>OX344727.1:49935386-50265386 GCA_947034835.1 Ballota nigra
GTGGGTATTCTTTGCCCTTGTTTTTGGTCTGGTTATTCATTCTTCTTGTTCTTTTGGTGTGCTGGTCGCCAGACTTTCGTGTAACAACTCCCCTAGTCGCCTGGTATTTTGATTCATTTTGAGCTCTGCTGGTCGCCGATACCTTAATTATGAAATTAGTCTCTTAATCCTCTAATCAATGTTGCTCGCCTGGTCGTCTATCAACAGTTACCAAATTTTTTATTTATTTTGTACATTTATTTAATTCGAGAACGCGTAATATTATAATTCGTTCATTTGTAAGCAATTAATTGTACATGTATCCAACTTGAGTCATATTTTTTTTATAATTCATCAAATTAATTCCTTTTCGTTTCTAACTTGTTTAAATAAATATTGTGACCAATTATATTTTTTATTTCGTAAAATTATTTATTTCGACAATGTAAATTTATAATTCGTTTGTTTGTAAAATAAAACATATAAATTATTCATCTAATAAAAATATAAAATCGGCAAAAAAATAAAATAAAAGTAATGTCGATTAAAATAATAAATTCGATAGATGATATAAAATAAAAAAAAATTCCTAATCATCGGATTGTAATCTGGCATCATCCTCCTCCTTCAGCCTCCTCATCTAGGTTTTGGAGCGGCGGCGGCGGGATCTGATGCTGCACCTAGTCCGGCGGTGGTGGTATAGATGTTCCATCTAATGAGGATGAGACTATTTTCCACCACTTATTTATTTCCTCTCTATACTTCTGCTCTGCTGCTCGCCGCATTGTCTCGTACTCTCTTTGTTGTTCCTACAACTTTTGCTGATGTTGATGGAGGAGCTTCATCTGCTTCACGACACTCGATCTTGGTGGGATGAGAGTCGATGGAAGACTGAGAGGAGGATGAGCCGGATCAACAAGATCGGAGCAAGTTTTTTCCAAAACCACTCAATCCAGTGAACCGCACTTTTTTAGCCTTGACGTTCTTAAAGTAAAGCTCATTTTGAACGTCCACAGAAGGCTCTAGGGGGGCATAAAGCTCGATCCATCGGGCCCTTTTTTAGGCTGAGATTGGGAAGTAATTAAGGTCACCGAGCATCTTCCTCTGCAATTTAACAATATTTTTAATTAAAAAATGAACCCTAATTTTTTTTAAATAATACTTTAATTTATATTAAAAATAATACTTACGTGTATCTCGGTGGTACGGCCATAGGTGGATTTTTTAGTCTCTTCTTCCCACGGGTGGGCAAGCTGCAATATTTAAAAATGAGAGGGCTAGCGTCCATGCTCCCGCTCCTACAAATTAATATTATTTATTAATATTAATAAAAATTCATAAAATTTTAAGATTTGTCACTTACAATTACAACTCGTGCTCCAAAATGGACCGAGAATCGGCTCGATGTCCATTAGGGTCGCTAAGGTGCATGATTCGTCTTGTTCTTCTTCGACTTGCTCTTGAAATCTCCTGGCCCCTATTGTCCGTCCCTATATTAGGTGGAGTCCCATTCGTGTTCCATTCTAATCTAATGCGAGACATGATGTCTCTGTATCGCTCGACGTCCTTCCTGATTAGGCGTGAAATTGTTATGTTTTGTAGCTCAATTCATCCCTATTATGAGCGCCTTTAATGAGTATTTAGAGCTATTTGAGTATTATTTTCATAAACTTATAAATTTGTCTCCTTGATGCTCATATTAGGAAAGAGGGTGAAAAATGGAGTTCGTAGGACTTTGAATCGACTAAAACGGACTCCCGGATGAGAAGATATTCAAGAAATACAAAAAGTATTAGTTCATGCGAATAAATGTGCTACTGAGCTCAAAAGGAAGAAATGCTCGAGCACCCTAGTTCGAGCGCTACAATCACACTGAAAGATCGGGGCACTCGATCGAGCCTAGATCGAGCGCCAGCGCTCGAGTGGTCGAGTGAGCACTCGAGGGTCACCAAGTCGAGCGGTAAGCGCTCGAGTGAAGGGGCTCTAGTGCCACTTTTTTGCTGGAAGGGTGAAGTGCTCGACCGAGCAGCGCTCGAGCACTAGGCGCTCGAGCAACCACCTAGCTCGAACGGTTTCGGCCCTATATTGTCCAATTTCGGACCAATGCATATATATACCCCTTCCAAGCATATTTTGAGAGACACTTTTGACACCATATCATATTTAGAGATAGTTTTGGAAGGAGGAGAGCTTGGAAATGAGTTTGGAGAGTGTGAGCAAGGTTTCTTATCGTGTAATCGAGGTTTTAAGCATACGAATTCATAGTTTGACGTTTTTATTCTTTCTTTCTTTAACACTTGAGACTTTTAAACCTAGGTTATTCATATTTATAAAGATTTCTTTTGAGACTTGATTTATTGATTCTATTTTTCCTTTATGTTCTTGATTTCTTTCATTAATTTAAGTATGCATATGATTATCTATCTTGTTATTATTTTTGTTTTTGAAACCACCATGTTAGGCTAGAACCCTTGCATGCTTAGGATAGGATGAACTTGTAGAAGTAGGACGTTGGTACGCAATTAGGATAATTAGTGATGTATAGTTTTAATTTTCTTAATTATTGAATATTTCTAATAAATCCTAGAATAATCTTGGAATTAAGTATGAAAATTGTTAGAGAGAAGACGACCACATCACTCTTTAAAAATGAATAGGCTTAAGGAGAGGGTTTGTGAAGGGGTTTATAATCTACCGGTTTATCTAGGGAGGACGGCCGCATCACCTTAGTTAAATTAGAGCCTCAATAATTAAGCACAATACATATAATTTGATTAGTGGATTAGTGAAGTTGGTTGATCGAACTAAGTATTAGGGTTAATTCTTAAGCTTTTATTCTTTCAATCTTGTGCTAGATTAGAGAAGTTGATTTCCTAGTTTTAGTACACTTAGGATTATAACGTGAATATCACGATTACTTTAGTTACCATAATAACTCCATTAGTATACGTAGGAATTCCTATCCCGAGCATCACCATCATCTTTGCACTTCAAATCGGAGTTAGATTAGTTTTATATGTTTTAGTTTGATAATTAGTATTAAATAAGTAGAAGCATTAGCATAAACCAAAAAATTACATTCATATTAGCTACAAGACATACGTTTCCAGGGATTTATTCACATACACACTTTCCCTTGGGTTCGATACTACGTGGCCCCTTTACTCATCCATACTACAGTGATCTCATACTCTTGCGGGGTAACTACTAGTTAAGCTAGTATTTTGCGTTCAAGTCACTTCCCACAAAAGTTCTTCCACATCTGATCCTCATGCTCTAATACCCATATGCAGAATTTCTGCAATTACATTAAAATGCAGATATCAATTTACATAATTTATATTAAATAACGATTAATAAATTAAATAAATTATGCCTTAAACTCCTCAAAATACATTTGTTTTCTCTCTTTGGACACCACCCCTTAGTTGAAACTGGTGGGCTCGAATCCACCCTTCCAGATGGACTGGGACACTTGAGTAGTAACCTCATGTCCCGAAATCCAACTTCAACATTAAAACTTCAAAGTTAGTAAAATAAATTAGATTTTAATTAAAAATTAAGTATAAAATATTAAAACTTATGCTGAACCACAGAGCTCAACAGTAATCCGGTTGTGAGCAACCGGATGCTAGCGGGAGGAAGATGAACCCCAACCAGTCTGGGATGCGGATGAGGATCCCTCAAGCGGGACATTCGGAGCAACCACGGGTCTGAGTGATCCCGTCCATATCCCCCCTCTTACTCGATCCCTCTGCTGAATCCCACTATGGACTACGCTGTCGAGGCGCACCAAATTAAAATAAATATGAAACCCTGGTTTACTCTACGATTTTGTAATAGTGGTAAATTAGGATCGATCCACGGGAAACGTGGAAACCAAATTTTGTACTACGAATGAATTAATAGAGACACTAAACAAATAAACACGGAGGGGGAGGGGGGTTTGGAGTGATTTTGTTTTCTACTCAACTACGAAAATTAAAAATAAGGAAACAACTTTTCACAATTAAAATTCAATTAATTAAAAGATTCCAATTCATGGTTCAATCTCCACTTGGTTTTAACTATGCTACCTAAAGGTATTATTCACTCATCTTATCTCACGAATTATTGACCCTTGACAAACAACAAGCTATGTTTATCGGTTTTATCCCTTAATATTATTCTATTGAAACAAGCTCTCCAACGAACCTTTCTAACCAAATAGTCTAGATACGATCTTAGATTTTATTTAATTTGATAGAAACATTAAGTCCTAGAATAAAGATCAAATAAATTCTCAAACACGCTAGCTCGGTTCAAAAGAATTCGATTTATATCACCTAGTAATTTACTAGTTGCTACTTATTGGTGTAACATTGTAACAATTACGGATTACGACTTACACACTAGCAAACATGCATGAATTAATTAACTCAGGTGGCCAAGCCAAATTAGTCAAACACACAATTAAGCAGTGGAAATAGATAATATAAACAATTCGTGTAATAAGTCTCACGAATAAAACAGGTTCAAATAACAATAATAAAAAACACAAGTATCGAAACCCCCAGAATCGAAATATAGGTCTTAGCCTTCCATAAGCATAAAAGAAATAAGCGAGTCTAATTAAGTATGAAAGCATTAAAATAAAAACAAACATAAAAGGCTTCTTCACTGTCTTTTGCTTACTTCCGTCCTTCACCCTTCACGTGCGTGCATGGAGGCAATAGGGGGAGAAATGCATTATGTATGCGTGAATCCCCTAGGTCACGAAAAGGGCTGCAAAGGTTTGGGCCTTCCTTTCTTTTTTCACTCAACAAACTTAATTTCTTCATTTAATAAGATTTGATCCTTATTTCCTTACGAGAAGAGATTGTGGTTGATTCTCCCATGATATTTACTGATTCAATGGGCCATCAACACCTATGCAAGGGCCTCCAATTCCAATATTTCAATATACCTGAAAGGGCCATAGACACCACAAAAAATAATTAAAGCGGGATTTAACACGTCTAGAATACATAAGTAGAAATATACATAATTCTAATAAAATTGAGTGCAATAAATTACACTCTAACAAACTAGAATTATGCACAAATTTCTACTTATCACACTACCGGATCCACTGTCTTGTCCACTCATCTATAATTTTTTTTAATAAAAACTAAAATATTAAAATTTAACTAACCTAGTTAATCATACAACTATCCTAACATAATCATTATATTAAATCAATACTAAAATGCAATACTACTTAATCATATATAGTGTAACAACAATCAATCAACATATATACTTTATCAATGATTAACTAACATGCTTTAAAAACTAAATAATTATATAAAAAAAAAACACATAAAGTCTCCGAAATATTATAACAATTCTCCTACACTACAAATTCAATATAACAACAATCAACATATATAAAAATCTAAACAATTATCCTAAACTATTAAAAATCTAAAATATTCAATATAAAATACAATCAACATATATAAAAATCTAAACTATTATCCTACTATATTAAAACCCTAAAACATTCAATATAATACAATCAACATAAATAAAAATCTAAACAATTATCCTAAAATATTAAAAATCTAAAACATTCAATATAATAATTAAAATCTAAACAATTGTCTTAAAATGTTAAAAATTTAAAACATTCAATATAACACCAATCAACATATATAAAAAAATCTAAACAACTATCCTAAAATATTAAAAATCTAAAACATGCAATATAATAACAACATGTTTCATCACATACTAATTATTAATACTCATAATTATACAACAAATTAAAGACTAATTAACATGTTTTAAAATAAAATTTAAACGGTAAAAAATATAAAAATTTACGGTTATTGTGTAGAGATCGACGAAACGAAAATTTTGATCGGGACGAATTGGCTCTTGAGCTTGCCGGTTTCTTCTTCTTCCTCTCTTCCTTCTTTTATTCTTCCTCATTTTCCTTTGTGACTGAAAGAGCTCACCGATTTCTGCCTTAAAAAGGCACAAAAAAATATTGCGACGGCCACCAAATTTTACCACCTTAGACACCAAAAACAATGTCGTTTTGGGTGTTTTGCAACGGATTGGCCGTTGCAAATATGAAAATTAAAATTTACGACGGCCTCATCCGTTGCAAATGAGTCGCCGGAAATAAATTTGCACCCAAAGGGTCGCGGTCAAATGGCCCGATTTTACGATGGTTATTTCCGTCGCAAAACACAAAGTTGAAATTTGCGACAGACATCCCCGTCGTAAATATCTCGGTCACAATATTTTTGCACCGTTTTTGAAAGGTCTCGATCAAACGGTTCGACTTTGCCGTCGCAAATTATAAATTTGAAATTTACGACGTCTCTTTCGTCATAAATATTGGCGGTTGGTGCGTAGGTTAAGAGCCGCTTAATTAGTGACGGCCTTTTCCGCCGTAAAATTCCATAATTCGCGATGGACTTGTCCCTTCCATCGTAAATTATAACCATTGACGAGTTCTGGTTAATGTTCATTGCAAATCCGTCGTAAAACAAATTTGCGATGGATGATGTATCCGTTCCAAATATTCATCGTATATTCGCTCGTTTTTGGTAGTGTATGTAGACATTTGTAATTGAAAATACCATCAGATTCGGGTGCAATTAATAATTAATCATATTTTGTAAATAATAATAAGCAAACTCCAAAAATATGTATAGTAGTGCGAGTACTATTAATTTGTTCCCATTAATTGCTTTTATACTCTTTTCTCCGACATGAAATAATTATTATAAACTAATTTCCATTATGTTGTGTGAATGTTATAAGCCTTGAACAGGAAGTATCAATAGTAGGATAAGTAAAATTACCTTATTAACACACGGATTATTAGAGTACTCCAACTCTTTACAACAACCTATATATATTGATTTTGCAGCAACTTATAGCGGCTCCATAAACTAATTTGATAATGTGTAATTTCCTATTCCCGAATATCTTTTAAAGAATCCCAGCTTAACCATTTAAAGATCACATTAATTGTTTCTCATTCTTGATTTATACGATGGGATAGTCTGGTTGCACCTAATTTTGGAGTCGCCAAGCATCTAACTTAGATCTCAACAGTATTTTTAACGACATATTAGCCTCTTTGCATTTATTTGATAAGTATCAAAATAACAACTAAAAAAGGTCCAATACCAACTTACTTTATAAATATTTTTCGAAAAGACAAATTCTTAACAAAAACCAAAGTATAAACCCATAAAATTTAATTTATTAATTGAAGAAACACAACAAGATCATGAGTGAATCATAATATCGGGGATAGAATTCTTGATATTAATTATATATAATTGAGCACATTAAGAAGCTAAATAAATTGAGCAACACAGATAAAAATAAGAACAGTTCATATAAAACGAGAAAGGTCTAAGAATACAGTTTTTGATTCATAATACCTAAAAAAGTAATACCTAAAAAGTACATTAGAAAGAAAAAAAAAGTACACCAGAAAGGCTCCCTCAAGCAACACCTTTGTCTTTTTTCAATCCTTGGGGGCTTGAAACTAAAATCTGCCGGAGATGCATATTGGTACTCCGGGTAATTAAATAGGAAGGGGGCATCTCGGCCGGGGCGCTTCAGAACCTTGCCCGTGGGAGTCTCATAGTAGACTTCCAACCTTGACAAATCGTGTCTGAGGGATAGCTGTCTGGTGAAACCAGGAGGCGATTTCTGGAGGTTTGGTTTGTCAAAACTCCACAAACTCCCATTTCCAAGCTCCAAATCAGGTGGGTCATTGCACGAAGACCCTTTTTTTCTCCTGCAAGAGAAGGCACCTCCCAAATATTTGCTCTGATTTCTTCATATTCTTTTTGGGTGGGTATAACCCTTCATTTCTTGCAGTGTGTCACTGAGCAGCCCATGTGGGGGTCGTCTTCCAGGTAGGACAACACCGAGTCTAAAACAAAAATTAATCAGCTAGATACCATCAGAGTCGGCCCTGTCATTCTTTTAGTCTGGGGCGAAGAAGAAAAAATGAGCCCCTGTCGAAGAAAAAAACTACGTATAAAATATATCAAAAAATAATAGAAAAAAATAAAAATCATTACATGACTTTATCTATTATTTTGATAAGAAACATCTTCATATTGAATTTGTTATAACATGTCTTTTTCAATACATAAAGTTTCTAATTCATTTAACATTCATTTAACATTCTTGCGACATAGTTGATTCATACATACATTTATAACAATGAAGTATGCACAAATTATAGTTAAATATAAAGTAACCTAAATATTATATTGAATTTTAAGTGTTGTTTTACCAATAAAGTTACCTATAATATTTTTTTTCTTTAGAAAATAAATCAATATCTAAAATGTTTTCACAGTTTCAAAAATTCGTCAATGTTATAAATGGGTAATTTGTTGTAACGACCATTGTCTTGAACTCATCAATTCTTTTTTGTTGACCACTTATCAACATATTTTGTCTATTCAACTTTAACAACTTATGAAGATTATTCATCAATTCTTCGTTAATAACATTGCCAACTTAAAGATTTTTCATCAATTTTTTTTACATTATTAAAAACTTTTCATTATATCATTGTTGACAACTTATTAAGACTTTTATTAATTTTTTAAACAACAATACTAGTCATACACTTCTTTAATCAAGTTTCATTTTTACATTTGATATTAAAATATCACCAATTCGTTGTTTACCACTTTATAAGGCGTTCATTAATTCATTTTCAACTTACCAAGATTTTTATCAATAAATATACATATTTATATGAATAACAGTAAGCCCCTGATAACCTCGGGCCCAGGGCGGTCACCCCTCCCGCCCCACCTCAGGGCCACCCCTGGAGACTATTCAGCAGGAGGAAAATACCTTGCTATGTTTTTTCTCATGAAAACCTTGATCAAAATTTAAACCAAAACTAGATCTAATTATGTGTGCTTAACTATGCTACAGCTTAAACCATTCAAAATCGATCGACTTCACAATTACTGATAAAGAGATAGATTATAGGTAGCTTAAGTTTGATCTCCGATGTGGCTGTTGTAGTTATATCCGCAATTTCCGTCTTTCTCTTTCTTTTCTCCGCCCTCAAAACCACTTCTTGTTTTTTTTCCCGTTGTATTACTCTACGCTCACTCACTGCCGTTTTAGTTTTAATGTTAGTTTGGTTTTTTTGCCCTTTATATAGAACTAGCTTGTTAGTTTTAATGTTATATGATGACTCGGCGTAATTGAGCTCATCCTTTTTTTTTATTTTTTTGTATTTTTGGAATCAGACAAGAGATCAATTCAGTAGAGCTCATCCATTTAGTTTTCACTCTACACACGGGAAATCCTATAATACAATAATGTAACATTTTCTTTTTATTCATGGAATTTTATGCTGTCACATAGTTCTATTCAATTTTACGAGTAAGGTTTAAAATCAATCAACAATGTGTATTGGTTGAAAAAAACCCAATCCATAATTTGTATTTGTATCACATACTTTTATAGTTTCAGAAAGTTATATATAGAGAATTTTTCGATGTTGGTTCAACTCTTAACGGTTTTTTGTGCTAATGGTATTAATACTATTACTATCAAGACCAAAAGTTTGCAAACACATTCTAGACGCACCGTAATATTTGGAATCCTTTTTTTCACAGTAACAGACTCTGAAATTTAATTCAAAAACTAGGATCAATCAACTAAAAAAAATTATAATACTCAATAATGATAAAGATAAGATCATCAATACTTCATCCATCTCAAATTAGTTTTACAGTGATCTGGCACAAAAAATAAGAAATATAACTTTTTCACTTTATTAAAATGATAAAGTTTGGTATTCGGTCAAATCAATTTATTTGTGTGGTGTGAGTTAATTGTGTAAGAAAAAGTAATGACATAAATGGTAAATAAATGTATATTGGAAAGATATTCAAATCAGTTTACACACTATTTTATGCACATAATATAAGAAAGATAACTTTTTCACTTTATTAAAGTGATAAGTGAAAACTAACTTTTTCACTTTATTAATTTGATGAGTGAAAAGACAAAGGGATTACGGTCAAATAAGCTTTAATAGTGTGGCGTGTGAGTTGATTGTGTTATAAAAAGTAGTGACATAGAGTGTTAATAAGTGTATATTAATTTTGATAGAGTAATTTTCTAATCCAAGATCTTTTAAAGAATCCCAGCTTCAAGTTCTCATCTTCAATACTACAATTTCATCGGTTTAGGATCATCCCCTTTAAAGATCACATTCGTTCTCATTCTTCATTTATAAAATGGGATAGTTTGGTTGATTTGTAGCATCTAATTCTTGTGTCACTAACTATCTAGCTTAGATCTCAACGGTATTTTTAATGGCATATTAACCTCTTTACATCTATCTGATACGTGTAAAAAAAACTAAACGAAAAAATCCGACTTACTTTATAAATATTTAAAAAAAAAGCAAATTCTTAACTTTACAAAAACCATAGTAAAACCTAAAAAACTAGATTTATGAAGTGAAGAAACACAACAAGAGAATGAGTGAATCATAAAATAGAAGATAGAACACAAACATGATTGAAAAAACTCATCCTCTTCAATTATATATATATAAGCACATTAAGAAGCTAAACAAATTGAGAAACATAGATAAAAACAAGATCCATTCATATAAAATGAGAAAGGTCTAAGAATACAACATAATTCAATTTTTAATTCATAATACCCAAAAAGTACATTTTACTGACAGAAAAAAGTACATTAGAGAAAAGGGAAAAAAAGGTACATTAGAAAGACTCTCTAGAAGCACCTTTGTCTTTTTTCAATCCTTGGGGGCTTGAAACTAAAATCTGTCGGAGATGCATATTGGCACTCCGGGTGCTTAGATAGGAAGGGGGCAACTCGGTCGGGGCGCCTCATAACCTTGCCCGTGGGAGCCTCGTAGTAGACTTCCAACCTTGACAAATCGTGTCTAAGGGACAGCTGTCTGGTGAAACTAGGAGGCGATTTCGGGAGGTTTGGTTTGTTAAAATTCCACAAACTCGCGTTTCTAAGCTCCACATCGGGCGGGTCGTTGCGCGAAGCCCCCTCTTTTCTCCTGCAAGAGAAGGGCAACTCCCAAATATTTTCTCTGATTTCTTCATACTTTTTCTGGGTGGGTATGTCCCTCCATTTCTTGCAGTGTCTTCACTGAGCAGCCCATGTGGGGGCCGACTTCCATGTAGGACAACATTGAGTCTAAAATAAAAATTAATTAGCTAGATACCATTCAGCAGGAGGAAAGTACCTTGCTATATTTTATCTCTTGAAAACCCTGATCAAAATTTAAAGCAAAACCAGATTTAGATCTAATTTTGTGTGCCTAGCTATGCTACAGATTAAACCATTCAAAATTGATCGACTTCACAAGTACTAATGAAGAGATGGATTGTAGGTACCTCAAGCTTGATCTCCGATGTGGCTGTTGTAGTGATATCCGTCATTTCCGCCTTTCTCTTTCTTCTCTTCGCCCTCAAAACCACTTCATATTTTTTGGCCCGTTGTATTCCCCTACGCTCGCTCACTGCCGCTTTATATAGAACTGGGGTGTTAGTTATAATGTTATATGATGACTCAGCGTAATTGAGCTCATCCATTTTTTAAATTTTTTGTGTTTCTATAACAGCAAAGAGATCAATTCAGTAGAGCCCATCCATTTAATTTTCACTCTGCACATGGGATCTCTTATTATACAATAATGTAATATTTTCTTTTTATTCATGGAATTTTATGTTGTCACATAGTTCTATTCAATTTTATGAGTAAGGCTTAAAAGTAATCAACAATGTGTATTTGTTGAAAAAAAACCAATCAATAATTTGAATTTGTATCAAATACTTTTACAGTTTTAGAAAGTTATTTATAGAGAATTTTGCGATGTTGGTTCAACTCTCAACGGTTTTTCGCGCCAATGGTATTAATTCTATTACTATCAAGACCAAAAATTGCAAGCTCATTTTGGCCGCATCGTTATTTTGGGGGGAATAAAATTTCACAGTAACGGGCTTTGAAATATAACTAAAAAACTTGGATCAATTAAATACAAATTTATAATACTCAATAATTATAAACATAAAATCATTAATACTACATCCTTCCCAAATTAGTTTTACACTGATCTGGAAATATAAGAAAATTTACTTTTTTCACTTTATTAAAGTGATAAAGTAGGGGTATTTAATTCCCTCAAATCAACTTTAATTGTAAGTTAATTGTGTTTAAAAAAGTAATAACATAAATCGTAAATAAGTGTATATTGTGAGGATATTCAAATCAATTTTCACACTAACCGAGGCACATTGATACTGGAAATGAAGAATTGGAAGAAGGAATGGACAGTCAGCAAGCAATCTGTCTTCATTAATTTCGGGTTCATGAATTCAACAATCATTCTAAGTGCATTCAACAGTCAAACTATATATTAAATATCTTCATTAACTAAGGTCAAGAAGTACATGAACAAAAAAGGAGTTCCAACAGCCAATTCATGCATTTATCGGTCAAACATGTGTCAAAGTATCTTTATTAAATCAAGTCCAATTTCCTATACATGGGGGATATCCATGATTATCTATAAATACCATCTCTTGTATCCGAAGGAAAGCAGAATTCAAAAATTCAAAAATCATACCTTTTATCTTGATTAGTGAAGAAAAGTCTTTCGATCAATTCAACTCATATCCCTTTTGGTGGATACCATATTGTGTGGCGAGTTGTTCATCTTACCTATTTGTTTGGTGGATTCTGGCGAATCGGTAAGATAAATATTCTGAGAACTCACTTGTGTTACCTTCAAAATCATTTCGTTGATACCGTGTCATTTGGTATCAGAATGATTAGGCATGAAATTATTGTGTTTTGTAGCCCGATTTGCCCATGTTTTAAGTAAATTTGATGAGTATTTAGAGTCACTTGAGTACTATTTTTATAAACTGATTAATTTTCCTCTTTGATGCTCATAGATGTATAGAGGGTAAAAAATGAAGTTCGTAGGACTTTGAATCGACTCAAACGGACTCCCGGATGAGAAGATATGAAAGAAATACGAAAAGTATTAGTTCGGGTGAAGAAAAATGCTAGTTGGTTTAAGAGAGGAAGAGCTCAAGCGCCTAACTCGTGCGCCTAGTGCATGACCAAAGATGGTTCGAGCACTGTACTGTTCTAGAGAGTTTGAAGCGCACAAGTTGTGTGAGATCGTGTGCCTAGCGCACGACCAAGTGGAGATCGTGCGTGTGACGGGTTCTACAAGATTGGAGCACACGAGCTATGGGAGCTCATGCGCCTAGCGCACGACCAAGCTAGGGTCGTGTATTCCAGGCCCTTTTCACCTATTTTCGGCCCAAAGTCTAGATATACCCCTTCCTAGTTTGATTTTAGATACATTTGGACTACTTTTGAGATACCAATTGATACTTTACCATTCTTAGAGTTAGAAGAAGAGCTTGGAAGGAATATAGAGAGTTTTAGCAAGGATTTCACCATGTAATCGAGGTTTGAGAGTATGAATTCATGGTTTATTATTTTATTCTTGATTTCTTAGATTTTTGAGACTTCAAAACCTATTTTTTCAGATTTCTATAGATTTAATTTTGAGACTTGATTTAATTTCTTTCATAATTAGTTTATGTTCTTGAATTTCTTGACTCTCTTAAATATGTTGTTGATTGTTTATCTTGTTATTGTTTTTGTTCTTCAAACACCCATGTTAGGCTAGAACCCTTGCATACTTAGGATAGGATGAACTCATAGAAGTAGGATGTTGGTACGTAATTAGGTTAATTTGTGATGTTTAGTTTTAGTTCTCTTAATTAATTGAATTCTTAAAATAAACCCTAGAATTATCTTGAAATTAAGTACAAAAATTGTTAGAGAGAAGACGATCGCATCACTCTTTAATAACTAGTAGACTTAAGGAAAGGATTTTAAAAGGGGTTTATAATCTACCGGTTTATCTAGGGAGGACGACCGCATCACCATAGTTAAATTAGGGCCTCATTAATTAAGCACAACCCATATAACTTGTTTAGTGGATTTGTGAAGTAGGTTGATATGACGAAGTATTAGGGTTAATTCTTGAGCTTTTAGTCTTTCAATCTTGTGCTAGATTAGGGAAGTTGATTGCCTAGTTTTAGTACGCTTAGGATTATTACTTGCACATCACGATTATTTCAGTTATTGTACCAACTCCGTTAGTATGCGTAGGAATTCCTATCCCGAGCATCATTATTCCATATTTGCATTCAAACCAAGTTATTTATTTAGTCCAATTTTATTAGTAGAATATAGAGTAATATAATATAATCCTTAAATCCAGAACATACATTCATATTAGCTACGAGACGTACATCTCCAGGGATTTACTAGTGTACAAACCTTCCCTTGAGTTTGATACGACTTGGTCACTTGCCCATACTATGGTGATCTCATACTCTTGTGGGGTAACTACTAGTATAGCTAGTATTTTGCATTAAAGTCACAGAGTGCAATGTTTCGATGGCTGGTCATAGAAGGAACAGGCCGAATGTCGATGATCCTGCTGCTCGACAAAGAGGCCCGCGTGACATAGAAATGGATGATCTCCGGAGACAAGTGCAGCAACTCCAGTAGTGTCCTGAACGCTATGAATCTCAGGAGCATGACGATGAACCTCATGAATCTGAAGATGAACATTTGAATGTCAATCCTTTTGGCCGAGACCAAGCTTCAAGTGATGAATCCGCAACAAGGCAATGGCAAGAAATTCCCCAGTGCAGGAGAAACTATGATGTCAAAGTCGACATCCCGAAGTTCGAAGGGAGGATGCAATCAGAAGATTTGTTGATTGGATCAACACGGTGGAATGATTTTTTTACTACAAAGATATCGAAGAATCACACAAGGTAAAATTGGTGGCATTAAAATTGAAGAAACATGCATTTATTTGGTGGGAGCACTTGGAGAAACAACGAACCCGCAATGGAAAGGGGCGCATCACAACATGGGAGAAAATGAAGAAAGAACTGAAGAAGAAATATATGCCGGAAAATTATCGGCAAGACACTTTGAATAGTCAATCACCACTTGCAACTAAATAGTCAATCCGTGGAAGAGTATACGGCTGAATTCAATAATCTTCGGATGCTTTGATATCTCGTGGAGCTAGAGAAGAAAACAATCGCACATTATCTTGGAGGACTTCGACCCGAGATTGTGGATGTGGTCCAGTTGCAACCCTACTGGACATACAATGATGTGTTCAAACTAGCAATCAAGATGGAGAAGCAAGTGAAGGAGAGATGTAGCAGCAGCTCCAGATTTCCACCAAGAGAAATCAATAAACCTCGAGGAAAGTCTACCACTCCAGGCGCTGGATCATCCAGAAAGGAATCCTCTTCTAAACCGGCCAAGCAAGAAAGAACAGTGAACACCAATCGTTCTTCCACTGTTCGCTGTTTCAAGTGTCAAGGAATCGGGCACATTGCTTCTGAATGCCCGAATAGGAAGATAGTGTCCCTCATGGAAGAAGCGGATGAAGATTTGAGGAAGGACGATGAACTTGCAGATGATAAAGTCTGAGGAAATCATCTATGCAAATGAAAGAGAAAGCCTGGTCATTCGACGAAGTTTGAATACCACTTATAAGGAAGATGATGATTGGCGCCACAACAACATTTTTCACACAAGATGCACTTCGTTTGGAAAGGTGTGCAATGTGATCATCGATGGAGGGAGTTGTGAGAATGTGGTGAAATCTACAATGGTCGACAAGCTCAACCTCAAGACAGAAGATAACCCCCATTCGTATAAACTGTTGTGGTTACGTAAGGGGAATGAAGTGAATGTTAACAAAAGGTGTTTAGTTCAATTTTCAATCGGGACAAAATACGAGATGAAGTGTGGTGCGATGTCATCCCCGTGGATGCTTGTCACTTATTACTCGAAAGGCCATGACAGTACGACAGAAAGACAGTGCACAATGGATACCGAAATACTTACTCTTTCGATAAAGATGGAGTTAAGATCATCCTGAGCCCTCTCAAAGTGGAAGACAAGCCGATAGTGGAGAAGGGGGAGAGCAGCAACCTGCTATCAAAAGCTGGTTTTCTGAAAGAAGTAAAAGAAGAACAACATCTTTTTATCCTTGTATTAGTTGAAGAAAATGACAGCCATGGAGGAGTACTAGTGATCGTCCAACCACTTCTCTGAGAATTCCAAGATGTAGTTCCAACAGAAATTCCAGCCGGTCTTCCTCCGATGCGAGAAATACAATATTGCATCGACTTAATTCCGGGGGCCCCGATCCCGAACAAAGTTGTCTATCGCGTGAGTCCAAAGGAGAATGAAGAGCTCCAGAGGAAGGTAGATGAGCTGTTAGCCAAAGGATTAATCCAAGAAAGCAAGAGTCCCTGTGCAGTTCCAACCCTTCTTGTGCCAAAAAAAGATAGCACATGGCGGATGTGTGTCGACAGCCGAGCAATCAACAAGATCACCATCAAATACCGATTTCCCATCCCTCGTCTCGATGACTTGTTAGACCAGCTGCATGGAGAAACAATATTCTCCAAGATTGATCTAAGAAGCGGATATCACCAAATCCGTATGAGACCCAGCGATGAATGGAAAATGACTTTCAAAATAAGGGACGAACTCTATGAATGGAAGGTAATACCTTTCGGACTCTCTAACGCTCCTAGTACTTTTATGCGACTAATGAACCATGTATTCAAGGCTTTCATTGGGAAGTTTGTTGTAGTTTACTTTGATGATATCTTAATTTATAGCAAAAATCAAGATGATCACTTGGAGCATCTTAGTCAGGTATTCACTGTCTTGCGGGAGCAGAAGTTGTACGCCAACTTGAAGAAATGTGAGTTTGTGACCGATAAACTAGTCCTTTTAAGCTATGTTGTATCAGGTGAAGGAATTATGGTAGATCCAAACAAGGTGGAGGCAATTACATCATGGCCGATTCCAACTACCATCTTTGACATCCAGAGTTTTCATGGTCTGGCATCTTTTTACAGACGGTTCATCAAAGGCTTCAGCACTACCATCACTCCAATCACTGAATGCCTAAAAAGGGGATAGTTTGCATGAACTCAAGAAGCTTAGCAAAATTTCGAACTCATTAAGAGAAAAATGACGAAAGCGCCAGTTTTAGCATTGCCCGATTTCAATAAGGTGTTCGAGGTGGACTGTGATGCCTCCAATGTCGAGATTGGGGCTGTTCTAAGTCAAGAGGAGAGACATATTGCTTTTTCTCTAGCAAAAAACTTGCCAATGCTTGAGCAAGGTATTCTACCTACGATAAGGAATTCTATGCCATCGTCCGAGCCCTAAATCATTGGCATCATTATCTCATCTCCATGGAGTTTGTGTTATACTTAGACCATGAAGCACTGAAATTCATAAGCAGCCAACACAAGTTAAAGGGAAGGCATGCTCGGTGGGTGG
This sequence comes from Ballota nigra, assembly GCA_947034835.1. Lineage (NCBI taxonomy): Eukaryota > Viridiplantae > Streptophyta > Magnoliopsida > Lamiales > Lamiaceae > Ballota > Ballota nigra. The sequence continues at coordinate 49,952,826 of OX344727.1, forward strand.
AGTTTCTGCAAGCCTACAATTTCCTTATCAAGAACAATTCCGGAAAGCAAAATCAAGTTGCAGATGCTCTAAGCCGGCGACATTCTTTTCTCAATACTATGACGGTTAAGGTGGTGGGGTTTGAAGTGCTAAAGGATCTTTATCAATATGATCCAACTTTTAAATTAGTTTGGCAAGACAGTTCCAACGGGTCGTGTAACATTTATCAATTACAGGATGATTATCTTTTCAAGGGCTCACGATTGTGTGTGCCTCAATGTTCATTGAGGAAATCGATTATTACCGAAGCACATGGAGAAGGTTTAGGAGGCCATTTCGGAAGAGACAAAACACTTTGTCTCGTCCAAGAACACTTTTATTAGCCAAAAATGGCAAGGGATGTATCACGACACGTGGCTCGGTATCGAACTTGCCATCACACCAAGAGTTATGGATAAAATACCGGGCTTTAAACTCTTCTTCCCATTCCACAAGCACCTTGGGAAGATGTTAGTATCAATTTTGTGGTGGGTTTGCCCCGAACTCAATGAGCCAAGGATTCGATCATAGTTGTGGTTGACCGCTTCTCAAAGATGGCGCATTTCGTGGCATGTAATAAATCATTGGATTCTTTTCATGTGGCTGATCTTTACTTCAAAGAAATTGTCAAGTTGTATGGAATACCAAAGACAATTACCTCCGATCGAGACCCCAAGTTTGTCGGACATTTTTGGCGAACATTATGGCGTAAATTGGGAACCACTCTTCAGTTTAGTACCTCTCACCATCCACAAACCGATGGCCAAACAAAGGTAGTAAATCGAAGCTTGGGAAACCTGTTGCGGAGTCTTGTCTTCAGTTTAGTACCTCTCACCATCCACAAACTGTTGGCTAAACTGAGGTAGTAAATCAAAGCTTGGGAAACCTGTTGCGGAGTCTTGTAGGGGATAAGGTTCGACAGTGGGATCTTACATTGACTCAAGCCAAATTTTCCTATAATCGATCTAAAAGCCAGTCGACGGGAACCAGCCCTTTTGAGATAGTATATGGACGAAATCCAATCAATTTGTTGGACTTGGCGCCATTGTCAACTATGTATCCGTATAGTGGGGGTGCAGACGATCAGACAGCCCACATCAAGAAGATGCATGAGCAAGTCCGAGCACAAATCATGAAGCAGACTGAGAAATACAAAAGGAATGCAGATAAGCATTGCAAAGCTACCGCATTCAAGGAGGGATATTTGGTTTGGGTCCACTTGTGAAAGGAAAGATTTCCTAGGAAGCATGGGAAATTAAGTCCAAGAGTCGACGGCCCGTTTAAAGTTCTTAAATGCATTGGAGAAAATGCTTACAAGATTGAACTTCCGAGAGATTGTAGTGTCTCTGCAACCTTCAATGTTGCTGACCTCTGACCGTACTTCAGCGAGGAAAACCCGGGGACGAGTTTATGCGCAGTGGAAGTGTATGATACCGGAAATGAAGAATTGGAAGAAGGAATGGACGGTCAGCAAGCAATCTATCTTCATTAATTTCAGGTTCATGAATTCAACAATCATTCTAAGTGCATTCAACACTCAAACTATGTATTAAATATCTTCATTAACTAAGATCAAGAAGTACATGAACAAAAGAGGAATTCCAACAGCCAATTCATGCATTTGTCGGTCAAACATGTGTCAAAGTGTCCTTATTAAGTCAAGTCCAATTTCCTATACATGGGGGATGTCCATGATTATCTATAAATGCCATCTCTTGTATCCGATGGAAAGCAGAATTCGAAAATTAAGAAAATCATACCTTTTATCTTGATTAGTGAAGAAAAGTCTTCAGATCAATTCAACTCTTATCCCTTTTGGTGGATTCCATATTGGGTAGCGAGTTATTCTTCTTACCTATTTGTTTGGTGGATTCCAACGAATCGGTAAGATAAATATTCCGAGAACTCACTTGTGTTACCTCCGAAATCGTTCCACTGATACCGTGTCACACATAATATAAGAAAGATAACTTTTTCACTTTATTAAAGTGATAAGTGAAAAGGCTGATGCATTATGGTTAAATCATCTTTAATTGTGTGGCGTGGGATGATTATATTATAAAGTAATGACATAGAGTGTTAATAACTGTATATTGGGTAAGATTATTTTTTTAGGAACTTTAAGGGGGGGGGTAACAAAATAAGGACCATAACTTTTTGAGTTGGCAAAATAAGGACAAATCGGTCCGAATCAATGCAAATCTTGCTAATTGGCCTTATCCGGGCTAGAATCGAACCTAAATTGTGCCAACTTGGCCTGTGAAATTTGGTTGAATATGGACACATTTTGAAAGTTACGGTTCTTAAATTGTTAATTTAGAAAATTACGATCCTCATTTTCTTGACCTGAAAAGTTATTGTCCTTATTTTGCCAGCGCAAAAAATTACGGTCCCTATTTTGCCAACTTTCTTAAGTTATTGGCCTGGAAAAAAATATTTTCCTTGTATATATTATGAGGGTAAAGGTTTGTGATGAGCATATTATCTGGCTAGTTTTGGGTGTGATAGTATGTAATGTGTGAAAAAAAATGTGAAAATTGATATGGCACAGAATGATAATAATTAAGGTTAATGTTATATTACATCATAATGAAGAGTATTTAAAATAAACATATTTTTAGGTATGTGTCAATGTATTATCGTAAATTTGTTTCTATGTGAGGTTGTGTTTTGTGGTAGGTATCATTTATTATGTGTTAATGTTGTTGGTAGTGAAGTATTCACTATTTACTTTGAAACAACATGAATTTGCCCTTTCTTCTTATTAACTAATAATTTATGATCAAATGTTGCTTGAGATGTTTTGACATTCAGGTTGAAGATCTAGAAGGATCTACAAGAATCTGGAAGACTCAATGTTGCAGTAAATGTTGCAAACATTGGTTTCAACATGAAGCAGGTACGGGTTCCAGAAGGATCTACAAGGATCAACAAGGACCAACACGATCCAGGCTTTTCCAGAATTCTTAGAACGATCTAGATCGGACGTTTGCAGTCAATATCATTAGAATAAAGATAAAGATCATGGACGGTTAACATGAGATCATGGAGGAAGTTACATGGGAAGTTATTTACGGGTGAAGATTTCCGTCTATAAATAGAAGTCGAAATCTTCAGTACCAAGTGTGGAATAAACGAGTACACCTACTCTAGTGTTGATCCTGAGTTCAAAAGTGATAAGGCAATTATTCCAACTTTTATGTTATGCATAGAAGTTTAGTACATCTCGCATAGCTTGTAATCAATCTTATATCTTTAGATAGAGAGATCATTGATATAGAGTGAGATCGACTTTGACGGTGTATAGGTTTATACACTTAGCCAATTTAGATTTGATAAGTGATATCAAGTCTTGTTTCCGTTATGAATGATTTAACTCTTCACACAACTTTTGTATCACTAACTTTGTTATAGTGAACGTTTCACCGTAAGGCTAGCACAAGCTATTTTATATTATTTGTGTTAAAAAGTATTCCATCTTGTAATTGTGTGTTTTAGTCTTCCACTGTTCTAAATTATACTCTGTTTTCCAGATTGTTGTAGTTATGTTTTAACATTCATTACAATATCTTCACTTAACACACACGGCACACATTCAATTGGTATCAGAGCAATATGATAGCATACCCATTGGAACCTTCAATTGGCACAAGAGCCATAAACTTGATATACTAAGTTTAGTTTTGTGTTTTAGTGTTTCATAATTGCAATGGAATATCCACTTATTCTATCTAGTAGGCCTCCCGTTCTTGATGGAACGAATTATGCCTCTTGGAAACCAAATATGCGGATGTACATCAAATCTATTGATGTACGTGCATGGAGGTGTATACTGGATGGATGGACACCCCAAGGATCCAGGTAGATGAAGGAGAGGTGAAAGTTAAACGTGAATTGAATTGGACATTAGAAGAAATCACAATTGCAAGTTATAATTCCAAAGCATTAAATGCAATATTTACATCAGTTGATGTGAACATGTTTAAAATCATATCTAACTGTGTATCTGCAAAAGATGCTTGGGATAGACTTGTGTAGGATCTGAGGATTTTCGAAGAGCCAAGATTCGAATGCTTGACACTAAGATAAAAAATCTGAAGATGGAGGAAGATGAAATCATTTCATCTTATAATCAGAGAATCAATGAGATGACAAATGAATCTAATTTACTTGGTGAGTCAATTTCCAATTTCAGGTTAGTACACAAAATTTTGCATTCAGTTTCTAGACGTTTTGATGATAAGATACATGCTTTAAAAGAGAATATAAATATAGATCTTATAAGTCATAATGAACTCGTGAGTATTTTGAAAACATATGAGATGAACATTACTTAAAAGGCTGATGTTTCTGATCTCATTGAAATTTCTAAATTTCTGTAAATTCTTATCAGACTAAAAATATTGTATCAAATGTTATAACATATGATACAACATATCCAGAAAATCACAATTTGTAGGGAGTACTCACATACCAGATAGAATTTCATCTTCCAGAATATTGAAAAATCATCAATTAAATCAGATTATAGGTGAAATTACATCTGGAGTTCAAACTAGAAACATAATTAGAGTAGACCTGAAAAATGTTCCATGACTATTAACTTCAGAGTGATTTTCTTACTATTTTTTTATAATATAAGTGCTATTAATATCTCAAAAATCATGTACAACACTCTCTTACTAAGCATATAAGTATTAAACTTCATTTCATGAGATACCTTGTAGAGAAAAATATTTTGAAGTTAGAGTATCTGTCCACTGTAAAACAACTTGCGGATATTTTAAGGCCCTTGATAATGAGAGATGTACTTTTGTGAGGAAATCTCTTGATTTTTGTATTGTTGAAATACTGAAAACTTAGTTTTGAGAGTGAGTACATTACCTACTTGAGATAGATTGGTTACTTATATTATTGTTTTATTTAGTAAGATTCTTACTTTTCATTTTCGTTGTTTGGCTAACATTTTTTTATTTTTCTTGTGTTTGTTTTCATACTTTTATTTGTTTGACTAATTGTTAATCAAGTCATTTTACTGTATAGGATGGCTAGATTACTATTTTGCATGTTATAATTTCTGATCTTGAGATGCAAAAGGCATTCTAGGAGTTTCCACTTTCTGCTCCAACAGGGGGAGTACCAGGTGCTTGTTTCTTCTTCATTCTAATGGACTTCAAGTTTGTGGTGATTCTTTAGGTGACGCACCTGTGCCTGATGCGAATGATCTAAATTTAGAAGTTTCTGCTGTCAATGTTGCAGATGATGTTGTTGTTGATGTTGCAACCTTGTCTGTGAGCATGTTGCTCTTTTTAGTAATCTCCCTTGATAGTGAAAGGGGGAGTTTTGTGATGATGACCTGGGGGGGAGTAGCGTATATCTTTTATGGGAATGATCCTGTTTACTATGTACTTTTTACTATTTATTGTTGTCTGAAGTCTGAGTGTGTTAGAGACTGGAGGAAGCACAACTTATGGGGGAGCTTAGTGCAAGATACTTGTGGTTGCAACTGTATACTTTATACAGTGATCTCAAAGTTTCCTTGTTGTGTAACTCTAAGAACTCTTGTTTTTTGTTAACTTTGTTTTAAGCTCTGATAGTTAGTTTGTTTTTTTTTCTAAAAATAATATTATATTAGTTGATAGGTTATTATAATAGAGTTGATAGGATTTATTTAGTTATTTCTATTTCAGTTGTAATTTGAGTGAGTAAACACTATGTTACTCATTTTGTTTGAGTGAGCAAATGTTTGTTCATTCTGTTTTTGGTGAATTGTCTTATTGTTATTCATCTTGATTTTGGTGATTCAATTTATAGTTGTTCATTTTGTTTTTTTGACTGTTTTGCTATACAAGTGTGAAAAGTTAAGTGTACAATATGATCTTGATCTCTATTGTACATACATCACTGACTTATATATTGAAAAGTATATACATCAGGTGTGTTGTAGAAGAAAGGTCAAATTGGGGGAGATTGTTAATGTTGTTGGTAGTGAAGTATTCACAATTTACTTTGAAACAACATGAATTTGTCATTTCTTCTCATTAACTAATAATTTATGATAAAATGTAACTTGATATGTTTTGACATGCAGGTTGAAGATCTAGAAGGATCTACAAGAATCTGGAAGACTCAATGTTGCAGTGAATGTTGCAAACATTGGTTGCAACATGAAGCGGTTACGGGTTCCAGAAGGATATTCAAGGATCCACAAGGACCAACACGATCCAGGGTTTTCCAGAATCCTTAGAACGATCTAGATCAGATGGTTGCAGTCAATATCATCAGAATAAAGATAAAGATCATGGACGGTTAACATAAGATCATGGAGGAAGTTACATGGAAAGTTATTTTCGGGTGAAGATTTTCATCTATAAATAGAAGTCAAAATCTTCAGTATCAAGTGTGGAATAAACGAGTACACCTACTCTAGTGTTGATCCTGAGTTCAAAGGTGATAGGGCAATTATTCCAACTTTTATGTTATGCATATAAGTTTAGTACATCTCGCATAGTTTGTGATCAATCCTATATCTTTAGATAGAGGGATCATTGATATAGAGTGGGATCGACTTTGACGATGCATAGGTTTATACACTTAGCCAATTTAGATTTGAGAGGTGATACCAAGTCTTGTTTCCGTTGTGAATGATTTAACTCTTAACACAACTTTTGTATCACTAACTTTGTTATAGTGAACGTTTTGCCGTAAGGCTAGCACAAGCTATTTTATGTAGTTTGTGTTAAAAAGTATTCCATCTTGCAATTGTGTGTTTTAGTCTTCCGCAGTTCTAAATTATACTCTATTTTCCAGATTGTTGTAATTAGTGTTTCAACATTCATTACAACATCTTCACTTAACACACACGACACACCTTCAATTGGTATCAGAGCAATATGAGACTATATTTATCAGCAAACTTTCACAACCCAATCTTTTAATAAATAATTCATTTATCTTTCCTCAACTTATACAATCTACAATTCAATCTAATCTCATATTTTTATCAACAACTCAATACAATCTGAAATATTTTTTTAATTATTTTATGATTACATTTATTTGTAATAAATTTTTATTATATTTATATAGTGATATATTAAATTATTTGATATTCAAAATTCGTAATTATAATAAAAAGTAATACTCCTTCCAATTCTAAATAAATGTCATTTTAGCATTTTGTTTCATTTTTATTTCATAACTGGCATTTTAGCATTTGAAATATTTTTAATGCATATAAAATAGTTATAGGTTCTTTTTAGACAAATAAAATCAGTTTTTTCTAAAAAAAATAAATTATGACAAATCTAAAGTTTTTAGCAATTTAAAATGACATTTATTTAAATCGAGGGGAATATATAAAATAAAGAATAAAGGGTAGTATGTTAAAATTGTAATAAAATATGTACACAACCTGGACCGGTGAACCAATCTGATCGCCACGTTCTGTATTCAAAACAGCGGCCGTTTGCTGCAACCCACGATAAACATAGTCTGATATCATACCCATTGGAACCTTCATTATGAGAAATAAAATAAAGTTATTATAATTATAAAATAATATATTAAATTAAACTAACTATTATACAAAGGCTTAGTCTTGTATGCCTCAAATGCATTTTTGAAAATTAAGTTATTTCTTTACCACTGAAAAATTACCTTTATATGTACTGAAAAATTAATTTAATAAGGTGTGCAAGAGACTTTCTTTTTTTTTTTTAGTAGGCAAGTTCTTTTGAGATAGACCAAAAAAGAAAGTGTGCAAGTTCCTCCGAGACGAAGGGGAGTAACATCTTATCTTAATTCGTGGTATTATATGTTATCGCACATTTGTGTTTCATTTTATGAAAACGGTTTAAATTGGTCGCGAGTACTTTTAAAGTTTCAGATAGTTAAATATAGAGGATTTTGCGATGTTGTTTCAACTCATTTCGTTTTCTCTCGCAAATGGTCCTAATACTATTAATATCAGGACCAACAAATAAAAAGCGTGAACAAATCTAAGTCCACGCCGTTATGTTTGGAATTATTTTGTTTTTCTACAGTAACAGACTCCATAAATTTAATTCAAGAACTCGGATCAACTAAATATAAGATCATATTTCATATGTCTCAAATTAGTTTTCACACTGATTTGGACACAAGAAAATGAAAAAAATAGTTTCTTCACTTTGTTTTCACATTGATTTGAGCAAAAAAAAAAAAAGAAGAAAAAATGGCGTTTCCACTTTATTAAAGTGATAAGGGTATTTCGGTCAAATCTCTTTTAATTGTGTGGTGTGATCTAATTGTGTTAGAAAAATAATGAGAAAGAGGGTAATAAGTGTATATTGAGAGGGTAATCAAATCAGTTCACACTAATTTAGGCACAAAAAACAAGAAAATAATTTTATTAAAGTGATAACTGATAAAGTAATGGTGTTGCGGACAAATCAACTTTAATTGTGTGGTGTAAGTTAATTGTATTAGAAAAAATAATGATATAAAAGGTAAATAAGTGTATATTGGGAGGGTAATCAAATCAATTTCACACTAATTTAGGCACAAAACACAAGAAAAATAACTTTATTAAAGTAATAACTGATAAAATAATGGTGTTGCGGTCAAATTAACTTTAGTTGTTTGATGTGAGTTAATTGTGTTAGAAGAAATAATGACATAGAGAGTAAATTACTGTGTTGTGAGGGAAAATTTTGTGTGCTAATTATCTTAGTTGTTGGTTGATTAGACGTGAAATTGTCATGATTCGTCACTTGAAATACCTAATTTTGGCCAATTTTGTCGAGTATTTGGAGTCAATTGAACATTATTTCTCTACATTGATGAATTTGTCTCTTTGATGCTCGTAGGTGAATCGAGGGCAAAGAACGGAGTTCGTAGGACTTTGAATCGACTCAAACGGATGCCCGGATGAGAAGATATCGAAGAAATACGATTGGTGTTAGTGTTGAAGAAGAAAAGTGCTACTTGGTGAAAATTTGGGAGCACTCGAGTAAACAATTCGAGCACTAGCGCTCGAGCACGTTGCTCGAGCGCCCAAACATACAGAAGATTTCGAGCATTCGAGCAGCTCGAGCGCCACCGCTCGAGCGTGTTGCTCTAGCGCCCCAATACATGCAGAGAAATTTCACCATTCGAGCAGCTCGAGCGCGAGCGCTCGAGCACTTGTTCCATTTGAGCTCTACGCTCGAGCTCGACCGCTCGAGCAGGTCCGCTCGAGCAATTCCAATTTTCGCGTTTTACAAGGCGTTTTTCGGCCCATGAGTTCACGATTCGGCCCGTGGCTTATATATATGCGTCCAAAGCTCGTTTTTGAAAGGACACGACGACCACACTTCACGAGAGAGTTTTAGAGTTTTAGAGTTCGTTTTTGGAGAGGAAGAAGAGAAGCAAGTTTACGATTACGTTTTTTGAGATTTTCATTACGAATTCGAATTACGATCTTACTTTTTAGTTTTGTTTCTTTATATTTTCGTTCTTGAACACATTGAGACTTCTTTTCTTGAGTTAATTTGAGTTTATTCTTTTATTTCGTTCAACCCTAGTTTATGTTTGATCTCTTCTTCGTCTTAATTATCATGTTCGTTACTTATTTAATTGCTTTTATTTACGTTAAACATATGTCAAGCTAAAACCCTTGCATGCTTGGGGTAGGATAAACTCGTAGAAGTAGGTTGTGGGTACGTAATTAGGATAACTTGTGACGTTAGGTTTTAATTCTCTTGGTTAATGAATTCTTAAAATTAATCTTGACTTTACTTTTGAATTTCATTCGAAAAGTGTTAGGGAGAGGACGACCGCATCACTCTTTAACAATTAGTAGTCTTAACGAGAGGGTTTAGAAAGGGTTAATTCATCTACCAGTTTAGCGAAGGAGGACGACCGCATCACCTTAGTTAAATTAGGGTCTCATTAATTAAGCACAGTCTATTAACTTGTTAGTGGATTAGTGAAGTCGAGTGTTAGGATAAAGTATTAGGGTTTAGAATCTTGAGCTTTCACCTTGCATTCTTTTACTTAGGTTATTTCTTGTGCGTCACAGTTATTTTAATTATGTACCCGCTCCGTTAGTATACGTAGGGATTCCTATCCTGTGCATCACCATCTCTTACTTGAACACAACCCTTAGTTAATTCGTTTATTTCGTTCTTTAGTTTAATTAGTTTAATTCTTAGATTAATTTTTCTTTTTGCATTCCTAGGATAATTTTAGTCTTTTAATTAATCTTTCCAAAAATAAAAAAAACATTGCACTCATATTAACTACGACGCGTAGATCTTCAGGGATCTATTTGCATACACTCCATCCCTTGGGTTCGATACTACTTGGTCCCTATACTCGCCCATACTACAGTGAACTCGTACTCTTGCGGGGAAGCTACTAGTAGAAGCTAGTATCATCGCTTAAAGTCAATGGCGCCGTTGCCGGGGATGGCGTTGTATGTCTTTTGAATAGGACTTGTAGATAGCTTAGTATTTAGTAGTGAGTGATTTTCTTATCTGTTTTTTTTTTATTTTGTAAATATGCGGCAGTTGCATTTTGATCCTTCTGCTAGTGTGTCAGGTATATGAAAACACGCTCACAAGGCAATACGAGCGAAGAGAGAATACCGTTGGACCCTGAGACGATAGCTAGAAGGAACCGAGCTTTCTTGAGGAGAATGAATACTGCCGGAGGAGGGAAAGAACCAATGGACATCTCTAATGAGTTGGATGATGCAGCGAGTGAGTTCAATCAGGAATTAGGCCGAGTTGAAGACACTGGAGTTAGTGGTAGCCAGAATCAAGTTCCGTTAGGGGATAGCCAGAGCCTAAACCCGGATACACAAAACGTAACCAATCCAGCTCACAACCTTGTCCAAAATCCTCATAACAACCCTGCTTACCCACATCCTAACTTACCACAAAATAACTTACCTTATCCACCCTACCCATACCCACCATATCCGTATCCACCTTACTCGTATCCTCCACCTCCTGCTTACAACCAACCACCTGTGTACCAACCACCTCCAGTTCAACACGTACCCACACCACATGTAGTTCCTCAGCCTGTACCTCTGAACGCAGATCAGAATATGGCCATTCGAGGAAGGTTCGCGGCACAGCCACAAAGGTACTATGATGGAGTGGCATTGCCTCCTGTTGAGGCAAATAACTTCTCGATTTCCCCGGAAATTTTAAAGCTGCTTATAGAGAACCAGTTCAAGGGGGTGATCGGGAAGGAGAATCCTCATACTCATCTGAGGAGCTTTCTAATGATAGCATCTACTTTCCATTACAATGGCATGTCTGAAGATGCCAAGAGGCTTATGCTGTTCCCATTCTCATTGATGGGAATAGCTAAAGAATGGTACGATAATACGCTTCCACGGGGAGGTATTACCACTTGGGCCGAGCTCGAGCGTCAGTTCCTCGAGCGATTCTACCCTCCATCCAGAACGATCAAAGTAAGGATTGAGATCTCTTCCTTCTGCCAGAAGCAAGGAGAGGACCTACGTCAAGCGTGGGAGAGATATTCAAACATGCTGATAGAGTGCCCGCAGCACGGGTATAATGAGGGAGATATTATGGCATTCTTCTACAGTGGAGCCAGCAAGGCTGGCCAAGCCCATTTAGATGCATGTGCGAGTGGAGCTTTTCTGAACCAAGGGATAGCGAGATGTAGAGAGATCGTGGACAATATTATCACGAATGCCGGTGCATGGAACGAGGATCCTGAGTTTCAGAGAGTTTGCAAGTTGGAGGAGAAATAGGGTGAAGGAACGAGAAGGCTATTGATGGTCATGATGGAAAAGATCAACAACCTCGAGTTGGGGAAGAGTTTGGTTGGAGAACATGCAGAAGAGAATGAGAGAGTAGACCAGCCAAGTGGACAGCAAGAGGTAGCCAATTACATGGGAGGTCCGTATTACAATCAGAATGGCTACCAAGGTGGAAATCAGTATGGAAGGCCATCTTATGGCCAACCATTTGTACCACCAGGTCCACAGCCTCCTCCTAATTAATGGAGGAACACTCAAGGCTATCAAGGAGGCCAGCAGCCTCCTCAAAACACATGGAGAAAGAATGAGAATTTCTCATATGCTAACCCGAAGGCGGGTGTTACAGTTCCTCCGGGTGTTGACCCAGGTTCAAAGCCTCCGGGTGGAGAAGGCGGTTCCTCAACTGAGGAGATGTTGAGAGCGATTCTACAGAAGGTGGAGGAAGGAAGGAAGTAAGAGGTTGTCATCCTTGGAGTACGATGTGAAAGAGTTGCATAAAAAGGGTGATCAACGTGATCAAGAGCTCCAGAAGATGAACGTTGAGTGGACTAGAACTCAACAAGAGAACAATCGAAGGTTCACTTCTATAGAGTTCCAGATGAGCCAGATTGCAAAGTCATTGAATAGAGAACCTGGCAAATATCCTTCCATGCCTGAGGGGAACCCGAAAGAGCATTACAAGGCGATCCAGCTTAGAAGTGGAACCAACTATGAAGGTCCTCAGATGCCTGTTGATTTTGAGACGCCCCAAGATAGAGATGAGATTGAGGAGGTAGGAGTTGAGAAGGAGATTGAAAGTGAAGGGATTGAGAAGAAGGTTGAGGGTGAGAGCACTCAAGCGAGCAAAGAGCTTGAAGAGGACAGCATTGAGAAGGGTGAGAGAGTTCCTAAGTGGAAGAAGGCAAAGAAAGCAAGGGAGAAAGTGAAAGAGACCGAGAAAGATGAATGGGGGGTACCCAAATCTGTGATACCCGTCCCATATCCACAACGCTTCATGAAAAAGAAGCTTGATGAAAAATTCGCTAAATTCCTTGATGTATTTAAACAATTGCATATTAATATCCCTTTTTATGATGCTTTGGAACAGATGCCCAACTATGTAAAGTTTTTGAAGGACTTGATCGCGAAAAGACGGCGAGTGGATGAGCCGAAGTTGGTGCAGCTGAACCAAGAGGTGAGTGCATTAGTGCACAAGGCGCTTCCTCCAAAGCTGAAGGATCCCGGGAGCTTCACCATTCTTTGTGATATCGGGAATGGGATCAAGAAAGGAGCGTTATGTGACCTAGGGGCGAGCATAAATCTGATGTCGTTGTCGCTTTTCAAGAAGTTGGAAGGTGTTGAACTTCAATCCACAATGATGACGCTTCAACTAGCCGACCGGTCTATCACTCGACCTCAAGGTGTGGTCGAAGACGTCCTCGTGAGAGTTGGAGATCACATTTTTCCAGCCGACTTTGTGGTCCTGGAGATGGAGGAAGATGAGCACGTGCCCCTGATCTTGGGAAGACCGTTCTTAGCTACGGCGGGGATGGTGCTAGACGTGGTAAATGGGAAGATCACGTTGAAAGTTGATGATCAAGAGATAAAGATCTCTCTATATGAAGCCATGAAGCACCCTAAGGAGGATGGGAGTTTGTATTGCATGGATGCAATTGATCCTAGTGTTGAAGACACACCTCCTATCCCTAATCCTTCTCATATTCATGAATTTTATAATCCTTCACTTGATGACTTAACCAATGTGCATTATGATCTTGATTCTTTTGATAGGGATAAAGTGAAGAAGTTGAAGGATGAAGAGGTGAAAAGTGTGGACGTGAGCCAGTTGGAAGGGAAAGGAGGAGTTAAGAAGAAAAAGTCCAAATTCAAGAACTTGTTTGGTAAGACCCCTCCAGATAAAGGTGAGAAGGAGTTGAGACCCATAACACTTGGGGATGAGAGGAAAGCAAAGGGGCTCATGATGGTGGGGCATCAAGAAAAGACATGCAAGCACCACTCTTATGAGAGTAAGGGAGGTAAATTTGAGTATGATGTCCCATAAGCTCCTTTGAGCTCGGTCCGGCATGATGACCTTAAAAATAGCGCTGAATGGGAGGCAACCCATTTTTATTTGCTTTTTAGTTGTTTCTAGTTTCTTATTATGTTATTAGGGTGTTGTTGAATCGTAAGTTTTAACCTCATACTTGAGAGTTTATTTTGTAGGCTTGTCTCGATGGAGTACTCGAAAGGGAGGAACTCAAGCGAGGGAGTGTGCTACGTTTGAGAGAAACTGAATTGTTTGGTTGAGGTAACCCACAACCCCAAACTTAGACCTCTTCGCAAGGTCGAAGTTTGGGGGGTGGAGTTTTTTCTATTTCTTGTTACATTGCACCGGAGCACCCCTTATCTTTGGTGTTTGGTTATTTGGTGTTTTGAGATGCTCATCGGGGTGATTTTGATTTGATTCGCTGTTACATATTTTGTGCTTATTGACCCCTTCTACTTATTAGTTGTTATTCTTGAGCATGTTTGATGAGTAGAGTAGAATTGTGAGGTTGAGTTAAGAATTGTTTTATGTGAGTAGTTGAGTTAGAGTGGATTTGAGAGAGAACTAGTATACTTACGAGTTTTCTTTTTGAGTGCTTGTGTGATGAGAGTGAGAATTCACTAGGACTAGCATGGATGTGAAAGCCGAGAGATTTGAGCCTTATGAGATTTTGATATAAGAATTAATCTCTTCGTTTGTGAGTGAATCGTCACCTTAGAGGATGCTAGAACTTGTGTGTGCTCTTGCTTCTTGATTGTGTCTAGTTTGATATACCGAATGTGATCTTAGGCCATTTTTTATTTTATTGAGTCACTTAGCCAAAATTTTCCTTACCAATGACATTGACCCTTTGTTAGCCCCTTTGAGCTTTAAGCCTATTTTATTTGCTAGCACATATGAACACTATTCCAATTCCTAAGCCTTTTTGTCCCAATTTGAGTGGAGAACAGGAAAAGTGTGAATGTGAAGGGATTGAATTGAGTTGAAAAAGGAAAAGGTTGTTTGTTGAGTGAATATGAGAAGAAGGTGTGATGAAATTATGAGATGTGGGAAAAAGAAAAAAATTGAGAATGAGCAAAAGAAAAAAATGAGCTCATGTGTTTGTGCGAAAAAGAAAAAGTGAAGTGATTGAAAAAAAAAGTGAAAGAGTGAGAAAGAAAAAAAATTTGAAGTGTTGAGAGAATTGGAATTGAAAGTTTGTTGATTGAATATGTTTGAAGTAGTCTGATCCTTATCTCGAAGTACCGAAGTTTGATTTTCTATTCTCCATTCACTTTAGTCACTTTACCATATTGTTATCCCACCTGTCCAAAGAGCCTACATTACAACCTTGAGAAAGTTCTTTTTGATTCGGCATTGATTTCTAGAGTATGGTCGAAGTTAAGAGCACTTACAAGCCTATGGCTGCCAATATGTGTGATTGATTGTTTGAGTGAGTCCCTTGATCATTGATATACACTTGTGAGGGAGCGAAACACATCGTTGAGTGCACATCCATGTTTGATCTTGGTGTTTCTTGTTATTGTTGCATGAGTACGATGAAGGAAAGTGAGTGAGTATACGTGTGATTGATCTTTGAAGCTCGAGTTCATTTGCTTGCATGATTGATTATTTGACTCACTCCTAACAAATTTACTTGACTTGTTATTTCTTTGCTTGAGGACAAGCAACATGGTAAGTTTGGGGGGGTTGATTAGGCGTGAAATTGTCATGATTCGTCACTTGAAATACCCTAATTTTGGCCGATTTTGTCGAGTATTTGGAGTCAATTGAGCATTATTTCTCTACATTGATGAATTTGTCTCTTTGATGCTCGTAGGTGAATCGAGGGCGAAGAACGGAGTTCGTAGGACTTTGAATCGACTCAAACGGATGCCCGGATGAGAAGATATCGAAGAAATACGATTGGTGTTAGTGTTGAAGAAGAAAAGTGCTACTTGGTGAAAATTTGGGAGCACTCGAGTAAACAATTCGAGCACTAGCGCTCGAGTACGTTGCTCGAGTGCCCAAAACATACAGAAGATTTCGAGCATTCGAGCAGTTCGAGCGCCACCGCTCGAGCGTGTTGCTCGAGCGCCCCAAAACATGCAGAGAAGTTTCACCATTCGAGCAGCTCGAGCGCGAGCGCTCGAGCACTTGTTCCATTCGAGCTCTACGCTCGAGCGCGACCGCTCGAGCAGATCCGTTCGAGCACTTCCAATTTTCGCGTTTTACAAGGTGTTTTTCGGCCCATGAGTTCATGATTCGGCCCGTGGCTTATATATATGCGTCCAAAGCTCATTTTTGAAAGGACACGATGACCACACTTCACGAGAGAGTTTTAGAGTTTTAGAGTTTGTTTTTGGAGAGGAAGAAGAGAAGCAAGTTTACGATTACGTTTTTTGAGGTTTTCATTACGAATTCGAATTACGATCTTACTTTTTAGTTTTGTTTCTTTATATTTTCGTTCTTGAACACGTTGAGACTTCTTTTCTTGAGTTAATTTGAGTTTATTCTTTTATTTCGTTCAACCCTAGTTTATGTTTGATCTCTTCTTCGTCTTAAGTATCATGTTCATGTTCGTTACTTATTTAATTGCTTTTATTTACGTTAAACATATGTCTAGCTAAAACCCTTGCATGCTTGGGGTAGGATGAACTCGTAGAAGTAGGTTTTGGGTACGTAATTAGGATAACTTGTGACGTTAGGTTTTAATTCTCTTGGTTAATGAATTCTTAAAATTAATCTTGACTTTACTTTTGAATTTCATTCGAAAAGTGTTAGGGAGAGGACGACCGCATCACTCTTTAACAATTAGTAGTCTTAACGAGAGGGTTTAGAAAGGGTTAATTCATCTACCAGTTTAGCGAAGGAGGACGACCGCATCACCTTAGTTAAATTAGGGTCTCATTAATTAAGCACAATTTATTAACTTGTTAGTGGATTAGTGAAGTCGAGTGTTAGGATAAAGTATTAGGGTTTAGAATCTTGAGCTTTCACCTTGCATTCTTTTACTTAGGTTATTTCTTGCGCGTCAAAATTATTTTGATTATGTACCCGCTCCGTTAGTATACGTAGGGATTCCTATCCTGAGCATCACCATCTCTTACTTGAACACAACCCTTAGTTAATTCGTTTCTTTCGTTCTTTAGTTTAATTAGTTTAATTCTTAGTTTAATTTTGCTTTTTGCATTCCTAGGATAATTTTAGTCTTTTAATTAATCTTTCCAAAAAAAAAAAAATTTGCACTCATATTAACTACGACGCGTAGATCTTCAGGGATCTATTTACACACACTCCATCCCTTGGGTTCGATACTACTTGGTCCCTATACTCGCCCATACTAGAGTGAACCCGTACTCTTGCGGGGAAGCTACTAGTAGAAGCTAGTATCATCGCTTAAAGTCATTGGTGTGAATATTACATTACGTGGAACCACAGAAGAAAGTGTAACAACTTATTTAAGATAGAAGGATAATAATTAAGGTTAATGTTATATTAAATTGTAAAATCACAATATTCAAAATAAAAATAATTATAGGTCGTATTTGTTTGGGTCAATGTATCATCATAAATTGGTTTTTATAAGAGGTTGTGCTTTTATATTAGATACCATTTTCTATGAGAAATAAAATAAAATAAATTAGAATTATAAATGTGCATCACATGGGTGATATGGAAAGAAAGGAATGCCAATTTGTTCAAGAATGAGAAGATAACTTCAAACAAAATGGTAGAAGAGGTCAAAAAACAGACTTTGGAGTTGGATAGCAAATAAAGAAACTTGGATATTATGCTGGAATTATCAGGAATGGCTAAGAAACCCAGAGTTCGCACTAGGAGGTATTATGTAGCATGTGTGCAATAAAATGAACAAAAAAAGCTCATGTCCAAACGGTGCGTGCCTCTTCTACTTGCATGAGAGGTCGCGTGTTTAAATCCCCTTGGATGTGAATTTGAAAGCAATTCACTAGTACAAATAACGTTTTATATAGCGGTTATTTTCTGGATAATAAAGCGGTTAAAAACGCTATATAAGTGGCAGCTATATAAGCTCACAGAGCGGTTAAGAACCGCTATATAAAATATCGAGCTTATACAGCGGTTAAAAACCGCTATATAAAGTACCTACATATACAGCGGTTATCAACCGCTATATATAGTATGCCTTTATATAGCGGTTAATAACCGCTATATATTGTCTTTTTAAATTATTTTAATATTTCCCTTTTTCATGCATTTATATTAGACAAATTCTAGGGTGCATCCAAGTGCATAGTATGCACTTGGATTTTGCACCCAATTTGAAATTTATTTTAAAATCAATTTTGACTAAATTCGCGGGTCGGTTGCGGGTCGGTTTGTGGGATCCAACAAAAAATTCGCGGGTCAGGCACAGCCCGACCAAAATTCGCGGGTCTGGCAACAATCGGAGTCGAAAATGGGTCGCGTGCGCTTCGTACCAATACCCGAAGTTATAATCACCAATACCCGAAGTTATAATCACCAATACCCGAAGTTATATCACCAATACCCCAAGTTATAATTACCAATACCCTAAGTTATAATAACCAATACCCCAAGTTATAATCACTAATACCTCAAGTTATATCCCTAAAAAATTATTTACCAATATCTCGAGACTTAATCACCAATACCCCAAGTTATAATCACCAATACTATAAGTTATATTCTCCAATACCCTAAGTTATAATCACCAATACCATAAGAATTACTCAATAATAATGTATCAAATAATTATTCAGGATTACCCCAAGAGTTAATTACCAATACCCCAAGTTATAATCAACAATACCCCAAGATTTGATCCACCAATACTCGAAGTTATAATAACCAATACCCCAAGTTGTAATAACCAATACCCCAAGTTATAATAACCAATACCCCAAGATATAATCACCAATACCCCAAGATTTGATCACCACTAACCGAAGTTATAATCACCAATACCCCAAGATATAATCACCAATACCCCAAGATTTGATCACCAATACCCGAAGTTATATCACCAATACCCCAAGTTATAATTACCAATACCCTAAGTTATAATAACCAATACCCCAAGTTATAATCACTAATACCTCAAGTTATATCCCTAAAAAATTATTTACCAATATCTCGAGACTTAATCACCAATACCCCAAGTTATAATCACCAATACTATAAGTTATATTCTCCAATACCCTAAGTTATAATCACCAATACCCTAAGAATTACTCAATAATAATGTATCAAATAATTATTCAGGATTACCCCAAGATTTAATTACCAATACCCCAAGTTATAATCAACAATACCCCAAGATTTGATCCACCAATACCCGAAGTTATAATAACCAATACCCCAAGTTGTAATAACCAATACCCCAAGTTATAATAACCAATACCCCAAGATATAATCACCAATACCCCAAGATTTGATCACCAATACCCGAAGTTATAATCATCAATACCCCAAGATATAATCACCAATACCCCAAGATTTGATCACCAATACCCGAAGTTATAATCACCAATACCCCAAGTTGTAATAATCAATTCCCCAAGATATAATAACCAATACACCAAGATATAATCACCAATACCCCAAGATATAATCAACAATACCCCAAATTGTAATCACCAATATCCCAAGATTTGATCACCAATACCCGAAGTTATAATCACCAATACCCCAAGTTGTAATAAGTCTCAAACAGAAAAAGTAGGTCCAACACTGTCAAACGTTGGAATTTGGGCCCAGACTTGCGTACATCACCGCGCGTTGCGCTGTGAGTTCAACTCGAATCGTCGATCCGCTTTCAAAAAGGTATCACAATAAAAATTCTGAGTCTGACTCCAAAAGTTATGTCTGTTTTGATTTCTACCGACGAGCACCAGAAACGGAGGTCAATTTGGTGCAATAAGAGATGAATTATGATTTAGATCTGAGGAGAAAAACTCAGTCGCACCGGAAAGGAAAAGGCACCAGAGGAGAAAACACCAAGATGAATTATGTGGCGACCACCGCATCACCATTAATGGAGGAAGAAGCAGAAGATCATACGTGTTTTGTTGTGGGTTTTTTGTTTGAGTTTTTTTCTCTGGGTTTTGGACCTGAGACCCACGAATTTAGTATTCGGATCGACTGACCCGCGAGTTTTAGTCGGATCAGCCGACCCGCGAGATTCTATGATTTGGTCAAAATCAATTTGAAATTAGGGTGCAAAATCCAAGTGCATAGTATGCACTTGGATGCACCCTAGAACTACTCTTTATATTAATGTATAGCGGTTATTAACCGCTATTAAAATCAATTTTTATTTTTTTTTAATTTTTCTTATAAACCTGTTTTATAATATATATATATATATATATATATATATATATATGTATTCAACACCAAAACACGAATTAATAAACATACAAACCAATTAAATATACCAAAAATATGAAATACATATATCATTAAAGAGTAATATTTAATTTACATGTCTGCTACCAAAAGTACTATAATGACATATAATTCATGAATCGGTTGAACAAATACCACGTCCAATCTAATTTCCATTTCTCCATTCTGCTAGTGGGGTAACAAGCTAGTGGACGTTCATATACAAACTACAAACATTAAAAAGTTAATTAGATATATTGTACAAAATTTTATTCAACCAATAATAATTTAAATAAATCAACAAATCGACTTACATTGTTGGGAATGGTCATATGAAAAGTGATGATTATATCTTCAATGTAGCAGCACACAAAATGTCCACAGTGTACACTATCTCGCTGCCTCTGAACCTATTGATTAACAATTATATATAGTCACATACTACAATTACGATTATTTTCTATTAATTAATTTGATAAAAAATATTGTAAATTTACCTTAATGTTTTTCCAGTCCACTTTTTCAAGGGTCTCTAGGTCTTGAGTACCAAGAAGCCGACTCCGATACATCTTCATCACACTATTATTATGCATAAAAAATAAAAATACATTACATATATAACATAATTCTAAATGGATTACAAAACAAATTATTATATTAAAAATTAACTTACGCGTTAGTATAATTTTTTAGAGCAGGACGATTTGATATCACCCCATTACTAGCTGGATCCATAAAATACACATCTAGTGTACTCATATTTATGGCGACCAGCACCCAATGCCTCCTACATTATATTAAGAATATTAAATTTAATTGCATATTAATTTAAATGAACATAAATTTTAATGAAATGTTCTCACCCTACATTTGTTGGCCAAAAGATGAGATGATTACTATCAGTATATTTTAGCATATGTGCTACAACCTCCCCGATGGTCTCATTTGCAAAGCAACTCACATGGGGAGAGATGAAAGAATACATTGTACTCGCCTTGAAATATCTGGAGAGATATACCTCACCCAAATATCTAATTAACCAACATACACAAATTAATATCAACAACAAAATTAAACTATATATAGGAAGTAAATACTGAGAATTACTATACATGTACCTTAGGTAAAAAGTTATGGTACTTGCACTCAACTCCTTATTGTGCAAGGCTTCTTCCACTTCCTCCCGATGGATAAAATCATTAAAACCACCCTGATGAAAGTAAACAACCAAAGGAACTGTGATGGGATTGAAACTGGGGGATGATATCAGCATCTTCACCGTAGTCTGTAGAGTGGCTTCGTGTTCCATATCACCTGGCATGGGATAACCTAATAGCCGCGGTCTGTCACCAGTGGAATGCCTCGTACTCTCTCTCTCACTATATACGACATCCTTTGATTTTTGTGTAGTTTTTTTTGGACTCGATAGTTTCTACAATCAATTTGTAAATTATTTAGAACAGATAAAATAATATAACTTTAATTACATATATTTTACCTTCTTGGTGAGAGAGACCAAGTGGCACGGCCATTCGAGGAAGTACCCGACCGCTTGTCCGACTGTGGTGGCCACATCTTCTGGTTTTGGCAGCGGTGAATTTTCTTGTCCGATTTCAGGTACATTCAGAGTGACTCTCACAAAACCAGGAGTGGTGGCACACAAATGAATCGTTCCACTGGAGGTGTCGTACATCAATATTCCAGTGGCCACCAACCGAAGAGGATTATCCAAATAAAGGTAACATTCCACTGACTGTTCAAATAGGATATTCAGTTACAAAATTTTAATATACTAGTCTTTAATTAAAACAAATACAAGATACCTCTGATACCTGGGAGACTTTTGAATTGGATCATCGAAGTCGTCTCTAATATCAGTGGAAAACATAGATGGGGCACTGTTTTCACAGCTAGCACCACTCGACGACATCCCGTGTGTACATTGTCTCTGACTCATGAGCTCCACTTTCTTAGCCAAGTCGGCAAGTTGCACACTAAGTTTATCCACCATAGACATAGCAGCAACACCGGGTGCCATTATCAATGATGTCTTCGTGACACCATATCCAGTACCCCGTATGCGTCCGGAATGCTCCTGACGACCTATTGCCCGTGCAAATAGATCATCAGTCCCGATCGTGCGGTGGTCGTTGGGTGTCATGCTTTGAGATATGCGATCCTAAATCACAAAAACATACTATATTATTTGAAATTAAATAATAGATTATAATTAATTTACAAAATAATGAATGAATTACCGCTTCATCAATGATACGCTGTGTACTGTAATCGGGAATATTCCCATCCCGAGTCTTTCTTGTAGCCTGAAATAACTCGTAAGGAGTAACAATAGGCTCACTCTCTCCAGCTTTCTTTTTTTCTTCTTTCTACAATAATGATAAACATGTCCCGTTATTAGATATATTACAAGTCAATATATAAAAAAAAGTATAAATTTTGGTCTTACCATTTCTTCCCTAATGCGTGCATAACCTTTGCGAGATCCACGATATCGCGTCTTCATACTCTTAGCTTGTTCGCGATTTCTAGCACTTTTTCTCTAAAGTGTAATATAAATATGATAAGCACTGAAATTAATCGTGCATTAATAAAAATAGATGAAATGAGATTGACCAATGATATCTGAAAATCCTCATCCATAGATTTTTGCACGAACGCATTCCAGTATGGGGCCACCATAGGGCAATCGGCATAGAGATCAGGCGGCCTAGGCGAGTACAGACCAGTCTTCGGGTCTCGTGATTCTCTCCTCAGCGTAGCCTGAAAGTTCTTGGCCATATTCCCAGCTTGCTTATGTACTTGCTTCTTATTTGTGTGATCAAGGCCAACGAATGTATTCTGCATACACATATAATATAACAATTTAGTAATTTCACAAGCACAATACATATATCATTGAACAGTTTTAATATACATATAATTAACATACCATAAGTTCATCACATATCGCTTCCTTGAAAGGAGTCATTTTCTTGCTACGCCAGTCGTCGCATGGCAGCACGATGGGGATAGTTTTCCTAACTAGAGTCCCAAGAAAGTGCGCAAACTTCTCACTCTCTTTTCCTATCGCCTGTCCATACTCATTGAATGATATCTGCAATTCAATGATATCTTAAGGTCAATGATTGAAATTAATATAATAAAAAATTTAATTATTCAATGAATATAATACCTTAAGCAATTTTCCCTTACTACGATCTCTCTTCAATGAAGTCATCGTGACTATACCCCGCTTGCGCTTGTCCCCAGAGCTACTAGTAGTGGGAGCATCAGTGCTATTCTGTCTCAAGTCATCCTCCTCCTAGATGTCATCTATGTCATCTGGGTCTAGATGATCATCATCATCTCCATCAGCTCCGGGATGGGGCAAATAAGACATGATCCTGTAAAATAGAAAATAATATTTTCAATAACCAAAAGAAACAACATTTAATAAAGCAGAAAAAAACAAAATTCAATAAAACCGTACATTTTTTTAGGATTGATTTTTCTTTTTCGTTTTTTTGTTGACTTTTCTTGTTCATGACCATGAATGTTAACGAGATCCGGATTGTTATATTCATCCTCTTATATAAGTGTTCTCTGGTACGGGCGTGGATTTACAGAACCATCGAAAGAGGGTACAGAATGAGTGAAATTCTGAAAAGGATTATCAAAACCTTCATCGACGTGGTCGTTGATCTAGTAACTATGGTTGAATTTGTTTGATAGAAGCACAATTGACCATTTCTTATTAACTGGGTCGGGAACATAGAAAATTTGTTGAGCTTGACTGACCATTATGTAAGAGTCATCTCTGTATCCCACATTCTTCAAATCAACATGTACGAACCCAGAACTTTCAACTTGGACCCCATTTAGGATCCTCACCCAACTACAATCGAAGATTGGTTCACGATGACCAACATAGTCAAGTTCCCAAATATTGACATTCTGTCCAAAGTAAGTGGTATTCGACTGATTCCATGCAGTTGCAGTAACTATTATGCATTGTACTTGTGGCATCATGATCTCTGGTATAAAATGTGTATCCGTTAATAAGATAACACTTGTATGAATACACATGCCTATCAGGCAATCTGGATAACCACTTTACTCTTTCTTTCACTGATTCTTTATTCTGTGATAACATATTTGCAACATAACCATTGAACTAGCCAACAAACGTACGATTATGCTCAGCTTCAATCCGTGTTGTGAAGTACACACAAGTGCATCCGTGTTAGCTCCTCCATACTAACACTTACAGGTTGACCACCGGTAATGCCTTCACCATCCATTATATTGGTGTACCGGGTACTTGGAAGTCCAATTGCATCGACATTCGGAATAAATTCAGACCAGTACTCGACTGTTTCTTCTACTAAATAGCGTTCTGCAATACATCCCTCAGGCCTGAACATATTCATCACATATCCTTTCAGCACTTTCATATATCTCTCTACCCCAAACATCCATCGCATACGAGCAGGATCACACATCCTTGTCTCGTATACCAAGTGAACGGTTAGGTGAACCATTATATCAAAAAACGAAGGAGGAAAATACATTTCAAGCTCACAGAGCGTCACCACAATCTGTCTCTAAAAAACACCTAATTTTCTAGGATCAATAACTTTGCTACTCATTGCCTTGAAGAACCAACAAAGCTTTGTTATGGTTATGCGCACATTTTCAGGCAAGATAGAACGTATTGCAATGGGCAATAAATTCTCCATGATGACATGATAGTTATGCAATTTCAGATTCATCAATTTCACGCCATCATCTGAAACAAGTCTTTGTATGTTGGACGAATAACCTTCTGGTACTTTCACATCCTTTAGTGTTTGAAGAAGAACTTTTCTCTCACTCTTGGACAAGGTGTGTGCAGCAAGAGGTAATTTCGGTAGTTTACCTTCTTCATACTGAGGTGCCAATTCTGCTCTTATACCCATATCAACCATATCCATTCTTGCATTGTAACCATCCTTGGACTTGTTATCAGCAAGCAGAGTATTGAGCAAACTAGCACAAACATTCTTCTCAACATGCATTAGATCAATGAAGTGTCAAACATACAACTCTTTCCAATAGGGCAATTGAAAGAAAATTGATTCCTTCTTCCAGCCTCTAGTTGGGAGACTCTTTGCGAAGTGTTTTCCGTATTGTATGTTGACATTCTTCATCTCGTTCAATACATCTGTACCTTACAATAAACCTGGTGCTCCACGTTCCTCGATTGTGCCATCAAATGCATCGGCCATTCTTCTATACTCATGTGTTGGCTCCAACCACCTTTTATGCCCCATATAAACAGTCTTCCTACAATGACATAAACAAATGTGATCTGTGTTCGTGGTACAATAAGGACATGCATCGGCCCCTTTCACACTATATCCAGATACATTCCCATAAGCGGGAAAGTCATTGATAGTTCCAAACAACATGGCCTTCAACTTGAAATTCTCCTTTCTATAAGCATCATACACATCAACACCCTCATCCCACAGGAGTTTCAAGTCCTCTATCAAAGGAGCCATATATACATCTATGTCGTTACCAGGTTGTTTGGGTCCTGATATCAATATAGACAACATCATGTAAGTGCGCTTCATGCACAACTCCGGTGCAAGATTATAAATCATCAGAATTACTGGCCATGTACTGTGGTTGGTACTTTGGATACCGAACAGATTCATCCCGTCAGTTGAGAGTGCAAGACGCAAGTGTCGTGGATCGTTGCCAAATTCTGGATGTCTGGCATCGAATGTCTTCCACTGGGGTGAATCAGCAGGGTGTCTTAGCATTCCATCTTTGATCCTATCATCATGATGCCAAGTCAAATTTCTAGCATCCACATCGCTACTATACATTCTCCTGAATCTTGGTATTATTGGGAAATACCACATCACCTTCGCTGGAGATTTATTTTTCAGATATCTCTTCTTCCCACACTTAGGACATGCATCGAGGTCTTCATACTCCTTCCGAAATAAAATACAATCACCCGGGCAAGCATTAATTTTTTGATGTGTTAACCCGATGGACTTAAGCATTTTCTTAGCCTCATATGCTTTCGTAGGCAGTACATTTCCATCGGGCAATAGACCACTAATTGCTTCCAACATACTAGAGAAGCCCACATCGGACAACTCGTGTGCTGCTTTTAGGTTGAATAATATCAACACAGCTGACACTTTTCTTGCCTTCTTACACCTGGCCAAAGGGGTAATCCAGCATCATCCCTTAATTTTTGTAACATATAAGGGTGATCTCGCAGATTTGTGTCATCCCCACTCGATGTATCAACAATCGGTACATCTCTGAAACTATCCTCATCCACTGTATCTTCAAATCTAAAGTTAGCTCCTAGGTTGCTTGAGCTACATCCATCTCTTCTCTCACCATGAGATGTCCAAACGGTGTTTGTTTTGTCAATACCGTGACACATCAAGTGTTCCAACAAAGTTTCTCAATAACTAACAGTTTTTCCATTCATACATTTCCAACACGGACATGGAATGTATCGATGGTCGGTGAAGTATCTAATTGTGTTGCGAAATATCCTAGCAGTCTCCTGTCTTCTAGGCTTGAACACTCAAGTCCTGCACGCTCTCTCTATTAAAGGCATAGTTGGGTGCCGCCCGTGGCGCTGCAGCTAGATATGTGTTAAAGGAAATAAAGTAGCACCTTACTACAAGTCCGGGCTTTTAGTCTAGTGGCAAGCGCTTGATCCTACAAATTGCATGATTACAAAATTCTTCCACCCCATTCCTATACTCCTCTGATAATCGATCTGCTCGAACCCACTTTCGATCCATATAGAACTAGAGATGCCTATATAGATTGAACCAAAAACAACACGAGTTGGGTCTACATATAACTGGCAATTCAATTCAATTAACAACTACTACTACATTCTAAAACATTAAAACCTCTAACTAGACATGCTAGAAGCTGCGGGCAGAGATGGGGCGACGACGTCGTATTGGTGGATATTAATCAGTCAGTCAGTGAGAAAATTTGAAATTTAGCGCATCCCAACCCAACTCTCTAGAATGCCGAGGAAATTCCAATTGCTTTTTCTTGAAAAATAAATATAAAAATTAATTGCTTGAATAATTGAAAATTATTTGCTAACTAAATAGGAAACTTTTGAAAACTTTACACGTCTTTCATTTAAAAATGATTATAATTTGGGCCACGCTAAAAATAAAATTATAAGTTATAACTACCTAACCTTTGTTGGTTAGGGAAATAATAATTTGTCCCCTATCTTATTAGTTCCTAACCTTTGTTGGATAGGGAAGTAATAATTTTTCCCTTATCTCAATGAGATCTTGTATCACTTAATATTATTTTACCCTAAAGAATATTATTTTACCCTAAGAAAGATATTTACTTTACCCTATCCTTCAACAATGTAACAATTTTACATAAGAGTTCCAAAAACAAAGAAAACATCAAGGTTAAAATTAAAATACTTGGCTTGGTAAAGTAAAAACAGAAATCCTGCTTTAAAATAATTTCTTTTTCATATCATGAATAACAATGTGTATAACAAGAATTGAATTACAATGTTTCCTATAAGCCATTATTCAAAAATTACCTCAACAATGATACAATACTTATGGTCATCTTATGTACCACTCAACCTATTCAAAATGCAGATTCATAACTAAAAAATGCAGTGTGTACATATATATATATTCTATATAACTCTAATAATGTACAAGTGCCACTACATGTGTTATTCCATGACGAGTGAATAAACAAGCTTAATTCAAGTAAAATCATCATCATATCATCATCATCAGCAGTAAATGTTTATCACTAAGGGCCTGTTTGGTTTCCACCATGAATTATCCACCGATAGAAAATCAATGCGATAAAAAGTCTCAGATGGTGGGGGTAGATATCTATGTTTTGAGTTTGGTGTGCACCTAAAGATGGTGTATTGCGTGTAATTTCACTCCGCATTTGAACAGTTTATTTTTAACGAAATTTACCATATTATCCTCATAATAACCTTTTTATTTACACATTTGCCCTTATTAATTTTTTCTAGAGATAGTGCTTCTGCATATTCAACCAAACTTGATTTCTTGAGAATCATGAAGTACAACTGCAAGAGGATCTAAGAAGAAGTATTTTTCAGCGATTTTCTTGTTGCGACTTTTTTTTAGACTCACTGACTACAAGAAAATAAAGAATTGTCTATAAATTATATAAAAAATTCAATAAAAAAATTCATAGGTATAATTACCTACAATTTATGAAACCTTCTAATTATGAAACCTTATAATTACCTACAATTTATAAATTATATTTGCCTACGAAATTTTCTAATTATGAAACCTTCTACATTTCTCAACCTAGAAATAAGCTTACGAAATAAAATCCCTAGGTATAATTACCTACAATTTATTTGCCTACAAAATTTTATCTACAACGCAATTTGCCTACGGAATTCCCGTAGGCAAATATTTTTGTAGGTTGGGAAGGAAGATGCTTATTCAATTAGAAATTTTTGTAGGCAATTCGTAGGTAATCCTTACTACGATTTTTTTTGTTGAAAATTATGTAATCATATTAGCAATTTCCGTAGTTAATTTTATGTTTTCTTGTAGTGGATGTAATATTTTTTTAGCTATGCAATATTAATGGGTCCTCGTGAGAAAGGTATTTTCCTAATATGATCTTTTTTTAGCTTTGCAATATCATTGATTTTTTTATGCATTTATGGTGCTCATAGTGAATCAACTTCACTTGGTAAAATTAAAGGCAGGAGTCATACCATCAAATTTTGGAGGTGTAATTAATTATTCAAGAATTTATTCTTACAACAATATGGAACGTGTTCGATATATCAAACTGTTGTACTAAGTAGAGGATATGCATATCTGTTGAAGTGCTTGCTGATGGAACAATTCAGAAATTCAGTCGCATTCATTATGATAACAAGTTCAACCCACAACCCCCAACCACATTTTAAATGATAATATGCAAATGCTCTATTATAAAAGCACGTAAAGAACTCTCTCTTAGAATATACACAACTCACCAAAGTTACAGTTGACTTAGCTTGGAATGGCATATCAAGCTATACCACCACAAGAGTCTTTCTTTTACAAGGGTAAATGGAATGAGAGATCGGTGAATGCGTTTATCAACTTGCTACTTGATGGAAAGAGAGAAGGTTGTTGGGAGGTAAATGGTGACAATGAGCCTTCGCTCCTAACTGCGATGGAGTTTCTAAACTCCACGTTGTCCACAAACTTCTCTTGGGATGACATCCTTGCTCAACACAACATGCTCAAAAAACGACATCTTACTTTCAAAGCCATCCTCGATGTTGTCGGAGTCGACTGGGATCGGGGGGTAAACCACGTATATGCACTTTCTCCCTTGTGGATACAGTTGGTTCAGGTAATACATTAGTGTAATATGCGCCACTGTTATCAATGTAACTATTATTTCAACTCTATATTATATGCACACATATTATTTTGATTATATTATTAATGTCAATTACTTTGTATACTCGTAGTCAAACGAGTTTGCACAGGCATTCTACCATAAGGGAGATATCATGCATGATCAACTGGCTGCACTATTTGGTTATGAACACGATGTAAGCAACGCAATCATCCAGCTTAGCTCGGGCAATAATTACCCGGTCTGTGAGAACACTGTCCAATACCCAATTACTATTGAGGACTCTGAAGATGAACAGGAGGTTAACTCTCCTGTTATGGTTGATCGAAAACCACCTCGTAAACGCTTGTTCGATGAACCCGGGGCATATCAATCTCGGGCACTAGTAAGTGCTGAATCAAACACAGCTTCGTTGAAGTCTCTCATGCCTAGTAAGCGCATGCATCATCGTCCCATCTTCCCCAAAACCAACACCATGGAGATTTCACCCTCACCCACTATTGTACCACTACTAGTACCCAAAAAGGAAGGAAGTTCATGTGCTTCATGCAGTACACTTAAGTGGATCTACTCGCCACAAGGAAACAAGTAGATGCGTTGTTGGTCCACCTATGTTAGCTTGAGCCATTTTATTAGGACTCAATGTTTTCTAATTCTGTTTTAAATTTGATCATGTTGTCCTTTTTATTTATCTTGTGTATCTATACCACTATATTATTATAGACGCCGCATAATTTTCCCTTGTGTATTACAGCACAACAATAATCATCATAGATAATCTTTTGTAGATAATCATCATACTATATGCATCAAGATATTCCGAATAAAAATAAAACATGTTTAAATTACTAATTCAACAACCACAAGAACATATCATATTCAAATTGCAAGCTGTGTTTATCCACATTTTCTAGAAAATGAGCAAGTCTCCATCACTTCAACCAAATTGTCATAAACTTAACAAATCACAAAACAATGTTTGAGGATTAAATAAAATAGTTTCAGATCATGCCCCAACACTGGATACAACATGCTGAATTTGACTACCCAAAAAAGGACTTATAGTTTCAAATCATTTATGCAAAAAGTTACTAACATAAATACGAATAGCAAGCCACTATCCCATTATGCCACATCACGTCCCAATATGTCCATAACATAAACAACCTTCGCATCGTCGGGTAAACTCATGAATATCTCCAGATTCTCCACCTTGCCAGCAATCTCTCTAGCCACATTCAAACGATCTCGAATCGTCAGGCCTGGTAGGTCGCCTAGCTGTTTGAATAGTTGTTGTCGCGCCTTGCCCAAATCGTGTTCATAACCAATGCGTTGAGCAATAGCTTCTAAACGGTTGGCCGTTGTGTGGCAGAAATCAGCGAGTAGTTTCACCATTGCTGGAATCTGGTTTTCAGAACATGATTTGCGCTTTTTCCCGGAGTTACGAGGTGGTGGAGCTGACCTAGTAGTATATGCTGTACTGTTTGCTTCTTGCTCATCATTGAATGGAGCCTCCTCAGTGTTGACATTTGTTTCTTCATACTCGTTGCCATAGTTATCACCATTAGCTTCTTGAACATTATTCGTTGTAGGTGAAGGTACATCTTCGATATTCACACCAATTGCACGATCTTTCTTCTTTCTTGCTCGTTTTGCTGCATCTGGTACATCTTCTGCAGCCTCACCAGTTGCACGGTCTCTCCCAAAAATCTCAACCCAATCTAGGTATAAGGGCCACTCTTTGTAACGCATTCCACGCATTGTTGGCTCCCTCTATTTATCAGTTTTACAAGTTATAGAAATCATATGAATGTGTTCGATGTACAACAATCAACAGCTAAATTAAATGATAAACAAAACATGAAAATTACCCTGAGAACTTCTTCCCATTGATCATCTGTGCAATCGAGCATGCTGGTGCTAACAATGTATCCAACCCCAGTGACCCCACGTGCAGTTACTAATGCACCATAAGTCTTTTTCCAAGTAGTTAACTTCGATGTTATGTTCGGCGTAGCAACCAGGTCAGTACTTGGAAATTCCTTTCTCAATGCATTTTCTAGCTTAGTGAGATACCCCCCACGAAATCCATTATCACTCTTCATTCCGGAGGCCACTAAATCCTTTAAAGCAATCAATAGGACCTTTTCTTCACGATTAGTCCAAACCCGACGACTACTTCCTGATGTTTTATTCATTGATCCTCTTCCACATGCCACTTCTGGTTGTGATGACGACATTCAGCCACTGTGACATTCATAAAACACACATTTATTTCCATCACAAATAAATAGAAATTGTACTAAAATTTATATCCATTATCTTATATCCACTTGAAATTACATTTATGCAGTCTTGTTTTAACCATAAAAAAGTTTTACCCAAAAATTAAAAATATAGCACAATCTGAAAAAATTCAGTTTGATCAACATAAAATAACAATTCATTCAACAAAATTTCATAAATAGAAAATAATCATTCATAAATAGACCTAGTAGCAAATCTTGCTTGTTCAAGTCATTCATATGTCTTGATGAAACACTATTAAACACAAATTAAATACTCAATTACAATCCATTATTCCACTCATTGTATATTTGTTGTGCAAGCAGGTCTCTCCAAGCAGTCCATTCACCCGTTGATTCAACTGTCGATATCATCTCTACTTCATCACCTTGATTTTCATTATTGTTGGGATTATTATCATAATCTACCTCCCCAGGATCAACCGTCATCTCATTGCGTATGAAGTTGTGAAGAAGGAAACATGCCATTATCAACCTAATTTGAGTCTTAATTGGATAATAAGTTGCACTTTTGAAGATACCCCAACGCATTTTCATGATGCCAAATGCTCGCTCAACAACATTCCGAGCTCTAGTATGTCGCATGTTAAAATGCTCTTTATAGGAATTAGGCCTATTATTTTGTGGTCCCCATTCACTTAGATGATACCTAACTCCTCGATACGGTGCTAGAAACCCAGGACTGTTTGCATAACCGTTATCACATAGGTAGTAGTTACCTGGAACAAAACATGCATATGTATATTATTAATTTAAAATCATGATTTTTTTTATAATCCACTATTTAAGAAATGGTATGATCAATCAATACCTACAGGGACCTTCAAGCCGTTAACCCTATTGACTGAATCCCTCAACACTCTAGCATCTGATGCAGACCCCTCCCATCCAGGAAGTACATAAACAAACCTCAAGTTTCGATCACAAACAGCAAGGACATTGGTAGAAATTTGTCCCTTTCGAGTCCTATATCTGCCCTTGTCAACAGGTGGGACATGGACATTTATATATGTTCCGTCTAATGCACCCAAACAACCCTAAGCCACAAAATAGATTGAATATTTACAAAATTATTCTTAACCAGCCCTAAGACCAGAAATAGATCAAGTAGTGCATTATCCAAACTAAACTTTAATAAATTATCCAGGAAACTCGTACCTTGAACCACTTCCACCTTGTATCGGTAGAGTCATTTGAGACAGGAACTGGTTTCACCAATAGTGTGCTATGTAATTGTAAGACCGCACTCAACACTAAATGAACATAATGAGAAACAGTTTGTCCAGACCGCTGAAACCTAAACTTCACAATTTTATTTTTCTTGTGGTGAGCAAGAATTCCTAAAAACATGGCTACTTGTTCCTCGACACTCACATGCTTACCATCAACCAGTCCCCCTATTGACCGTAAAAGATAACACAGACGCCCAAATGCATTCCTATCCATCCTAAGATTTTCGATACAAGCAACATTACGACAACCTACTAATCTACTCATGTGTCTAACCTGATCAGGAACTCTTGAAATCATGGTATATCTAACACCACATTTATGTTTCTTGGACTGGCCAAGTTTAATGATTTCAAGGATAAAAGATATTACAACAAAGACTTCATGCATTATCTCCTCGAGCAATAGGTACACGAACTCATCCTTCTGTTTCAAATGATTCATGATATAGAAGACACACTGATAAACTTACCCAACACTGCATACAAATGATTGTGATAATAATCAATAGATAATTTTATTTAATATATGAACAAGATGACATCAATGTATTACAATAATGATGTGGACAAATTACAGTTGCAGGACTCAAAACAACTTATCTAATCAATCAGGGACTCACCAAGTAATAGACAAACATTATCAAACACAACCCCTATTTACACATCCTTTACAACGGAGTACTAATGAAATAAACAATGCTAAATTTATGGCAAGTGTGACACTATACAAACAGAGTACTAATGATATACAAACTAAGATCTCCATCTTACTAAATAACTCACCACCAATAGAATCAATCACTAATGCAAAATATAATCAGTTTGAACCATGTTAGATATAACAATGAGTAGGATTATTTCTTCAAACATACCTTGCAAGGTTACTGATAGAAAATGGATTTTGTACAAACTCGAGCTTGGTCGCACTTCGTTGTCGGTTCGGAACGATGAAAAATCAATGCTGAAAAAAAAATTAGCAACAAGTTTTCCCTCTTTCAAGAACAATACAGAAGTAGGATTACAAAATAAAAAAAAATCACATATTTCACAGTAAAGAATATTAAGTTTGCAATAGAATAGATTACAAAGTAGTATCGAAAAAATTGATGTGTATTTACCATAGAGGAATTGAAAAGTGCTTGCAAAAGAGTGTAGAAGATATTCAGTTTCTGAAGCCTAACTTATATTATCCAGTGATTTCAATGGGCGCAAAATTTAGGGTTCGAAATATTTCATTTCCCCCCAAAGCGGCAGACCGCGAAAATGAAAGCGGGAGAGTTTGCAAAAGAAGATTTCCGGCATAATTTGGGGTTGACGTCACCCCCAAAAAGGATATATTGGATAAATTACTTGCTCTGCTCTTTTTCACTGTTGCGACAAGACTCAAAATCACCCCAATTTGGCCGATGATTTAGATGGAGATAACAGTGTTATCGCACGGGCCGCACCAATAATCTTGGGCCTTCAAAGTGTAAACCAAACAACTTTATGCCCACGACAATTCATTTATCTGGGCTAATCGGACAAACCAAATTGGGCCTAAACTAATTAAATTAATATACCAAACAACTCAAAGAAGCATAAAACCAATAAATTAGGAAAAAAATATACTAACCTGTAGAGATTGACGGCGGCTGTGGAGAGGAGAGCGTCGACGGCGGTCGTGGAGAGGAGTGGCGTCACGGCGGCGGTGCTGGAAGAATTCCGGTGGAGCTGTCATCCAAAGAGAAGTACTCAGCGGCGTCGGGCGAGGCTACACGGCGGGGTCAGCGGCGTCGGGCGAGGCTGCACGGTGGGGGCGCACGACGAGGACGACGAAGCGGCTAGGGATTTGGGGTGAAAATTCAGTCGGAATGATTAATTTAGGGGCGGAGTTACTGGGTATACGAAAAAAAAAAAGAAAAAAAAATATACAGCGGTTTAGAACCGCTATATATGATAAATTTTATATAGCGGTTATAAACCGCTGTATATTTTCTTTTTTAATTTTTTTATAACCGCTGTATATAGCTTTACTTATACAGTGGTTACTGAAAATGGTTGTATATGTGCAGCTGTATATGTCCAATATTGTAGTAGTGATTGTTGAAGGCCCAATAAGACTAATATGAAAATTGGGACGGATAATATATCTTGGGGGCCGGTGGTTCAATGGTTCGTGCCCGCCCCGAGTGTGCAGAGGGCTTGGGTTCGAACCACACGCAAAACACTTTTCCGTTGCAAATCCCCTCATTAAACAGCGTATTTTGTGTAGTGGTAAGAGCAGTTAAGGATAGATTTTACAACGAACAACTTAAAAAATCTGTAGAGTACTGTAAGCAGCTGGAATAGATTCAGGATTTAATAGTATGTGAGCTGAAAAGTTGGCATATTGAAATATGATCAAGTGTTCTTTGAGATCCTATCACCGTGATAGGGGTATTACTTTTTAATAGAAATGTTATCACTTTTAAGAAAAATTATACTACTTCTGTCTTAAACAAACTTGCACACTAACCATTTCGGTTTGTCATAAACAAAGTTGCATCTCTTATCGAAATATCCCCCCAATTTGTATCAATTTTGACGGGAATAATTTTTTTTAAGGCCAGTAGGTTAGGGGGGTAGCAAAAGAAGGACCACGGGTCTTCGGGCTGGCAATTTAAGGACACCACATTTAAAATGTTGCAATTTGTGGTCAAATTGGCCCGAATTGACTCTAATTGGAGCTAATTCGGGCCAACCTGGTCTCAATTTGCAAAATTTTAAACCTATGGTCCTTAAATTGCCAGCCCCAAAAGCTACCGTCCTTCTTTTGCTGCCCCCTAAGTTGTGGTCTTGGGGCAGCAAAAGAAAGACGGTAGGTCTTGGGGCTGGCAATTTAAGGACCTTAGGTTTAAAATTTTGCAAATTGAGGCCAGGTTGGCCCGAATTAGCTCTAATTAGAGTCAATTCGGGCCAATTTGACCTCAAATTGCAATATTTTAAATCTGGTGTCCTTAAATTGCCAGCCCGAAGACCTGTGGTCCTTCTTTTGCTACCCCCCTAACCTACTGGCCTAAAAAAAATTATTCCCCAATTTTGACATAGAGAGAAAGTCTCTTAATTTAAGTGGAAAAAAAAACTTGAATTGCACGGTGCATTTAGTGCACAAGGGACTTGCTCGACATGATCTTGATGTCCGATGTGGCTGATGTAGGGATATCAGCCATTTCGCCTTAGTCTTTCTTTTTTCGGCCTTGAAAATCACTTCCTGTTTTTTTGGCCATTGTATTCCCTATGCTCTCTCTGTGGCGCTTTATATAGAATTAGCTTGCTAGGTACTAATTGTTATATAATAACTCAGCGTACTCCATTTTCACTTTCATTCTCTCTATCTGTACACGTGTGATCTCCTCTTGCACAATAAATGTAACATTTAGTAATTCGCATTGTCTATTCATTTGTGTTCATTTTATGAATATAGTTTAAAATCAATCAATAAATTTGTATTAGCCGCGAGTTCGATCTCTTGAAATATTAGATAGTTAAAATTAAATAGAGAATTTCGCTATTTTGTTCAACGGATCACACAACTTTTGCACAATGGTCTTAATACCACCCAAAATATTTGGCAGGCAGGTTTTGGTGGCGTTGTTATATTTCCAATTAATTTCTTGCAATATCGGTCTCATATAGTGACGAACTCAGGAATTTAACTCAGAGTTGGGGATTAACTATAAAGTTCATAATACTGAGTAATTACACGTATAGAATCATAAATAAGACAATTTTTAAGGTGCATCCAAGTGCATACGTACTATGCACTTGAGTTTTAATATCTAATTACAATATTTGACCCAGTTAATGACCCGACTAAAATTTGATGGTCATCAACCACGGCGTAAGCGTCGGACTCATAAACCAACACATCGTCGGAGACGCTAGAACCACAGTGAATTTCATCAAATTGTGGGCTACAATGTGCAGATACGACGGAAATGCAGAATTTTTAACCGACAAATCTCTATTTCCAATGCACGCCAGGTGGTTTGATAAAAGACCCCACTGGGAAATTATTAGAAAAGAACTGAAACTATATGAAAAGACTTGCATCTGCGCCACAATCTCCTACTTTTATTGTTAATAATAGTTTGCAGTTTTAATTTTAAGTTTTGCCACTGTGTCTTGATGATTGATTCTTACTGTTATTTTATTTTGTTGAATTTGCAAATTTTTATTGTTGAGTAATTCATGGGATATTGGTGATTAAGTCTTGGGTTCTACTCAATAATTCTTGGGGATATCATTGTCTAATGTATTGTTGAGTAATTCTTGGGAAATTGAGTATAACTTGGGGTATTGTTAAGTAATTCTTGGGGTATTAGTAATTATAACTTGGGGTATTGGTGATTAATTCTCGTGTATTGGTGAATAATTTTTGGGGGATATAACTTGGGGTATTGATGGTATAATTTAGGATAATGGTGATTATAACTTGGGGTATTGGTCATATAACTTGGGGTATTGGTACGAAGTGTGCACGACCCATTTACGACCAGGTTGTTTGCCAGACCCGCAAATTTTGTATGGGCAGTCAACATACCCGCGAAAAGTCAAAATTAATAACCAATTGAGATCAAATTTCAAGTACATAGTATGCACTTGCATGTATCCTAAAATCACTCGATAAATAATAACAATTTTGTGAAGGTCAATATTATATTGTATTGCTTTGTTTTACAGTATTCCAAAATAATTTTTTTAGGTAGAAATTAGTTTATGTGAGAGGCGTAGTACTGTTTTATTGTAAGTTCCCTATCCCGCAAAAACTTGCTCGCCTTTTTATACACACAAATTAAGAAAAATATATATTTTTTAGTAATAAAGTAATGACATATGGGTAAATATATGTATATATTTGTGAGTGTGCACACAAATCAATATTATTTTTTAAAGTGTGCATATCATTGTGGAGAAAAATATTTTTTTGGTCAAGTAACTTGTCTACGATTCAAGTTTGGTCCCAAAACATTTAACTTTTCAATTTTGGTCCCATAACTTGTTGAATCATCTAATTTTGGTCCCACTTTTGTTGGATAGTAGAAAACAATGTCGTTTTGGACACGCGTCTCTCACATGCCGACAAAAATTGGGAGTTTTCATCCAGGCGGTTTATGTGGATGTTGAGTGTTTATTTAATTTATTTTACTTAATAGTTACACATTGGAAAAATTGAATAAAATGAAACTAATCAAAATCTTTTCAGTAATAACAGTGATAATTTTTCAGTAATAGTGAGGATAACTTTTTAAAGATACACTTGCATTGCACGGTTGATTAGGCGTGAAATTGTTAGATTTTATGGCTCGAAATGCCCGTGTTTTGATTGATTTAGATGAGTATTTAAGGTCAATTGAGTACTATTTTCATGAACTAATTAATTTGCCTCTTTGATGCTCATAGATGGATAGAGGGCAAAAAATGGAGTTCGTAGAACTTTGAATCGACTTAAATGGATGCCCGGATGAGAAGATATGGAAGAAATACGAAAAATATTAGTTCGAGGGAGCAAAAGTATTACTGGAGTGCTCAAGCAAGAAGAACTCGAGCACTCAGTGCTCGAGTGCTCGTGTACTGTGCTCGAGTGAAGCTTGGTCGTGCACTTAGTGCTCGAGTGCTCGTGTACTGTGCACTAGCTGTCTCAAGTCGTGCACTAAGTGCTCGAGCTCGAGTGGTCGTGCACTTTTTGAGTTCTGGAAGTTTGGTACGCTCGAGTTGCACTTGCTTGAGAACTTAGTGCTCGAGCCCTACTCGAGCTTACGCGATTTTGGCCCATTAGTTCCCGATTCAACCTGTTGCCTATTTAAACCCATTCCGAACACGTTTTTGGACACCACTTCACACATAGAGTTAGATTTTCGAGAGAGAAGAGTACCAAGAGTTCGAGCAAGCATAGTTTACTTTTGATCGAGGTTTTTACGTTAAGAATTCGTAGTTTAGTTCTGAATTTGATTATTTTTATCTTTCGTTCTTTGAAACTTGATACTTGAGACTTATTATTTTCCTTTTAATCTGATTTTATTCTTAGACTTCGATTATTTCTTAAACCCTTGTTTATGTTCTTGAGTTATTCAATTAGATTAATTATATTTTCGTTTGTTGCTTGCTTATTTACTTTCGTTATCGTTAAAACCATGTTAGGCTAAAACCCTTGTATGCTTGGGGTATGATGAACTCGTAGAAGTAGGACGTTGGTGCAAAATTAGGATAACATGTGATGTTTAGTTTTAATTATCTTAATTAATGAACGCTTAAAATAAATTTCGGATTTACCTTTGAATTTCGTACGAAAATTGTTAGAGAGAGGACGACCTTATCACTCTTTAACAACTAGTAGGCTTAACGAGAGGGTTTAGAAGGGGTTAATTCATCTACCGGTTTATCTAGGGAGGACAACCGCATCACCTTAGTTAAATTAGGGTCTCTTTAATTAAGCACAATCTATTAACTTGTTTAGTGGATTGGTAAAGTCGATTGATAGGATAAAGTATTAGGGTTTAATTCTTGAGCTTTTCATCTTACAATCTTATACTTAGGTTATTTTTTCTTGCACATCACGGTTATTTTGATTATTTACCTGCTCCGTTAGTATACGTAGGGATTCCTATCCTGAGCATCACCCTTTTATATTTGAGACAAAACCCTTAGATAATTAATTCATTTCTTTCTTTTGCATTAGTAGAGTAAAATAGTTTAGATTTAATAATTCTTATAACCCAAAAACATACACTCATATTAATTACGACGCGTAGATCTTCAGGGATCTATTCGCATACATTCTTTCCCTTGGGTTCGATACTACTTGGTCCCTATACTTGCCCATACTACTGTGATCTCATACTCTTGTGGGGTAACTTCAAGTAAAAGCTAGTAAAGTTAGGTTCAAGTCAATGGCGCCGTTGACGGGGTTGTCGGTGTATGTCCATTGAGTAGGACTTGGAGATAGCTTAGTAGTTAGTAGTGAGTGATTTATTTTTCTGTTTAGTTCTTACGTGTTCGGCAGTTGCATTTTGATTCTTCTGTTAGTGTTTCAGGTTTATGAAAACACGCTCACAAGGAGATACGAGCGAGGAGAGAATACAGCTAGATCCTGAGACAATGGCAAGAAGAAACCGAGCTTTCTTGAGAAGAATGAACACTGCCGGTGGAGAGAACGATAACATGAACATCAGTAATGAGTTGAATGACTCTGTGGCTAAGTATAATCAGGAAGTGGAACGGGTTGAGGGCACTGGAGGGAATGACAGTCAGAATCAAGTCCCGTCAGGGGAAAGCCAGAGCCAAAACCCGGCTCCACAGAATCAAAACAATCCAGCTCGAAATCTAGTTCAACATCCTCAAAATAACTCTGTCTACCCACAAAAAAACCCACCTTATCCTTACCCATACCCACCATATCCTTATCCACCATACCCTTATCCTCCACCTCCTGCTTATAACCAACCACCAGTTCCGCAAGTACCTATACCACCCGTCTATCCTCAGCATGCTCCTCAGAACGCTGATCATGACATAGCAATCCGAGGAAGGTTTGCGGCACAGCCGCAATGATATTACGATGGAGTGGCATTGCCTCCGGTAGAGGCAAACAACTTCTCTATCTCACCAGGAATCCTGAAGTTACTTACCGAGAATCAATTCAAGTGGGGGGAGGTCGGGAAGGAGAATCCTCATACTTATTTGAGAAGTTTTATGATGATTGCCTCAACTTTCAATTATAACGGCATGACTGAAGATGCCAAGAGGCTCAGGTTGTTCCCGTTCTCTTTAACTGGAATAGCAAAGGAGTGGTATGATAACACGCTCCCACGGAGAGGTGTAACCACATGGGCCGAGCTCGAGCGTCTGTTCCTTGAGCGATTCTACCCGCCGTCTAGAAAGATCAAAGCAAGGCTAGAGAGCTCGTCTTTCAAACAGAAGCCAGGAGAGGACTTACATCAAGCTTGGGAGAGATACTCTAACATGCTCATTGAGTGCCCGCATCACGGGTACAATGAAGGGGACATCATGGCTTTCTTCTACTGTGGAGTCAGCAAGGCAGGTCAAGCCCACCTTGATGCATGTGCGAGTGGTGCATTCTTGAATTATGGTACAGCTAGGTGTAGAGAGATTATTGATAATATCGTCAAGAATGCCGTGCAATGGAACGAGGACCCAAAATTTCAGAGAGCATATCAGTTGGAAGAGAGTGGGGGAACGAGGAAGTTGTTGATGGCTATGATGGAAAAGATAAGCAACATTGAGATTGGGCAAAATCTGGTTGGAGGGAATACGGTAATGAGTGAGAAAGTGGACTAGCCCACAGGTCAGCAAGAGGTAGCCAACTATATGGGAGGCCCTAATTACAATCAGAATGGCTACCAAGGTGGAAATTATCAAGGGCGACCAACTTATGGGCAACCGTTTGTACCACCAGGTCCACAACCTCCTCAGAATCAGTGGAGAAACAACCAAGGCTATCAAGGAGGCCAGCAGCCTCCTCAGAACAAATGGAGAAAGAACGAGAATTTCTCAAATGCCAATCCGAAGGCTGGAATCACAGTTCCTCCAGGTGTTGATTCAGGTTCAAAGCCCCCAGGTGGTGAAGACGGTTCCTCGACAGAAGAGATATTACGAGCGATCCTCCAGAAGGTGGAAGAAGGAAGCAATAGATTGTCTTCATTGGAGTATGATGTGAAGGAGTCACACAAGAAAGACGATCAGTGCGATCAAGAACTCCAGAAGAGAGATGTGGAGCTGAATAGAATTTAGCAAGAGAACAATAGGCGGTTCACTTCGATGGAGTATCAGATTAGTCAGATTGCAAAATCATTGGGTAGAGAGGCAGGTAAATATCCTTATATGCCTGAGGGGAACCCGAAAGAGCAATGCAAGGCGATCCAGCTAAGAAGTGGAACCAAATATGATGGTCCTCAGATGCCTGCTGACTCAGAGACGCCCCAAGGAGAGGTTGAGATAGAAGAGAAAGAGCATAAGGAAGATAGAGATGAGATTGAGGAGATAGGAGTTGAGAAAGGGGTTGAGGGTGAAGGCACTCAAAAGAGCAAAGAGCCTGAAGAGGAAGACATTGAGGAGATTGAGAGAGTCCCAAAGTGGAAGAAGACAAATGAAGCAAGGAAGAATGTGAAGGAGACCGAGCGAGATGAATGGGGGTACCCAAATCGGTGATACCCGTCCCATATCCGCAGCGCTTTATGAAAAAGAAGCTAGATGAGAAGTTTGCTAAATTCCTTGATGTATTTAAAAAGATACATATTAACATTCATTTTTATGATGCTTTGGAACAGATGCCTAATTATGCCAAGTTCCTGAAGGACTTGATAGCTAAGAGACGGCGAGTAGATGAGCCCAAGTTGGTGCAGTTGAACCATTAGGTGAGCGCATTAGTGTACAAGGCGCTTCCCCCGAAGTTGAAAGATCCCGGGAGTTTCACTATCTTATGTGATATCGGGAATGGAGTCATGAAGGGAGCGTTGTGCGACCTTGGAGCGAGCATCAATCTTATGCCCTTGTCGTTATTCAAGAAGTTGGAAGGTGGAGAACTTCAGCCGACACTGATGACGCTTCAACTAGCCGACCGATCTATTACTCGACCTCAAGGTGTGGTTGAAGACGTCCTTGTTAAAGTTGGAGATCATATTTTCCCAGCCGATTTTGTGGTGCTTGACAT
Source organism: Ballota nigra (assembly GCA_947034835.1). Lineage (NCBI taxonomy): Eukaryota > Viridiplantae > Streptophyta > Magnoliopsida > Lamiales > Lamiaceae > Ballota > Ballota nigra. The sequence goes on from OX344727.1 coordinate 49,995,676, forward strand.
GGAGGAAGATGAGCATGTACCCCTGATTTTGGGAAGGCCTTTGAGTATCATGTCCCATAAGCTCCTTTGAGCTCGGTTCGGCATGAGGACCTTAAAAATAACCCTGAATGGGTGGCAACCCATTTTTACTTGCTTTTGTGTGTTTTATGTTATTAGGGTGTTATTTTGAGTCGTAAGTTCTAACCTCGTATTTGAGTGAGTTGTTTGTAGGATTTTCTCGAGGGAGTAAAGGTATCATGGAGTTATTTAGATTGAAGGGACCAAGTCGAGACAAGGGAGTGTGTCAAGTTGTTAGGAGAAACTGAATTATTTGGATGAGGTAACCACCACCCCAAACTTAGACCGCTTCACAAGGTCGAAGTTGGGGGGGTGGAGTTTTTATATGTTTTATGGTTACATTGCACAGACACACACCCTCTCTGTGAGTTGAGTTTGGTTATATATTGAGCCTTGAGATGCTCCTTGAGCTGATATTGCTTTGATGTGCTACTACATATTGCATGCCTATCAATTCTCTTATACTTGTTGATTGCTATATTTGAGTGTGAGTATGAGTTGGTGAGTTGTGAAGTTGAGTTAGGGAATTTATTGTGTGAGTGTAGGACTTAGAGTTGATTTGAGAGGGAACTAGTATACTTACGAATTTTCCTTTTGAATACTTGTGTGATGACAGTGAGAATTTACTAGGACTAGCATGGATGTGAAAGCCGTGAGATTTGAGCCTTTTAGAGATTAAAATGCATTATATTTATCTATTCGTTTGTGAGTGGATCATCACCTTAGAGGATGCTAGAACTTGTGTGTGCTCTCGCTTCTTGATTGTGTCTAGGTTGAAATGCCGAAAGTGATAATAGGCAATCTTTGATTTGTTAAGTCACTTAGCCTAAATAAGTCTGTCAATGACATTTATCCCTTGTTAGCCCGTTTGAGCCTTAGTCTATTTTATTTGCTAGCACATTTGAACTTATCCAAATTCCTAAATTCTTTTTGTCCCAATTTGAGTGAAGAATAGGAAAAGTGTGAATGAGGAGGGATTGAGTTGAGTTGAGTTGAGAAAGGAAATTATGATGGTTGAGTTGTGATAAAAGAAGGGTGTGATGAAATTTTGAGTTGTGGGGAAGACCAAAAAAACATTTGAGAATGAGCAAAAGAAAAAAAATGAGCTCATATGTATGTGTGAAAAAGAAAAGTGAAGTGATTTGAAAAAGTGAAACGAGTTAGAAAAGAAAAATTGAAGTGTTGAAAGTAGAGGAATTGAAAAGTGTATTGCATTGAAGATGTTTGAATTATTTTGTTCCTCATCTTGAAGTACTGAAATTTGATTTTCCATTCTCCATTCACTTGAGTCACTTACCCCATATAGTTACCCCACCTGTCCAAAGAGCCTAAGTTACAACAGTGATAAAGTCCTTTTTTATTCGGCATTGATTTCTAGAGTATGGTTGAAGTTGAGAGTGCGTACAAGCCTATGGCTGCTGATATGTGTGATTGATTGATTGAGTGAGTCCCTTATCATTGATATACACTTTTGAGGGAGTGAAACACATCGTTGAGTGCACATCCATGTTTTATTTTTGTGGTTCCTGCTATTATTGCATAGGTATGATGAAGGGGGTGAGTTTTGTATACGTGTGAACGATCTTTGAAACTTGAGCTCGAATACTTGCATGATTTGATTCTTGATTCATTCCTAACAGTTTCACATGACTTATTATTTTGTTTCTTAAAGACAAGCAACATAATAAGTTTGGGGGGTTGATTAGGCGTAAAATTGTTAGATTTTATAGCTCGAAATGTCCGTGTTTTGATTGATTTAGATGAGTATTTAGAGTCAATTTAATACTATTTGCATGAACTAGTGAATTTGCCTCTTTGATGCTCAATGATGGATAGAGGGCGAAAAATGGAGTTCGTAGAACTTTGAATCGACTCAAACGGATGCCCGGATGAGAAGATATGAAAGAAATACGAAAAGTATTAGTTCGAGGGAGCAAAAGTATTACTGGAGTGCTCAAGCAAGAAGAACTCGAGCACTCAGTGCTCGAGTGCTCGTGTACTGTGCTCGAGTGAAGCTTGGTCGTGCACTCAGTGCTCGAGTGCTCGTGTACTGTGCACGAGCTGGCTCAAGTCGTGCACTAAGTGCTCGAGCTCGAGTGGTCGTGCACTTTTTGAGTTCTGGAAGTTTGGTGCGCTCGAGTTGCACTTGCTTGAGCTTATTTATACCCATTAGTTCCCGATTAAACCCGTTGCCTATTTATACCCCTTTCGAACACGTTTTTGGACACCACTTCACACATAGAGTTAGATTTTCGAGGGAGAAGAGTACCAAGAGTTCAAGCAAGCATAGTTTACTTTTGATTGAGGTTTTTACGTTACGAATTCGTAGTTTAGTTCTGCATTTGATTATTTTTATCTTTCGTTCTTTGAAACTTGATACTTGAGACTTATTATTTTCCTTTTAATCTGATTTTATTCTTAGACTTCGATTATTTCTTTAACCATTGTTTATGTTCTTGAGTTATTCAATTAGATTAATTATGTTTTCGTTTGTTTCTTGCTTATTTACTTTTTTTATCGTTAAAACCATGTTAGGCTAAAACCCTTGTATGCTTGGGGTAGGATGAACTCGTAGAAGTAAGACGTTGGTGCATAATTAGGATAACATGTGATGTTTAGTTTTAATTCTCTTAATTAATGAACGCTTAAAATAAATTCCGGATTTACCTTTGAATTTCGTACGAAAATTGTTAGAGAGAGGACGACCTTATCACTCTTTAACAACTAGTATGCTTAACGAGAGGGTTTAGAATGTGTTAATTCATCTACCGGTTTATCTAGGGAGGACAACCGCATCACCTTAATTAAATTAGGGTCTCTTTAATTAAACACAATCTATTAACTTGTTTAGTGGATTGGTGAAGTCGATTGATAGGATAAAGTATTAGGGTTTAATTCTTGATCTTTTCATCTTACCATCTTATACTTAGGTTATTTCTTGCACATCACGGTTATTTTGATTATGTACCGGATCCGTTAGTATACATAGGGATTCCTATCCTGAGCATCACCCTTTTATATTTGAGACAAAATCCTTAGATAATTAATTCATTTCTTTCTTTTGCATTAGTAGAGTAAAATAGTACATTCTTATAACCCAATACATACACTTATATTAATTACGACGCGTAGATCTTCAGGGATCTATTGGCATACATTCATTCACTTGGGTTCAATACTACTTGGTTCCTATACTTGCCCATACTACTGTGATCTCATACTCTTGTGGGGTAACTTCTAGTAAAATCTAGTAAAGTTAGGTTCAAGTCAACGGTGCACATGGTGCACAAAAGAGTTACGTATATATTAATTATATTATAATTTCCTAAGAAACTTATTCATCACCACTTTCAAAATTTATTATTATGCCATAGAGTGTACATCTGTTAATTATATTTTACCTTAAAAACATATTCATTTATTAAAAATATTGATTTTTTTCAAAAACTAAAAGTTTTCAAAGATGCGGAAAAGTTTTGTACTAGAATGGAGTTGCTCAATTGTGACTTCCAATTGCATTCTATGATGTTTTTATTTATATATTTATATTGTTTTTTACATTGTAATTTTTTTGGCAAAAATTTGTATGAAATGTCCCTACTAAAGTATTAATGAGTCAATGTCCTAATAATATCAATTCCTATTGTGTCATGCCATAAGACGGTCTCATACCTACTCAATTTTTTTTTATCACAACAACAAAGAGCAAAAACACTTGGTACTGCATATATAGGACTAAAACAAATTCATCCTCTATAATTATAAATGAACACATTAATAATTCGATTTCGATTCACAATAGTAAATTGCACATTCAGAGAGAGTATATATAATATAATAAGAAAGAGCATATATGGGTTCCCTCAAGCAGCACTTGTGTTTTTTTTCGAGAAAAATGCACTTTCGGTCCCACAGGTCACGGGATCTCACGCTTTTGATCCCAATACTCTCTACTTTGATCCTATTTGCAAAATATCAAGCAGTTATGGTCCTAACTTTGCAACTAACCGTTAAATGCGGAAGGAATGGTCACTGCTCCGTTATTTCCAATTCTAAAGAATAAAAAAATGTTAAATTAAAAAAAACCAGAAAACACAAAAAAAAAAAAAAAAGACTCACAATTCCAAAAAAGTTAATAAGAATTTAACTAATTTTTTTAAAAAAAAAAAAAAAAAAGTTAAGAGCCTTACTACTCAAACCCCAAAATCCTCTAAACATGCCCCATTATTTTAAAGACAATATTAAACATATATAAAATGACTAAGTTATCCTTATATAAATATAGGTAAATTTAAATTATCTTCTAACTTTTGTTGACATTAAGTTTAATTTTAAAATTAGTACATTAAATTTGAATTGATAAATTTTTTATTTTACTTTAAATATTTGAAAAATCTAAAAAGTTTAGAATTTAAATCAGGAAAATATTTTAAAAAATCGGGTAAGTAATAAAATTATATGAAATTTAGAAATTCAATTAAAAAATTCTTTACAATCTAAAAATTTAATTTTTTTAAATAAATTAATTATATCTTCCAAATAATTCAATAAAAATAAACCCATTTTTTTCTAAACTAAATAAAAATTAATTAATTTTTAAGTTAATTATTTACGATGATTGAATTGACTTTTATAAAATATTTTTCTAATTTTATTTGGCTATAATTTTTTTCTTTTGAATTATCTTTTATTTTTTTTATTTTTTGAAGATTAATTGTATTTTCTTAATTTACAAATTTATCTAGTTTTTTATTTTTAGATTTATATTTTCAATTAAAAATTTCAATTTAATTTATTTTAAAAAATATTTATATTTTAAAATATTTTTAAGAATTTTATTATTTAATTAATTTTTGTAATTTATATATTTTGAAATTTTGGTTGTTTTTTTATATAATAATTTTCAAAATATATTTTATTTTTTAAGATTTTTTTTTTAAATTTCAATCAATAGTTAAAGAATAAGGAGTAAATTTTTTTCATGAAAAGACAGACAATTATGAAAATATGATATGTTTATTTTTATTGGGTAAGGATATTATAGGAATAAAATGAGTATGTTTAGGAATACATAATTTTTAAATTTTATTGAAGTATGTTTAATAAGTGTAGTGAGTTTAAAGGAATTTGGAGATTGAGTAGTGAGACTCTTATTTTTATTCATTTATTACATATGTGTAATTGTTTTTAGTAAAATTAGAAATAGTCAGTCAACATCCACATAAGAATTGCAAATGGAAACCCTAATTTTCTCCCGCACGTGACCTAAAACGGTCGTTTTTCAATTTTCGGTCAAAAATGGACTAAAATTAGACAATTCAGTAAGTTATTGGATAAAAACTGAATAGTTAACGAAAAATGACGTCATAAAGCATTTTTTCTCTCTCCAAAATGGTGAAAATTGGTGTATTGGCTGTGACAATCGAATGGGACCAAAAGTGCAACTAACGGAAGTAACTATAAAATGTAACGCTGGGACCAAAACTGCTTGAAATTTTGTGAACGGGACCAAAGTGAAGAGTATTGAGACAAAAAACGTGAAGTCGCGTGACCTGTGGGACCAAAATTGCATTTATCTCTGTTTTTTGCAATAGTATTTGGGGGCGTGAAATCAAAATCTGGGGGAGATACATGGTTGTACTCCGGGTGCTCACACAAAAAGGCGGCAACTTGAGAGGGGAGGCTCAGAATGTCGCCGGTTGGAGTCTCATAATGCACTTCCAACTTGGAATAATTATCTATGAGCGACAACTTTCTTGTGAAACCAGGAGGGGATTTGGAGAGGTTTGGCTTGTCCAAACCCCATAAATTCCCCAATAGGAATCAGATCAGGAGGATCGTTGCACGAAACGTTGTCTTCCTGCACGTTTTGACGAATGTGTTGATGAATCTCCGCACTGATGGGCCCATATGGGGGCCGTGAGCTTAACACAAACAAAAATTAATTACCTTGATTAAAACCCTAATAATTATAATTAAAAGCAAAACCATATCTAGGGGTGTGCAAAATACGGTCCAAACCGGAACAAATCGGACCGAAATTTGAAATTTTGGTCCAAATTTCGATTTACGGTTCGGTTTACGGTTTGAAAAAAAGAGTATATTTTTCTTCGGTTCGGTTTCGGTTTTTTATTAATAAAAAACCGTTCAAACCGAAATAATTATAAAATATACTCCCTCCGTCCATGAGTAAACTTCCCACTTTCCTTTTCGGGCCGTCCACGAGTAAGTTTCTCATTCCATAAATGGAAATAACAACACTCTATTATATATAAACTTTAACCTTCAAACTCACACAATATTACAAAAATGTCACTCATTCACTTTATTTTTCAACACTATTCATTACTTTATCCCAAAAGTCAACATGTGGCCCACCATATATTAATAAACAAATACACTTTCTTAAACCATTCAACAAAAAGAAGTGGGAAACTTACTCGTAGACGGAGGGAGTATAAAATTATATATTTATTTAATTTTTTTAAATGTTAAATATAATTTCAGCCAACTCTAAAATTAGACGGGTACGAAATTTTAAAATTAAAAAAAAAAAATTGGGGTTCTTTTTGCATGTTTTTAAACTTAATTTTAATTAATAAACTTGAAAAAAAACAAAATTATTAACTCTCCACTCTCCGGTCTCTCCCTAAAACTGAAAAGGATATGAAGGCAAAACCTCTTTTTCAAAAAAAAATAAAAAATAGGGTGAAATTTTTCAAATTGCACAACATTAATGAATAAGAGTTAAATGTGCAGCCAATTTAGAAGAGTGGGAAATTATTGCACCAAATGTAGCAGCATAAGATCAAAAAGACAACCAAAGTTGCAATTTCAAATGAATGATAAGAATATATTATCCTTCTAAATCTCTAAAAAGAAATAGTAACCAGAACTTTGTTGTATCATTTAACCAGAACTTTATTCCCCCAATCTTCGTCCAAATTATGGCCAAACAAATTCATAACTTTTACACAAATAGGCCCCAAAGACTAAATTTGAAAATTTTAAAACATCCCGAGGTAAATTAGCCCTATTCACCCAACCTACTAATGCTTAACCTTTTGTTGTGTTTTTGGCTCCTGGGAGCTACCAGATTGATGCTTAAATTATTTTTTATATATTTTTTTTACTGTGATTCATGAAAAAATTGTATGTTTTTTGTCCTTACTTTTGAAAATAAAAAATAAATAAAAAATCGGTTTTTGGACCAAATCAACCGGACCGAACCGAACCGAACCGAAATATTTCGGTTTTTACAAATACGGTACGGTTTCGGTTTGGTTAAAATATTTCGGATAATATTTTGGTTTTATATTACGGTTTGGTTCGGTCCACCAAACCGCCTTTTGCACACCCCTAACCATATCAAACACCGGAAATAGTTTGTAGATACCTAGAGCTTAGACACGGCCGATGTGGATGCTGAAGGAAGATCTGCCATCTTTGTTATTTACGCCCTCAAAACTACCACTTGTTGCGTTCTCACAGTTGCATTCCCTCTCTCTCTATATATAGAACATTTTTTAGGTCATCCATTTTCACTCCGACCCTCTCCCATTCACACGGGATCTCCTCTTGCACAATGATATAGTTTATTTGTGTTCCATTTTGTGGATACAGTTTAAATAAATTAATTATTTGTATTGGTTGCAAAAAAATCCATCAATAATTTGTAATTTTTCTCAAGTAAGGTTGTGTTTAGTTAGGAAATGTGGTGCATGGGATAGAGATGGAGTTGGAGATGAAATAAGAAAATAATGGGGTAATCTAATTAATAGGGGAATTTTTTTTTTTAAGGCCAACAACTTAGGGGATAGCAAAAGGATGGTAGGACTTCAAATGATAATTTAAAGACCACAAGTTTAAAGATTTGCAAATTGAGACCAAAATATAAATATATGTTACAATTAAAAAATATATAAATAACAAAAAAACAAAAAAAAAAAATTAAATTAACCCCTCCTCTCACGCCCCAATCATCTTCCTCAATTAATCCACCCAACACCAATCATCTTCCCCAACTAATTCGGCTATTTATCACCCCAAGTTCCGACCCCCACCCCCTCCCCACATAACAAGAAAATATAAAATTGTCTACGAAAGTAGTCAATATAGCTACAAAATTTCCAACAAAAAACACTACAAAAAAATATATATATTTGCCTACGGAAATTGTCAATATGACTACAAAATTTACAACAAAAAAAAAAATAGTGGAGATTGCCTACAAAAGTCTGATTATGTAGACATTTTCATTCTCTACCTGCAAAGAAATTTGCCTACTGAATTTTCGTAGACAAATTGTTTGTAGGTAAATTTTTGTAGACAAATTGATTGTAGGTAATTAATGCCTAGGAATTTCATTCCGTAGGAAAATAGATTTCGTAGGAAATTTTCTTGTAGATTGAGGAATGAAGGTGATTACTTGATTAATGTTTTTGTAGGCAAGTTGTAGGTAAAGGAAAAATTCATAGGCAATTTTAAATTCGTAGGCAATTTTTTATTTTCTAGTAGTGAAATTTCTTAGTGGGGATGGCCCACGAAATTGCCTACAAAAAAATCTAATGATATAAGCATTTTCATTCTCTACCTACAAAGAAATTTGCCTACGGAATTTTCGTAGCCAAATTGTTTGTAAGTAAATTTTGGTAGGCAAATTGCTTGTTAAGTAATTAATACCTATGAATTTTATTTCGTAGAAAAATTTCTTGTAGGTTGAGGAATGAAGGTGCCTACATGATTATAAAAATTTGTAGGCAAGTTGTAGACAATCACACTATGAAATTTTTTGTTGAAAAATTTCATAGGCAATTTTAACTTCGTACATAATTTATATGTCTTGAGGCTCCACCTCAAGATGAGTGAGATCTTTCTGTATTTATGAAGAGCTTGCTCCTTCAGCTCCCTTCAGAGGCATACAACTTTTATCAAATGTCACATCTCTACAAATGATGCATCTTTCATTTCCCTAGTTTGTATCCTTTTACCCCAATGGGTTACCCAATTAGTACACACCTCAATGCTCTGGGCTCAAGCTTATCTTATCTCCTATGAGCATATGCCATGCATCCATACGCTCTCAGATTTGTGAAATCTAGTGAATGACCAGACCAAGCCTCTTTAGATGTCTTGAATTTTAGAGCTGTAGATGGACTCATGTTTATCAGATAGGCTGCAGTTGTAACAATCTCTCCCCAAAATGACTTTGGTAATCCAGAACTACTTAGCATACACCTCACGCTCTCCAGCAAAGTTTGATTAATCTTCTCAGCAACTCCATTTTGCTGAGGGGTACCTGGTACTGTTCTGTGCTTCACAATACCCTTCCCTTTGCTGAATGAAGTAAATTCATCTTATAAATATTCTATGCCATTTATTGTTCTCAAGACTTACAGCTTCTTTTCACTGATATTCTCCACCTCAACTAACCATTCTTTGAAGCTATTAAATGCTTCAGACTTAGCTTTTAGCACTAAAATCCAGACCTTCCTTGAGTAGTTATCTATGAAGGTCATGAAGTATCTTCCTTCATTTCTTGTAGGATTTCTTGCAGGCCCCCACAGCTCTGAGTGTACACAATAAAAAATTCCTTTAGTAGTATGAGTGGCATTACTAAACTTCAATCTCTTTGATTTGCCATAGATACAGTGCTCACATAGATCAATTTTGGTGATCTTGTCATCTCCTAACAACCTTTGTTTTGCTAGTTCATGTAATCCCCTTTCACTTACATGAGCAAGTTTGTTATGCCACAATAGAGTATTGTCTTTCTCTTTTATAGCATCAACACTACCAGCAACTGTACTACCCAGTAGAGAATATAGATCATTTCTCCTAATACCATCCATAATAATATGTGCCTCTCTTGATACTACTAATTCACCATTTTCAAAGGTAAACTTGTAACCCATATTATCTAGCATACCAAGAAATATAAGATTTCTTCTTAAATCAGGCACATACCTCACATTTCTTAAGATTCTAACAGCACCATCAAACATTCAAGTGAACTGAGCCAATCCCTCTGAATTTGCAGGTTTGGTCATTTCCAAGCAATACTGATCCACCATTCTGATGCTTGAATTCAGAGAACCATTCTTTCACTTGACACATGTGAAAAGAGCACCTAGAATCTAAAATCCATTCTGACTTCTCCTCTGAGGTAGTGATAGAAAGTACCTCGGCAGGTTCATAACCTGTGGTATTTTCAGTCTCCACAACTTGGTTTTGTCCTTTTCAGAATCAGCTGCTCCCTTATTCTTTGTGGATTTCCTCCATTTGGGAAAATTTCTCTTGAAATGCCCTGATTCATGATAATGATAACACTTCCTGCTCTAACCACCAGTAGAATTTTCTGATTGCTTCTTATCAGTTTTCTTGTCTTGTGATTTAGGCCACTTCTTGAAGTTGTTCTTCTTTGGATGATTCTCTTTAACTGCCAGTCCTTCTATAACCTTGCTGCTACTACCAATCTCAACAGTCTTTAGTAATTCTTTGGATTTAAGAGCCAACTACACATCTTCAAGGATGATGGATTCTTGCCTTCCAAACAGTATTGTATCCTTCAGATTCTCATAAGACTTTTGTAGAGAGCTTAATAGGATGAGTGCCTTATCTTCTTCTTCCAGCTTGATCTCTATGTTTTCCAGATCATCAAGGATTTTGTTGAATACATCCAACTGCTCTAGAATAGGCTTCTCATCTGTCATTCTTGAAAGTATATAGCTTTTGTTTCATATAGAGCCTATTTACAAGAGTCTTCACCAAATACAAGCTTGAGAGCTTGTCCCAGACATCCTTAGCTACCTTCTCCTTAGAAACCTCTCTCAGGACTTTATCCTCAAGGCACAAAATGATAGTACTATGTGTCTTCTCCCTGGGCTTGATCATTTATGCTACTTTCATGCTTGATTCGCCCTCCTCTGGTTTTTCAGGATCTTCAATGGCTTCGGCCAACCCTTACTGAACCAGAAGAGCCTTCATCTTGATCCTCCTTAGTACAAAATCTTATTTTCCCAAGAACTTTTCTATATCAAACTTTGTGGAGCTATTCATTCTTCCTTCTTGCCTTGCCTTTCCCACAGACGGTGTCAATTTTTCAGGTTTAGTGATTTATTTCCTCTTGATAATCAATTCTAAATTTATCAGCAATGTTAGGATCAAGAGCCTAATTATCAACTTTGCACTCACTAGACTCTCAGTAGGATGAGCAATATCAGATGCAATCTAATATATAAACTCAGAAATCTTGAAGAATGATCAAAGAAAGAAAGTAAGAACACAAAGAAGTATAGTGGTTCGATCCAATAGATCTACATCCACTTTTGTGAGGCCCTTTCACTATGTTGAAGAAGAACTACAAAGATACAATGTTATTCTCAGAGTAAGAGATAGAAAACGAATCTAGCACTCTAGAACACCATAAAACTATCAAGTGAAAATCTGACTTTTCTCTAACTTTGAGCTAATTTATATATCAGCAACTGAGACACCCTTGAGCAGTTATTAGTTGCGAGTGGTAGCCTGTCACGTGCTCTTCATCTTGCAACTCGAATCAGTTGTAACCTCCAAGTAGTTAGGAAGTTATGACCTCTTGAAGTTGGCACCAGACAACATAAACTGTAACAGCTTTGCCTAACTACCTTTCGTAACCGAATAACTGTCAATCCTCTTGCCTTTTCCAGCTGTTAGAGGTCAAGAACAGATCTTCTAACTTCACCCTTCCATATGGTTTGGAAGATATTTACAGGATTTAGAGATAACACCTCTCAAATCTCCACCTTTAGCTCTAAATCAACAATAGCACCTTTAACAAAAGGCCTTCACCACTGCTCCCTCAAGAGCAGCACCAACCAATGCTTTAATGCATTCCAATAAGCCTGAGACAAAGTTCAAACTTTGCCTTAGGCAATGCCTTTGAGAATCCATCTGCAGGATTGTCTTCAGTAGCTATTTTAGCTACATGCACCATCTCTTTCTCCACCATGTCCCGTACAAAGTAGTACTTTACATCAATGTGTTTTGTTCTTTCTGTTGGGAAAATATAGGGGTGCCCGGAATCTATTCGGGATGAATTTTAAATACGAATTTAAATACAATTATTACTATCATGAATTAATCCTAATTAATTCAAATAATAATTCCAACAACTAATTATCATCATGCATGCTAAATTAATTTCACATATTTAACTAGGCGGAATTAAACAAGTAAATATGCAATTAACGTACCTCTTGTAGAACTTGGTCTTTGAATAAAACGGGACTCTCGTACACGCTTTATCAACCCAAAAACCTTCTCAAGTATTTCCCTTTCGCCTTACTTGATCGCCGGTGGGAGACGCTTTCAAGCAATTTAATAACTAAGGAAAAAGAAAAATATCTATGCTTCTTGATTTTTCCAACACATGGAATTATGTACTTGGAGATGAAATAATCATCTCCTATTTATAATGAGAGGTGACCGAATTTTTGGGTATATTTTGGGCCTTGAGAAAATCTTTTCTTAGACTCTAAGAAATCTTGAATATATCTCATATATTCTTTTCTCCATAATAAAATATTCCACAAAAATCTCACTCTCCTATTATTCATGAAGTTTTCGAAAATTTATAGAAGAAATCCAAAGATTTGGATCTTCTTGAATATATGAGATATTCTTGTACTTCTAGAATACATATCTTCCATAATATCTTTCCAAGAAAATCAACAAAATCTTATTTCTCCTAAATAGGCCCTATTTTCGAAAATTACAAATAAAAATCAGCATGATATAATCTTTTTATTTTAATCACCTTATCATTATTGGGCTACTTAATGGGCTACTTGAGGGGCCTTAAGGAGAATTAAGATTGGACCTCCCAATGGACTTCTGAATTTCAATATTGAGCCCCAATATAATTCAGCCCATTAATATTAATTATTACCACTAATAAATTAATATTGCACTATCCATCTTAATCCATATTACGATAATATGGGCTCCCGGTTATTATTTCCCGCGTTTAAGATTATCAAGTCCATTAATTAATTGAGCTTCTGAATAGCTCTAAATTAATTAATATATTTCACCTTGGAGTAAAGACAGCTCAACATTATTATTCGTACCGAAGAAACTAATTCTTCACTTGCAAGATTTGGTACAATAAAGCTTCTGAGCCCACCAAGGGGACTAATCACACGAGCCGTACTCGCACGCGTTTCTCCGTATTAAATCTTAGCAACCGTCGTATGATTAATATTACTGCCCAAGACACAAAGTTCGAAGTCACAATGATTCTCACTCAACATGAATCAAAGCAGTAACTACTAAGCACACACGGTTCTATTTAAGTGACGGAGATTAAGAAATCAACAACCACTGAGGTCTAATTCTTCACCTTTCAGAACAGAAGAATTTCTCCTCGCTGTAGGACCTCTTCAACACATACTAAATGTGCTAGTGCAATCTCTTGGTCAAGACAGACCAATCTGAGCCTTACACATCGACCTTTCACGGCGGATTGTTCAATTCCACCTGGGTCGTGAAATGTACGTTTAGTTACAAGGAAACCGTTAATGTCGTCTTCCGTGATCGGGTATCACCACATTAACTACAATGTAACACGTACTATATATATTGAACGGTTTGCAATAAATATTCAATATTCAATCATATCTAAAGCAAATGCGATAAAAGAATTATTCTCATAAACGAGTGTTTGATACACGAGTTATACAAAGTAAAAGCATACTTTCACGTATAACTCCAACAATCTCCCACTTATACTTAAAGTCTGCTTTTAGTATACATCACCCATGTCTTAGTGTAGTAGCTCTGCGTGACATCTCATGTCAACCTACACTAACCTAATAATTCCTCCCACTTATACTTAAAGCAGATTGGCAATAGTCTTGACTCCCATTCCATCCACATGTCTCTCGAATGTATTCAGAGGCAGACCCTTTGTGAATGGATATACTAGGTTGTCCTCCGACATTTATCTTTGCCACCTCTTTATCTCCTCTCTTAACGATTTCTCGTATAAGATGGTGTTTTTCTTTCAATGTGTTTGCTGGCCTTGTGGGCTCTCGGTTCCCTTGAATTTGCAACTGCTCCGGCACAATGATTGTGATGGGCAAATTCGGAACAACGTCCAAGTCCACTAAGAAGTACTTGAGCCAAACCGCTTCTTTCGCTACTTCACAAGCAACTACTTATTCGGCTTCCATGGTCGAATCTGCGATGCATTTCTGCAAATCGCTTCTCCATGTCATGGCTCCTTCTCCCATGCAAAATACACTACCCGAGGTTGACTTTCTTGAGTCTATGTTTGATTGGAAATCCGAGTCCGTGTATCTCATGGGAACTAGACTATCCGACTGGTAAATCAGCATCTGCTCCCGAGTTCTTTTCAGATACCTCAAGATGCACTTTACGGCAGTCCAATGGTCTTTCCCGGGATTACTTTGATATCTTGCCACCATGCCCACGGCAAAGTAGATATCCGGTCTCGTACACAGCATTGCATACATAAGGCTCCCTACGACCGAAGCGTACGGAACACCTTTCATGTCATCTATCGCCGCTTGCGTCTTAGGGCTTAATTCTTTCGATAGATGGATTCTGTGCCTAAAAGGTACAAAACCTTTCTTGGAATCTTGCATGCTGAAATGCTTCAAAACAGTGTCAATGTATGAAGCTTGCGATAAGCCCAACATCCTCTTCTTGCGATCGCGAGTGATTTTGATCTCAAGGATGTGACCGGCTTCCCCTAAGTCCTTCATATCAATTTGTTTTGACAGCCATACCTTTACGTCTGACAATACCTTTACATTGTTTCCAATGAGCAGAATATCGTCTACGTATAATACTAAGAATACCACCGCAGTTCCGTCACGCTTCTTATACACACAACTTTCGAACTCGTTTTGATCAAACCCATAAGACTTAATTTCTTGATCAAAACACTGGTTCCAAGTACGCAATGCTTGCTAAAGTCCGTAAATGGATCTCTTGAGCTTACATACGAGATTCTCTTGGCCTTTTCCAATGAAACCTTTGGGCAGTTGCATATAGATTCCATCAAGACTTTCGTTCAGGAAAACTGTCTTGACATCCATTCGCCAGATCTCGTAATCTAAGTGCGCAGCGATCGACAAGAGAATACGGATGGACTTAAGCATAGCTACAGGCCACGGGCCACAAGCATTGCTTTGAAGGTTTCAACCCTTCCGTCCGGTCCTCTTTTCCTCTTGTAAACCCACTTGCATCCAATGGGTTCTACCCCACTGGGTGGCTCGACCAACTCCCACACTTGATTATGATCCATCGAACCCATCTCGGCTTCCATTGCCGTTTGCCATGACTCTGCGTCTTTGTCTTGGATTGCCTCGTCGTATGTCCATGGGTCTGACTCAACACCGGGAACCGAATCCGAAGATTCTCCTATCCCCATGAATCTCTCGGGTTGCCTAAAAACCCTCCCACTACGACGGGGTTCCGGTTGTGAAGATGTGACATGTGGTACATCATCTTGTATACTTGGTATTGAGGTTTGACCTCTCAATTCTTCTAAGGTAATTTTCGCTTTTAGGTTTCCGATTGTTCATATAGTCTTCCTCCAAGAATTTAAAGTGTGTACTAATCACGGTCTTTTGATCCTTGGGACTATAGAACATGCACCCTTTCGTTCCGGCCGGGTATCCTATAAACAGCCTTAATTCCGAACGTGGATCCAACTTACCGGCTTCCTTGTCTAGCACGTATGCCGGACAACCCCAAATCCGCAAATGTCTTAGACTGGGCTTGCGCCCGGTCCACAATTCCATTGGGGTTTTAGGAACCGATTTGGATGGCACCAAGTTTAGAATATAAGCCGCCGTTTCCAAGGCATTACCCCAAAACGACTTGGGTAAATCCGAATAACTCATCATGGATCTGACCATCTCTAAAAGAGTCCGGTTCCTTCGTTCCGCCACACCGTTCTGTTGAGGGGTTCCCGGTGCGGTTAACTGGGATACAATCCCTTCGTCCGATAGGTAGTTCAAGAACTCATCGCTGAGGTATTCGCCTCCACGATCTGATCGTAGAAACTTGATACTCTTTTCCCTATGTTTCTCAGCTTCGGCCTTAAACTCTTTAAACTTTTCAAAAGTTTCAGACTTATGCCGCATAAGGTAAATGTACCCATATCTTGAGTAATCGTCAATGAAGGTAACGAAATACTCATACCCCATTCTCGCTTTGATCGTCATTGGACCACACACATCGGTATGAACGAGTTCTAACACTTCCGTGGCTCTATTCCCCTTGGCTCCAAATGCCCTCTTGGTCATCTTACCCTCTAAACAGGATTCACAAGTTGGAAACGGTTCGACTTGGAGCGATTCCAAGGATCCGTCTTTCACCAATCTCTCTATCCGCTTTAGATTAATATGACCTAGTCTAAGATGCCATAGAAGTGTTTCGTTCATCTCCGAAGAACGCTTTCTTTTATTGCTCGAAATGATCGACGTGTTATTAGATTCATTATTTGAGTGGTGTGCACACTTAATCGTATAGAGATTGTTTACCAACGTTCCATGACAGATAACATCATTCTTAAAAGAAAACAGTAACAACTTTATTAAAAGTAACTGATTATCCATCAAAAAAACAACTTAGAACCCGAAAATAAATTCATCCTAAAGTTTGGAACGTAAAAAACATCTCTTAAAATTAAAACTCTATCTTCAAAAGATAGGCGCACGACTCCCACTGCTTCGGCTGCCACTCTCGTAGCATCCCCCAAAGCGATTGTAATCTCATTCTTGCTAAGTCGCCGGGTTAGCAGGAACCCCTGAAGAGTGAAACAAATATGATCAGTTGCCTCGGTATCCACTACCCAAACATGGGCAGCATACGCCGCAACAAATGTTTCAACGACTAAAGCATGAGACTTACCTTTCTTTCCACCCTTCTTAGGCTTAGAACAGGTCGCCCTCCAATGTCCCTTCTCACCACAATTAAAGCACTTACCCTTAGCAGCTTTCTTTCCACCTCCTTCTCCCTTTGTCTTGGGTTTCGCAACGGTTGGATTTGCTTGGGTCTGGCCCTTTGTCCTCTTCCTCTTCTTCCCTCCCTTGGGACCTGAAGAGGAAGACGGACCGTTTGCCACCATAGCAACGGTTTGGTGATCCATTAGAGTCTCCGCCGATACCAAAGCTTGCAAGAGCTCGGGCAAACTATTTGTCCGTTCATTCATTTGATAGTTCAATTGAAACTGCTCAAAGCTCTTCGGCAGAGAATGGAGAACGAAATCGACCTTAGTAGGGAGGTCAAATTCCGCACCAAGTACTTCCAACTTGTTGAGATAACCCATCATCTCGATTACGTGATCCCTTACGGGCGTACCTTCCACCATTTTCAACGAAAGCATCTTTCGCATGGTGATTTGCCTAGCCGTACGGTTCTGATGTTGAAACATCGCTTCAAGATTTTGCATTATCTCAGAGGCGGTCTCCATGTGTTGGTGTTGGTGTTGCAACACATCTGACATTGAAGCCAAAATAGTACACCTAGCCATCTCATCGGAGTCAAACCATCTCTTATGCTCTTTCTTGTCCGTTTTGGTGGCATCTTCGGCAAGCTCTTGGGGTTTAGGAGTGGTAAGTACCCACTTGTGGTGTTGTGCGGTTAGGACAATGTCAAGGTGACGTTTCCAATCAACATAGTTCTCACCAACAAGTTTGTTATCTTTAAGTATACTAAACAGTGGATTAAAAGGTTGCGACATGATGAACTGAGAATAAAACATACATTCATATCAATATCTAGAAAAATATGAACTTATCACATAAATTTGATCACATCAATTATATTGAAACCTTAAAACAATATAATCATGCATCAGCCAACATCTCGAAACAATTTAAATGCGCCACGAGGGGTGGTCTATACATTTAAATACATTCAAGCGGATTACAAACTTAAAGGTTACAAATCCTTAATTCAAAATTAATAGTTGGCTCCCACTTTGACCACATAGAAACTGACAGGGACTCCGAGGGGAGTAAGTTAATATCAATTTCCTATGCCTAAGTAATAACCATAATTAAATACAGGATTATTATTTCGCTTTGAGCAAGCCACTCGTGGTGAGGGTCAATACCGCCACTAGTAATAATCCACAATCATCCTTTCGGAATTTATTCATGTGAAATCCGTTCTTTTGGCCGATCCGAGGGGGAAATGTATTCCAAAAGAACTTCACAAATAAATAAATTATGGAGGCCAAAATAATCCAATTTTAATATCCGGAATAAAATTGCGATTATAAAAACATACTTAGTAATTTTCGAAAGTAAGGTTTTTCTTGGACAATTAAATTCATGCAAACACATATTAACAAATAATAATAAGTGCACGAAATAAAACATCCATCAAAACAAAATTAAACACATTGGAGCACTCGAATCCAATTGTCACGGTTTAATTTCTTCACGTCTTGATGCGAAAAAATCATCCTTGTTGCTTTCCGACGTTCGTCTCGACGTGCTCCCACTCGAACAGCAACACTTCTTCAAAAACAGCATCGTTTGGGGTTCGGGACGACGTTTAAAATCACACGGAAAAAAAACACGAACCGAAAAAATTCCACGGCCTGAGATACAGCGCGCGTCGGCCCACGAAATGGGCCCGCGCGCTTCCCGGCCCGAGAAGCGCTGGAAAACGCCCCGAGGCGCGCCGAAGCGCAGCCCCGAGGCGCACCCGAGGCGCGCCCGAGGCGCAACACAGGAGCGCGCCGAGGCGCTGCCTGGGGCGCCCCGAGGCGCTGCCGAGTCCAGCCTGAGCGCGCGCGCGCCGTGCGCGCGGCGCCGTGCGTCCGTTGCGCACGGTGTGCGCCGTGCACCCCCGTGCGCCGTTTTTTCGCCGTTCGTCCTCGTTTTCTTCACCCCTTGCATGATTTTACCTCCATACATGCGCCACGCATGCATGCGTCGTCCGGGTACGCCGTTTTTAATTCTTCGTTCTTCGTCACGATCCGGTTACAATTTATTTTTACAAAAAAATAAACACTAGATCTAGACTAGTCTATTACAATGATCGAATCAAAATAAAAACAACTAATCTACTCGTGGATTTTCTCACGAGAAAAACGAATTCGAACGAATCGAATTAAAAAAAACAAATTAATTCACACGCATGAAATTAACAACATTAAAAACCATGACAATTGGATACCTGCAAAAAAGATCTAACAATTCTACTATCCAATTTCAATTTTAATGTTCAACAATTTAAATTCCAATTTAAAATTCAGAGCCCGAAACCGTGGCTCTGATACCAGTTGTTGGGAAAATATAGGGGTGCCCGGAATCTATTCGGGATGAATTTTAAATACGAATTTAAATACAATTATTACTATCATGAATTAATCCTAATTAATTCAAATAATAATTCCAACAACTAATTATCATCATGCATGCTAAATTAATTTCACATATTTAACTAGGCGGAATTAAACAAGTAAATATGCAATTAACGTACCTCTTGTAGAACTTGGTCTTTGAATAAAACGGGACTCTCGTACACGCTTTATCAACCCAAAAACCTTCTCAAGTATTTCCCTTTCGCCTTACTTGATCGCCGGTGGGAGACGCTTTCAAGCAATTTAATAACTAAGGAAAAAGAAAAATATCTATGCTTCTTGATTTTTCCAACACATGGAATTATGTACTTGGAGATGAAATAATCATCTCCTATTTATAATGAGAGGTGACCGAATTTTTGGGTATATTTTGGGCCTTGAGAAAATCTTTTCTTAGACTCTAAGAAATCTTGAATATATCTCATATATTCTTTTCTCCATAATAAAATATTCCACAAAAATCTCACTCTCCTATTATTCATGAAGTTTTCGAAAATTTATAGAAGAAATCCAAAGATTTGGATCTTCTTGAATATATGAGATATTCTTGTACTTCTAGAATACATATCTTCCATAATATCTTTCCAAGAAAATCAACAAAATCTTATTTCTCCTAAATAGGCCCTATTTTCGAAAATTACAAATAAAAATCAGCATGATATAATCTTTTTATTTTAATCACCTTATCATTATTGGGCTACTTAATGGGCTACTTGAGGGGCCTTAAGGAGAATTAAGATTGGACCTCCCAATGGACTTCTGAATTTCAATATTGAGCCCCAATATAATTCAGCCCATTAATATTAATTATTACCACTAATAAATTAATATTGCACTATCCATCTTAATCCATATTACGATAATATGGGCTCCCGGTTATTATTTCCCGCGTTTAAGATTATCAAGTCCATTAATTAATTGAGCTTCTGAATAGCTCTAAATTAATTAATATATTTCACCTTGGAGTAAAGACAGCTCAACATTATTATTCGTACCGAAGAAACTAATTCTTCACTTGCAAGATTTGGTACAATAAAGCTTCTGAGCCCACCAAGGGGACTAATCACACGAGCCGTACTCGCACGCGTTTCTCCGTATTAAATCTTAGCAACCGTCGTATGATTAATATTACTGCCCAAGACACAAAGTTCGAAGTCACAATGATTCTCACTCAACATGAATCAAAGCAGTAACTACTAAGCACACACGGTTCTATTTAAGTGACGGAGATTAAGAAATCAACAACCACTGAGGTCTAATTCTTCACCTTTCAGAACAGAAGAATTTCTCCTCGCTGTAGGACCTCTTCAACACATACTAAATGTGCTAGTGCAATCTCTTGGTCAAGACAGACCAATCTGAGCCTTACACATCGACCTTTCACGGCGGATTGTTCAATTCCACCTGGGTCGTGAAATGTACGTTTAGTTACAAGGAAACCGTTAATGTCGTCTTCCGTGATCGGGTATCACCACATTAACTACAATGTAACACGTACTATATATATTGAACGGTTTGCAATAAATATTCAACATTCAATCATATCTAAAGCAAATGCGATAAAAGAATTATTCTCATAAACGAGTGTTTGATACACGAGTTATACAAAGTAAAAGCATACTTTCACGTATAACTCCAACACTTTCATGGTAGCCTTGATGTTTTGCCAAATGTATGACACTCTGGTTGTCACAATACACTGTGACCTTTCTCTGATAAAGTCCCAACTCCTTCAGGATCCCTTTTAGCCAAAGACTTTCTTTAACAGCTTCTGTAAGTGCTACAAACTCAGCTTCTGTGGTGGATAGAGCAACATTGGACTGGTGTGTTGATCTCCAAGATACTGCTATTCCAAACAAAGTGAACACATATCCAGTTAAGGACTTCCTTGTATCAACATTAGCTGCATAATCTGAGTCAACATATCCAACTAATGCTCCTTCATTTCCTGTGCACTTCTGAAAATTCAATCCCTTGTCAACAGAGCTGACAATGTACCTCATAATCCACTTTACAGCTTCCCAGTATCCTATTCCGGGATCACTCATGTATCTGCTAACTACACTCATAGAGTGAGTAAGATCAGGCCTGCAGCATACCATGGAATACATTAGGCTTCCCACTGAGTTTGCATAAGGAACCTTACTCATATGAGATCTTTCTCTGGTATCTTTTGGACTTTGCTGAATTGACAGCTTTATATGCTGTCCAAGGGGAGTTGTTACTGATTTAGCTTGATTCATTCTGAACCTGTCAAGCACCTTCTTCAAGTATGAGCTTTGACTGAGATGAATGGTATTCATGTCCCTCTTTATTTCCATTCCCATAATCATCTTTGCTATCCCAAGGTCTTTCATTTCAAACTCTGATTTGAGCAATTCCTTCACCTTGTTAATTCCTTCTTCATCTTCACTTGCTATAAGCATATCATCCACATAGAGCAGTAAATAAGTCTTCAATCTGAGACCATCCTTGAAATAAACACAGCTGTCATACTTGCTCCTTGTGAATCCTACTGATGTAATAAACTCATCAAACCTGAGATACCATTGTCTTGGACTTTGCTTAAGTCCATATAGTGACTTCTTAATCAGACAAACCTTGTTAGCAGAATCAGGTATGTTCACTCCCTCAGGAATTTTCATATGGATGGGTTTATCTATCTTTCCATGAAGAAAGGTTGTGGTGACATCCATCTGGTGTAATTCCAGATTGTATTGAGCTACTAAGGCCAGAAGAATCCTTATGCTGCAATGCTTCACTACTGGGGAGAATATCTCATTAAAATCCACCCCTTCTCTCTGAGTAAAGCCCTTTGCTACAAGTCTTGCTTTGTATCTTATAGATCCCCCTTTCATAGCTTTCACTTTCTTTCTGTATATCCATTTGCACCCAACAAGTTTCTTATTCACAGGTTTATCCACTATCTCCCATGTTTGGTTCTTTTCAAGAGAAAGTAACTCCTGCTCCATAGCTACAATCCATTTATCTCTTTCACTGCAGCCAATAGTCTGTGAGTAAGTCTTAGGTTCCTGTTGCTCCACATCTTGAGCAACATACAATGCATAGGAGATTACATCAGCATGTCCAAATCTTTGTGGTGGATGAGTCTGTCTCCTGACCCTGTCCCTTGCTAATTGATAATCCTGGTATTCAGTCTCACTGCCTTGATCACTCTCATGATCACCTTGATTCTCATGAGCATAGTTTCTTATATCCTGTGGCTCCACCTCAAGATGTGTAGTACTATCTTGAGTCTCTCCAGAACCTGCATTTTCAGTCACCTTAAGAGGTAAGCAGTTTTCATCAAAGGTTACATCTCTGCTTATGATACACCTTTCACTTCCCTTCTCAATGCACCACAATTTGTATCCCTTTACCCATGTTGGATATCCAATCAGTACACACTTGAGAGCTCTTGGTTCTAGCTTGTCTTGCCTTATATGAGCAAAGGCCTTGCCTCCATATACTCTTAAGTTGGAGAAGTCAGGTTTGTGTCCAGACCAGGCTTCCTCTGGTGTGTCTTGAACTTCAGTGGTGTAGATGGACTTCTATTTATGAGATAAGCTGTTGTGGTTACTACTTCTCCCCAGAAAGACTTGGGTAATCCAGAGCTACTCAACATACACCTCACTCTTTCAAGCAAGGTTTGATTCATCCTCTCAGCAACTCCATTTTGTTGAGGAGTTCCAGGTACAGTTCTGTGCCTTACAATGCCTCTCTCCTTGCAGAAAGTTGTGAATTCTTCAGATAGATACTCCAAACCGTTGTCAGTTCTTAGAACTTTTAGCTTCTTTCCACTGGTGTTCTCCACCTCAGCTAACCACTTCTTGAAACTACTGAATGCTTCAGATTTAGTTTTCAATACAGATATCCATACCTTCCTCGAGTAATCGTCTATGAAGGTAATGAAGTATCTTCCTCCATTCCTTGTGGGATTCTTTGAGGGTCCCCACAAGTCTGAGTGTACATAGTCAAGGATTCCTTTTGTGGTGTGAGAAGCAGTGCTGAATTTCATCCTCTTAGACTTCCCATATATACAATGTTCACATATATTTATCTTTGAGATTCTGTCTCCACCTAGCAGATCTTGTTTGGCTAACTCTTGTAAGCCCTTTTCACTCACATGAGCTAGCCTGTTGTGCCACAACAGTGTGTTGTCCTTTTCATTAGCAGAATTAGTCCCACCAGTAACAGTCTTTCCCAGTAAGAAATAGAGATCATTCCTTCTAGTTCCTTTCATAACAGTATGGTTATCTCTGGTAACTACTAATTCACCATTTTCAGAAGTAAACTTGTACCCCATGTTATCTAACATGCCAAGAGATATTAGATTCCTTCTAAGATCAGGTACATACCTTACATTCCTCAGAGTTCTGACAGCTCCATCAAACATCTTCAAGTTTATAGAGCCAGTTCCTCTTACTTTGCATGTGTGGTCATTTCCAAGTAAGACTGATCCACCATTCTGGTGTTTGAACTCAGTGAACCATTCTTTCACAGGGCACATGTGAAATGAACAACCTTAATCCAGAATCCACTCATTCTTCTCCTCTGATGTGGTGATGCAAAGTACTTCAGCTAGTTCAAAGCTTGTGGAGTCTTCAGTTTCTACTGCTTGATTTACTTGTTTCTTATCCTTCCCAGATTCAGCAACTCCTTTAAACTTTGATGACTTCTTCCACTTAGGGCAGTTTCTCTTGAAATGTCCAGTCTCATGGCAGTGATAACACTTCCTGCCTTCTCCATCATTAGAGGTTTCTGATGATTTCTTCTCAGGTTTCTTGCCTTTATCTTTAGGCCACTTCTTGAAGTTCTTCTTTGAATGGTTTTCCTTCACTGTCAGACTCTCATTCACCTTGGCACTACTACTAGCTTCAGATGTTTTCTGCAGTTCCTTAGACTTAAGAGCCAACTGCACATCTTCAAGGCTAATTGTATCTTGTCTTCCAAATAGTATTGTGTCCTTCAGGTTTTCATAAGACTTTGGTAAAGCACTTAACAAGATAAGGGCCTTATCCTCCTCTTCCAGCATGATTTCAATATTCTCTAAGTCATCCAGAATTTTATTGAAATCATCCAACTGCTCCAGGATGGGTTTGTCATCTGCCATCTTGAATGCATAGAGTTTCTGCTTCATGTACAACCTGTTAGCCAAGGTCTTCACCATGTACAAGCTTGAAAGCTTATCCCAGACCTCCTTTGCAGTTTTCTCCTTAGCCACCTCCCTCAGAACTTTGTCACCAAGGCACAAAATGATAGCATTGTGTGCCTTTTCTCTGATCTTGGCCCTTTCTGCCACTTTCTTACATATTTCTTCTTCTTCTTGTTTTCCAGGTTCTACAATGGCTTCAGCCAATCCTTGCTGAACCAGAAGGGCCTTCATCTTGATTCTCCAAAGCCCAAAGTCAGATTTACCAGAGAACTTCTCAATGTCAAACTTTGTGGAGATACTCATCCTTGCTTCTTGCCTTGTTTAGCTTGGTTCCCACAGACGGCGCCAGTTGTTAGGATCAAGAGCCTAATTATCAACTTTGCACTCACTAGACTCTCAGTAGGATGAGCAATATCAGATGCAATCTAAGATATAAACTCAGAAATCTTGATGAATGATCAAAGAAAGAAAGTAAGAACACAAAGAAGTACAGTGGTTCGATCCAATAGATCTACATCCACTTTTGTGAGGCCCTTTCACTATGTTGAAGAAGAACTACAAAGATACAATGTTATTCTCAGAGTAAGAGCATAGAAAACGAATCTAGCACTCTAGAACACCATAAAACTATCAAGTGAAAATTTGACTTTTCTCTAACTTTGAGCTAATTTATATATCAGCAACTGAGACACCCTTGAGCAGTTATTAGTTGCGAGTGGTAGCCTGCCACGTGCTCTTCATCTTGCAACTCGAATCAATTGTAACCTCCAAGTAGTTAGGAAGTTATGACCTCTTGAAGTTGGCACCAGACAACACAAACTGTAACAGCTTTGCCTAACTACCTTTCGTAACCGAATAACTGTCAATCATCTTGCCTTTTCCAGCTGTTAGAGGTCAAGAACAGATCTTCTAACTTCACCCTTCCATATGGTTTGGAAGATATTTACAGGATTTAGAGATAACACCTCTCAAGCAAGAAGATCAATACTTGAATCTTGAAGAAAATCACACAAGTATGAAGTTTAAACTAAGAACTAAAGCAAAAGAACACAAGATGTATAATGGTTCGATCAATTGATCTACATCCACTTGTGAGGCTTTGAATCTTTACTGATGAAGATACACTAAGAATATAATGACTCTATTTTGAGTTATAGCTCAGAAAGTAACTCTAACACTCAATCAAATCATCTAACACACTTAAGTGAAAATAATTTTTTTCCTAACTTTGCGCCCCTATATATCAGATCAAAGCCAACTCTTCTCATGAGCAGTTATCCACACCATCTTGTAGCCTGCCACGTGTGCTTTCAGTTGCAACTTGTATCTTCTGAAAACTCCAAGTGGTTTGGAAGTTATGCTTCCCCAAAGTATGCACCAGAAAATAGATAAGTTGGAAATTTTTTGCTAACTAACTCCTAACAGAATAACTACATTGGTTTTTACAGCTGCAAAGGTCGAAATAACCTGGCCTTTCACTCACACTTCAACCTATTATTTGGGAATTCCTATGAGGGGTAGACGATCTAAAGGACAACTATTCCAGAATATTGTGAATCGAGTTGATAAAAAAACTTAAGGATTGGAAGGCCAGGTGTTTGTCACAAGATGGTAAGATTATTCTTATTAAGTCGGTAGCGCAGACAATCCCTAATTACGTGATGAGTTTCTTTCAACTACCGATACATATGGTGGAGAAAATTGAGTCCAATATTGCTAGGTTTTTGTGGGGCCAGAAAGGGACAGGGAGGAGGATTCATTAGGCTTCTTGGGCGAGGTTGTGTAGGCCAAAATTTGAAGAGGGGCTGGGGTTCAGGAATAATATTGCTTCAATAGAGCAATGTTTGTTGGGAAATTGGGTTAAGTATTTGAAAAATTAAAATATTTAAGAATAGAGAAAACTTATGCAGTAGAACTTTTCAAATGATTATTTTCATTCAAGGTTTCTTGGATACATTTGCATAGGAGTATCATGGTTTTATAGGCATACAATGGTAATGGATAGATTAATGTGGTCAAATTATTTGACCATCTTACAAATTCAATGGATGAACTTATTAACTTATGGATAGAATTTTTGACTCATGACATATGAATAGAATTTTGACTCATGGAGTAGAAGAGTCATGTGCATGTACCACAATAATAATAGAAAATTCTGGAATTACAAAATTACTTTTCAACACCCCCTATTAATTTGTAATCTGAACATGGTTCCGGAGCTACTCTAACTTTTCCGAACTCACCGCTTTAGTGAATTCATCAGCTAACTGCTCTTTTGTGTTGACAAACTCTAACTGAATTTCTTGATCATTCACAAGATTCCTTATAAAGTGGTGACGAAGTTCAATATGCTTCGACCTTGCATGAAAGACAGGATTCTTTGTCATCGCAATGGTAGACATATAATCACAAAAAATTATTGTTGGAGCCTCCTGCTTTTGCTCAACATCACACAAAATTCTTCTCAACCAAATTGCTTCACAAGCAGCATCGTTAGCGGCCATGTACTTTACTTCCACCGAAAAAAGTGCGATTGTTTTTTGCTTTTTCGATGCCCAAGAAATGATCTTGGAGCCCAAGCAAAAAATGTATCCTGAAGTACTTTTTCAATCATCCAACAAACCAGCCCAATCACTGTCGGTGTATCCAACGAGCTTATTTTCTCTCTCCTTGACATATTTAATGCCAAGTTTCTTCGTACCTTGAAGGTATCGCAAAATTCGTTTAGCATCTGCAAAATGCAATTTTCTTGGATCATGCATGAAGCTTGATATGAGGCTAATCGGATAGACAATATATGCCCTTGTGTTTATCAAGTAGATCAAGAAGCCTACAAGACTTCGATACATCTTTGCATCAACTTTAGCAGTGTCATCATTCAATTGTAATTTCTCGTTGACTGGAAGTGGACTCGAGATCGGCTTGCAATTATGCATCTGAAATTTCTTCAACACTCCTTCAAGATATTTTTTTTTAGAAATGAAAATCTGTCCTTTTGATTGGCGAACTTGAATCCCAAGGAAATATTTCATCAATCCCAAATCCGTCATCTCAAATTCTACCATCATTGCCTCTTGCACCATGACTGGATTTGTCTCTGTATAAATCAAGTCGTCGACATAAAGGCAAACAATGAGAAGATCTTGCTCATCTTTCTTTACATACAACGATGGCTCATTCTGACTTTGCTCGAATCCATTTGATCGAAAGTAACCGTCAATCTTGTTATTCTAGGCTCGAGGTGCCTGTTTGAGCCCGTACAATGCTTTTCTGAGGCGATAGACTTTGTCTTCTTTTCCTCGAACAATATAGCCCATCGGCTGCTCCACGTACACTTCTTATTTTATCTCGACATTGAGAAAAACGGATTTAACATCTAACTGGTAAACTGGCAGCTCCAATTGTGCAACAATAGCTAGAACAATACGAATTATCCCCTTTCGTGCCACAGGTGTAAATGTCTCTGTGAAGTCGACTCCGGGTTGTTGAGATTACCCTTTTGCGACTAGACGGGCTTTATGCTTGTGAATTGAAACATCTTCTTTATATTTTATCTTGTAGATCCATTTGACCCCGATCACATTTTTTCCTTCTGGAAGGACTACAAGATCCAATGTATAATTTTTATCAATGCTGGCAATTTCTTCATCCATTGCCTTTTTCCAGACTTCTTCCTTTGCAGCTTCCTCATAATTTTGTGACTCACCAGCAAAAAATGCAACATCACAAGATTCATAGATGTCTCGTAAGCTTCGAAACTTTCTTACAGGACTTTCTGACTCTGGATCAAAATCTTCATCACTTGAGGATCCACCACTTGTACTTGGTTGATCAATCAATTTTGGTGGTGTAGACTAAGGTGCAAAGTTTTGATCATCTACCCAGCTCTATGACTGCAATTCATAAAAAATAATATCTCGAGAAATTGTAATTTTATTACTCCTCGGATTCAATAATTGATATCCTTTGGACTCATCACTATAGCCGACAAGGATAAGTTTTTCTCCTCTTTCATCAAAATTTTACCTCTTTTGAGATGGGATATGAGAGTAAGCAATAGAACCAAAAACTTTAAAATGATTTACCTGAGGCTTTCATCGATGCCACGCCTCATATGGTGTCTTATTTGGAACCGTCTTTGTTGGTGACCGATTTAAAATGTACACCGCTGCATTCACCGCTTCTGCCCAAAAAGATTTTGGGATCCCTTTGTCAGTCATCATGTTACGGGCCATTTCCACAATAGTGCGATTTTTTCGCTCAACAACACCATTTTGTTGCGGGCTGTAACATACTTTCAACTGCCTCTGGATCCCCCTCTCTTTGCAATAATCCATGAAAGCATTTCCAATGAATTCTCCTCCACGATCGGTACGGAGAATTTTTATTTTACTGCCTGACTAATTTTCCATTAGTCTCTTGAACTCCAGAAATTTGGGAAACACTTCTGACTTTTAATTGAGAATGTAAACCCACATCATCCTGGTGTAATCATCCACGAACAAGAGGAAATACCTGTAACCATTGAGAGATAGAGTTTGCGTCGGTCCACAAATATCAGCGTGCACCAACTCAAGAGGGACTTTGGCTCTATAAGCGATCTTCGGAAATGGTAGGCGATGCATTTTTTCAAAAATGCATCCTTCACATGGCCGATCTTGATCTGGGAAATTTGGAAGCTCAAATACCATGTTCTTTTTCTTCAGCAAACATAAGCCTCTATATCTCAAGTGACCGTACCTCAAATGCCAGAGATTATGATCTCCATCTGTCGTATTCTGCAAAGCAACTTCCTGAGAGAGTGGCAGATTGAGAGGGAACACTTTGTTCTGACTCATCTTAATTTTTGCAATTGTCAATTTCTTTTGCTTGTCAATAATGATGCAAAGATCATTATCAAACTCCACCTTGTAATTTTTTTTTAACAACTGGCCGACACTCAATAAGTTTTAGGTCAATTCTGGCACGTAGAAGACGTCTTTGATGATATTGGACTTGTCTTCTCTTGTTTGGACTGCTTTGCTCCTCTTCCACTTATTTTAAGAGATTTGTTGTTCCCAAGTTTCACTTGAGTTGAAAAAGATTCATCGAGGTCCACAAACATTTGTTTATTTCCGGACATGTGATTGATGCACCCACTATCTACATACCAAATATTATCATGCTGCTGCTGAGAATTTAGACAAGAGTAAAATACTCCTTCATTTTTTTCCCTGCAGTTGGTACCCTTTGCCTCACCATAATCTTGATACCAACAATCTCTTTGAGAGTGAGTTGCATTTCTGCACCTTTTGCATCTATACCAGCAACTGTTGGTGTCGTGGGTATTTTTCCGATAAATTCGACAATAAGATTCGGAGTTTTGATTGTTAGATCTCGAGCTAGAGTTGTCTCTTCCTCCTCGACCTCGACCACGAGAATTTTGATGTCTACCACGTCCTCTTCCTCGTGGGTTTGCCGACATACTGTTTTCATCTTGCTGGTTGTCTTTATTCTTTTGTGAAATATTCACTTTCCCTTGGAAAGCTTGCTCTATGGATTGAGTCGTGAATCTACTCATCCTCTTTTCATGGGCTTCAAGTGAACCCGTGAGTTCATCCAAGTTAATTTCGATAAATCTTTGGATTCTTCTATTGCCACAACAAAATGCTCGAACTTCACCGGTAGGCATCGTAGAACTTTCTCAATAATTTTCTTCCCTTCTAGAGTATCCCCGTATCTTCTGATTTGATTTACTACGGATGAAACTCGAGAGAGAAATTCTTGTACATTTTCTGAATCTTTCATGGAAAGATTGTCGAAGTCTCTCCATAGATTTTGCAGCTTGATCGTGATCACTTTGTCATGTCCTCCAAACTGATTTTTCAGAATTTGCCATGCTTATTTTGCAGTATTGGCACTCGTAATGCGCGGAAGTATTGGTCGAGTTACCCCTTGGTGCATAAAGGACAAGGTTCTTGCATCTTTTGTCTTGTTATCTATATGCCCTCTTTTTTGTGCATTTGAAAATGCAGTCACCTCCTCCGAAGTATAAGAAATATACCCTTCTTCAACGATGTCCCAAAGCTCGTGAGACACAAACAGGGTCTTCATGAGAACACTCCATAATTC
Source organism: Ballota nigra (assembly GCA_947034835.1). Taxonomy (NCBI): domain Eukaryota; kingdom Viridiplantae; phylum Streptophyta; class Magnoliopsida; order Lamiales; family Lamiaceae; genus Ballota; species Ballota nigra. The sequence goes on from OX344727.1 coordinate 50,026,395, forward strand.
ATAATTTTGACCAATAAAGATGGTAAAACCTTGTTGGGAATATGTAAATGCAAGCTCTTGATTGCTTGTGGATGTCATTGATATATTTTGGAGGAGTTAATTAGAACCAAATGTGGCTCTGATGCCACATATATGTTGGAAAATTGGGTTAAGTATTTGAAAAATTAAAATATTTAAGAATAGAGAAAGCTTATGCAGTAGAGCTTTTCAAATGATTATTTTCATTCAAGGTTGCTTGGATACATTTGCATAGGAGTACCATGCTTTTATAGGCATACATTGGTAATGGATAGATTAATGTGGTCAAATTATTTGACCATCTTACAAATTCCAATGGATGAACTTATTGACTTATGGATATAATTTTTGACTCACGACTTATGAATAGAATTTTGACTCATGGAGTAGAAGAGTCATGTGCATGTACCACAATAATAATAGAAATTTTAGAATTATAAATTACTTTTCAACAATGTTAGCTAAACAGGGGTAGAGAATTGTGAGAAACCCTGACTCATTATTGGCACGTACATTGAAGGACAAATATTTTCCTAATATTGAGTTTTTGGAGGTAAGAGTGGGTAACAATTCGAGCAACACATGGAGGAGCATTGTGTGGGGGAGGCATGGTCTGAAACAGGAGCTGCGATGGGCGGTGGTTAATGGTGAAAGTATTAGAGTGTGGCATGATAAGTGGCTCCTTGATCCGAACAATCCAAAAATTACTTCGGACAGAGGCGATTTACCAGATGATTGTCGAGTTAAAGAGTTGTTATTGGCGAATAGGATGGGTTGGGATGTCCCTCGTGTACATTAGGTATTTTCAGTGGAGGACGTGCAGCGTATTCTAGTGATTCCTATTTCTACAATGCCTATTCAGGACTATATGTTCTGGAGTCGTTTGCCCAATGGTTGTTATGCTGTTAAATTGGGTTATAAAGTGATCATGTATGATGCAAGGATGGAGGGAATTGTGGGGGTGGACAAGCAGAGGAGGTGGACTGGTTTGTGGTATTTGAACGTTGTCTCGAAGGTGAGGGTGTTTCTCTGGAAATGTCTGGTGGGCGCTCTACCAATTTGTATCAATTTGACATGCAGAATGGTAGATGTGGATCCGATTTGCGGAAGGTGTGGGGAAGAAGTGGAGTGGAGTTGCACATTCTATGTGATTTCATTTTTGCTAAATCCTTGTGGGCAGTAGCTCCGGTGAAGATGGAGGATCACTGATTGATGGATTGTACCTCAATTACCTCATGGTTTACAACTATTGTTGTGGTGTGTTCGGCCGAATAGCAGCAGCAGGTGGCGGTGCTGTTGTGGGGGATCTGGTATGCGCTGAATTTACTGTACTTTGTGTGAAGGGTCATATGTGAAGTATGTAATCTGTTGGGCTTAATTCAATAGGAGGCTATGTTGGAAAAGTGTTAGCCGTGAGAGTTAGTGAATTTGGGGTACCAGAGGAGGTGGACCAGATGAGATTGACCAGAGAAGCCTGATCAGAGAAGTCAGGCAGAAGAGCTATCAGAGGAGGTCCATCAGGTGAGGTCTGATCAGACGAGTCTGGGAGATGAGACATTAGAGGAGGTCTATCAGAGGAGGTCTGAACCAGAGGTCATCTGATGTAAGTGGCCAGAGCCAGAGGAGGTCTTGTCATCTAATCCTGAAGTCCGTTATTCGCAAAGTACACCAAATTGAAGCTAATTCGAAGGCGGTTCTAACTGAATCAACTATGGCGGTTATTGAAGTCGTTAGCCAGCTGGATTACTACCTTTACTTTGAGTTTGGTACAACTGAATCGAATCTAGGGTTCGTTTCCAATCTCTGTATCTATAAAAGAGGGCTTCTCAGCTGAGAGAAGCAACTTAATCAATTTGAGCGCAAATACTGTGAGATTGAGTGTGATTGTAACTTGTAACTTCCATTTCTTTCTTAGTGAAAAGTCTATCCTCTCGGATCTCGTGGACGTAGGAGTTTATCTCCGAACCACGTAAACTGGTGTTCTTGTTGTTTTTAAATTTCGTACTTATTGCTTCCATATTCCGATTCCCGGAAACAAGTTTTCTTGTGAATCCAAAATCGATTAACAAGTGGCGCCGTCTGTGGGAAGCAATCATGGCTGCAACTAAGTTCGACATTGAGAAGTTCACGGGGAAGAACGATTTCAGCTTATGGAAGATCAAGATGAAGGCTCTCCTGGTACACAATGGGTTGTACGAAGCCTTGTTGCCACCGGCTAGGTGGCTTCTGGAACAAATCCAGTTAAGGTGGAGGAGAACAAGAGGAAGGCACACAATGCGCTTATCTTGTGTCTTGTGGACAAGCCATTGAGGGAAGTATCGAAGGAGGAAACCGCTCTTGGGATCTGGAATAAGCTGGAGCAGTTATACCAGACCAAGTCAGTTACGAACAAGTTATACATGAAACAGAAGCTTCAAGTCTTCAAAATGAATGAAGATAAGAATCTTGGTGATCAGTTGGACGAGTTCAACAGATTGGTGGATGATTTTGTGAGTTTGGATGTTACAATTGATGATGAAGACAAGTCATTGATGCTGTTGAATGCTCTACCTAAGTCTCTGGAAAATTTCAAAGATGCCTTGTTATTTGGAAGATAAGATCAGGTGATGTTTGATGATGTTCAAACTGCTCTGAAAACCAAGTTTCTACAAATCCAAACTGATGGGAAGAAGCCTGCTGAAGGATTGAATGTTCAATCCAAGAAGAAGAAGGGGTTTCAGTCCAAGAAGAAGGATGGTGGAAAAGGGAATAAGGGTGGGAAGAAATCTAATTTTGTTGAGAAGAGAAAGTGTTTCACTTGCCATAAGGAAGGTCATCTGAGAAAGAATTGCCCTGAAAGAAGGAAGAAAGACAATCAAGGTGATCAAGATGGAGATGCAGCTGTTGTGGAGGTTGAAGGATATGATAGTGCAGAGGTCTTGATGGTTAGTCATGAGAGACTAAGTCAAGAATGGGTCCTGGACTCAGGGTGTACTTTTCATATGTGTCCACATGAAGACTGGTTCCTGGATCTTGAGAAAATTGATGGAGGTCTTGTTCTTTTGGGTAATGATGAGAGTTGTAGGGTGCAAGGATCTGGTTCTATCAAGATCAAGATGTTTGATGGAGTTGATAGGATCTTATCTGATGTCAGGTTTGTTCCTGAGTTGAAGAGAAATCTTGTTTCTCTTGGTACATTGAATTCAAAAGGTTTTGAATTCAAGACAGAAAAGGGAATTATGTCAATAACCAAGTCTGGAAGAATTGTTATGAGGGGTATGATCAAGAATGGTCTGTACACTTTGATTGGAAGAACTGTAACAGGATCAGTTGATGTTACCATGGAGTCTTCTGATGTTAACTTGTGGCACAAGAGATTGGAACATGTTGGTGAGAAGGGCCTGGTGGAGTTATCCAAGAAGGGAGCAATCCCTGGGAAGAGGATATGTAAGCTGGAATTCTGTGAGAGGTGTGTTCTTGGGAAATCAAAGAAGCAAGCATACCAGAAGGGGAAGCATACCACCAAGGAGGTTATGGATTACATACATTCTGATGTATGGGGACCAGCAAGGGTATCCACTCATGGTGGAGGCAGGTATTTCCTTACCCTTATTGATGATTATTCCAGAAAGGTTTGGGTCTACATTCTTAAACAGAAGAGTGATGCCTTCTCTAAGTTCAAAGAATGGTTGATTGAACTTGAGAATAAGAGGGGCAGGGCTATCAAACACTTAAGGACTGATAATGGGCTTGAATTCCTATCAGAGGAGTTTCAACAAATTTGTAGGGAGAAGGGTATTACTAGGCATAAAACTGTTCCTTCAAACCCCCAGCAGAATGGTCTAGCTGAGAGAATGAATAGAACTATTCTGGAAAGGGTTAGGTGTATGTTATCTGATGCTCATTTACCTAAGAGTTTTTTTGGGGGAAGCTGTTAACACGGCTGTTTATCTCATTAATAAAGTGTCATCATCTGCTATTGAGTTTAAAACCCCAGATGAGGTCTGGTATGGAAAGATATCAGATTACTCAAAGTTGAAAGTTTTTGGGTGCCTAGCTTATGTTCATGTGAGGCAAGACAAACTTGAACCTAGAGCTTTAAAATATATCTTCATTGGGTATCCAAAGGGTGTTAAGGGGTATAAGTTGTGGTGTTTAGAGCCTGTGAACCAGAAGTGTATTACCAGTAGAGATGTTGTGTTTAATGAATCACAGATGGTTTACAAGTCTGGTGGAGGTGATAATGGATCATCAGCTGAAGAGATGGATGGTGTTATTTCTGAGCCAATTACTCAAGTTGAGGTGGAGCCTGATCATGATAAACATGATAGTGCATCTGGTTCTGAACCAGAGCAGGAAACAGAAGAGAATGGGTCTTCAGATGAGGATAATGCACCTGCAGAAGAGGAGGAAGAAGTGCCAGAAGCAGACTTGAGAAATTATAGTCTGACAAGAGATAGATCCAGAAGACAAATACATCCTCCAGCAAGGTTTGGCCGTGTGGATCTGGTCTCCTATGCACTTATTACAGCAGAAGTCATAGAGTATCAAGAACCTAAAAGCTACAAGGAAGCCCTTGAGTGTGATGATAGGGAGTCATGGATTACAGCCATGACAGAAGAGATGGAGTCTCTTAAGAAGAATCATACTTGGATTCTTGTTGATAAGCCACCAAGGCAGAAGCTAATCAGTTGTAAATGGTTGTTTAAAAGGAAGCTTGAATCTGGTGTGAAAGATCAAGTGAGGTTTAAAGCCAGGCTAGTTGCCAGAGGATTTACTCAGAGAGAAAGAATTGATTACAATGAGGTATTCTCACCTGTGGTTAAGCATTGTTCAATCAGACTACTTCTGAGCAGAGTAGTCCAAGAAGATCTGGAGCTACAACAACTTGATGTGAAGACAGCTTTTCTGCATGGGGATCTTATTGATAACTTGTACATGCAATAGCCAGAAGGGTTTGTTGAACCAGGGGAAGAAGGAAAGGTGTGCCTGCTCAAGAAATCATTGTATGGCCTCAAGCAAAGTCCAAGACAATGGCACAAGAAGTTCAATGAAGTTATGCTATCCATTGGGTTTGTAAAAAGCAAGTATGATACTTATGTATACCTGGAAAGGCAAGGTAGTGAAGTGATAGCCTATCTTCTGATTTATGTAGATGACATGCTTATTGCCAGTAAAAGTCTTCTGAAGATTCAGAGTATCAAAAGGAAGCTAAGTGCTAGATTTGATATGAAGGACTTGGGAAATGCTAAAAGGATTCTTGGAATGGATATTCTTAGGGACAGAAAAGCTGGAAGACTATTCTTATCCCAGAAGAATTACATTGAGAAGGTCCTGAAGAGGTTTAACATGCATGAGAGTAGAGCTGTGTCAACTCCTCTGGGACAACAGTTCAAATTATATAAGGAAATGGAACCAAAGTCTGATGAAGAGAAGAAGGCTATGATGAAAGTACCTTATGCAAGTGGGGTTGGAAGCCTGATGTATGCTCTGGTCTGTAGTAGACCAGACTTAGCTTATTCATTGAGTATGGTGAGCAGATACATGGCTAATCCTGGAAGATTACATTGTGTTGGTCCCAAAAATATCCAGCGGAAAGCGTTTTTAAGTTTATTTTTAAGAAAACCCTTTAAGGAAATGCTAAAAGAAATTGCAGAAATTTAAAGTGCAGAAAATAAAGAACACAAGGATTTATAGTGGTTCGGACCAACTTGTCCTACGTCCACTCTCCCTTTCTCCAAAGGGGACTTACTCTCCAACCAACGTACTCACTAACCACTGGAATTTGGGAAGTACCAGCTCCTTCGTACAACTGCTTCAATCTTACGATCTAAGCCTTACACCAATCTATCTATACAGATAAGGATTGTGTGAATGATCCAACTATAACTCCTAAAGAGTGTATATAAACTTTAATGAACAAGGTGAGTGTTTGGAAGAGTTCGTGTGTTCTTGGTGTGCTCTCGCGCGACTCTTGTATCTTGAACTAATCCAAGCACTCCTATTTATAGTTGTAGGAATTAACTAGCCGTTGGGAACTAGCAATTCAAACAACCATAATTGGAGGAATATAATCAATCAAAGATTGATTATATGATTGATTAGTTGACTTCAATCAATAAATCAAACAATCAGATCCTCCATCAGTTGACTCTCTAGATTGCCTTCTTCTCCATCATGAATTTCCAAAGTCTTCTTGTCTCCAGATTACAAAGATGCTTCTGATAGGTGAACTAATCCGTCTCTCGTCTGGTCTGGTCTGGGGTCTTCTGGTCTGGTCTCATCTGGTCAGGTAACACTGGTCCAAGCTCATCTGGTCAGACTCCTCTGGACCTCATCTGCTCTGGCGACTCTTCTGCTCTGGTGACTCTTCTGCTCTGGACATCTCATCTGGTCACCTCTCATCTGGTCACCTCACCTGGTACCTTCTCTGGTCACCTTCTCTGGTCACCTCATCTGGTACCTTCTCTGGTCACCTTCTCTGGTACCTTCTCTGGTCTGTACAGATTTCTTCCCCCTTAACCAAAGACTTATTCTAGACCAAGACTAATCTGTAGCTGACTAACAGGTTCAGCTAGTCCTATTACAAGTTCTTGTTTTAACATCTTCAAAACATCTAATCTATATCCTAACACATTGGGAAGCTTTGAAATGGATATTCAGATACCTCAAAGGGTCATCTGATTTGGGTTTGATGTTTGAGAGGATGACTGACTAGAAGAGTCCACTGGAAGGATTTGTAGATTCTGATTTTGCTGCTAATCTGGATACCAGAAGATCTTTAACAGGGTATATATTTACACTTTACAATACTGCTATAAGCTGGAGATCTGTTCTGCAGAGTGGAGTTACATTATCTACTACAGAAGCAGAGTTTGTTGCAGTGTCTGAGGCTGTTAAGGAGGCTTTGTGGTTGAAAGGCATAATCAAGGATTTTGGTATAAGTCAAAGGGTTGTGGTCATTCATTGTGATAATCAGGGTGCAGTTCATCTGGTTAAACATCAAGTATTCCATGAGAGATCAAAGCATATTGATGTAAGGTTGCATTTTGTAAGGGAAATCATTGACAAAGGAGTAGTTCTCATCCAGAAGATATCTACAGAGGACAATGCTGCAGATATGTGTACAAAGTCTTTACCAGGGACGAAATTCAAATTCTGTGTTGAATTGGTAAAGATGAGTGTGTGGGATGTTCCTTAGGCCCAAGCTGGAGCATGGAGGAGAGGAGGAGAGGATTGATACTTCTCATCTGAGGTGGAGAATTGTGAAGGGTCAAATGTGAAGTATGTAATCTGCTGGGCTTAATTCAATAGGAGGCTATGTTGGGAAAGTGTTAGTCGTGGGAGTTAGTGAATTTGGGGTACCAGAGGAGGTGGACCAGATGAGGTTGACCAGAGAAGCCTGATCAGAGAAGTCAGGCAGAAGAGCTATCAGAGGAGGTCCATCGTCCATCAGGTGAGGTCTGATCAGACGAGTCTGGGAGATGAGACATCATAGGAGGTCTATCAGAGGAGGTCTGAACAAGAGGTCATCTGATGTAAGTGGCCAGAGTCAGATGAGGTCTTGTCATCTAATCCTGAAGTCCGTTATTCGCAAAGCACACCAAATTGAAGCTAATTCGAAGGCGGTTCTAACTGAATCAACTATGGCGGTTATTGAAGTCGTTAGCTGATTAGGCGTGAAATTGTCATGATTCGTAGCAAGAAACACCCTAGTTTTGGTCGATTTTATTGAGTTTTTAGAACCAAATGAGTACTATTTCTATACATTGATGAATTTGTCTCTTTGATACTCATAGGTGAATCGAGGATGAAAAATGGAGTTCATAGGACTTTGAATCGACTCAAACGGATGCCCGGATGAGAAGATATCGAAAAAATACGATTGGTATTAGTACGTGAGAAGAAAAGTGTTAGTTGCAAGGAAGGAAGGCCATTCGAGCACCCTCGCTCGAGCAACGTAGGTCGAGCGCTCCAAACTTACAGAAAGTTTTTGCCGCTCGAGGGGCACAGCTCGAGCGCCCCGCTCGAGCTCTTGAACCATTCGACCAACGTAGGTCGAGCGCCCCGCTCGACCATTCATTCATTCGACCACAAAGGCTCGAGCGCCCCGCTCGACCGGGACAGCTCGAGCGCCTCCGAGGCTTATATGCCAAATTTCATTTTTCGGCCCATGAGATCCCGTTTCGACCCGGTGCATATATATACCTCTTCTAAACACGTTTTGAAAGGAGCTGAACTTTAGAAATCACTTTTAGACTTAGTTTATGGAGAGAGAAAGAGGAGAAGAACGAGCAAGCTTTACTTACGTTTTGTTGAGGTTTTTCGTACGAATTCTTAGTTTCTTTTCGTTTCTTAGTTTCTTTTCATTAGCTTGATTACTTTAAACGCTTTAAACTTCGTTTTAGTTAATTAAATTTTAGTTTTTAGTATTTATTTCTTTAAACCCTAGTTCATGTTTCTTATTTTCTTCGTTCAATTCATTATGTTCATGTTCGTTGTTCCTTCTATTGCTTTTATGTTTGTTAAAGCCATGTCCGGCTAAAACCCTTGTATGCTTGGGGTAGGATGAACTCGTAGAAGTAGGATGTGGGTATGTAATTAGGGTAATTCGTGACGTTAGTTTTAATTCTCTTAATTAATAAATTCTTATAATTAACCTTAACTTTACCTTTGAATTTCGTATGAAAGTGTTAGAGAGAGGAGGACCGCATCACTCAATAACAATTAGTAGTCTTAACGAGAAGGTTTAGAAAAGGTTAATTCATTTACCGGTTTAGCGAAGGAGGACGACCGCATCACCTTAGTTAAATTAGGGTCTCATTAATTAAGCACAATCTATTAACTTGTTAGTAGATTAGTGAAGTCGAGTGTTAGGGTAAAGTATTAGGGTTTAGAATCTTGAGCTTTCACCTTGCATTCTTAGACTTAGGTTATTTCTTGTGTGTCACAGTTATTCTGATTATGTACCTGCTCCGTTAGTATACGTAGGGATTCCTATCCTAAGCATCACCATCTCTCATTAGAACACAACCCTTAGTTAATTCGATTTCTTTAGTATTTTAGTTTACTTAGTTTATTTTAGTCTTTTAATTAATCTTTCAAAAAAAAATCCAAAAACAACACACTCATATTAACTACGACGTGTAGATCTTCAGGGATCTATTCGCATATACACTGTCTCGTGGGTTCAATAATACTTGGCCATTATACTTGCTCATACTACAGTGAACACGTCCGCTTGCGGGTGAGCGATTAGTAGAAGTTAGTGTAATTCGCTTCAAGTCAATGGCGCCGTTGCCGGGGATGGCATTGTATGCTTTTGAATAGGACTTGTAGATAGCTTAGTAGTTAGTAGTGGGTGATTTATTTTCTGTTTTTATTTTTATTTCCATTCATTAGGCAGTTGCGTTTTGATCCTTCTGCTAGTGTGTCAGGTATATGAAAACACGCTCACAAGGCAATACGAGCGAAGAGAGAATTCAGTCAGACCCTGAGACAATAGCCAGAAGGAACCGAGCCTTCTTAAGAAGAATGACTACTGTCGCGGGAAACAAAGATAAGATTTCTGATGAACTTGGGGAGTTAGACAAAATAGCTGCAGAGTATACTGCTCTTGTGGAACGGGCAGAGGGTGCTAATGGAAACAGCAGTAATCAGCAGATACCCATAGGGGGAACTGAGAACCCACACCCGAACCCACAAGACCCAATCAACTCTGCACAAACACAACCCCAAAACCAGAACCAAAACCAGATCATCCACCAGAACCCAAATAACCCTTTTAACAACCCAGTATTCCAACATTACCCATACCCACCATACCATTATCCACCATACCCATATCATCTACCTCCTGTTTACAACCAACCACCCGTTTACCAGCCACCACCCCAACAAGTACCCGTACCTGCTGCTAATCCTCCACACGTTTCTCAGAACGCAGATCACAATATGGCTATTCGAGGGAGGTTTGCAGCGCAGCCACAGCGGTACTATGATGGAGTGGCGTTGCTTTCTGTTGAGGCGAACAACTTCTCGATTTCCCCAGGAATTCTAAAGCTGTTGACCGAGAATCAGTTCAAGGGGGTGATCGGGAAGGAGAATCCTCATACACATCTGAGGAGTTTCCTCATGATAGCATCTACTTTCAATTACAATGGCATGTCTGAAGATGCCAAAAGGCTTAGGCTGTTCCCATTTTCACTGACGGGAATAACAAAAGAGTGGTACGATAATACGCTTCCACGGGGAGGTATTACCACTTGGGCCGAGCTCGAGCGTCTGTTCCTCGAGCGTTTCTACCCTCCATCAAGGACAATAAAAGCAAGAATTGAGATCTCTTCCTTCCGCCAGAAGCAAGGAGAGGACCTACGTCAAGCGTGGGAGAGATACTCAAACATGCTGATAGAGTGCCCGCAGCACGGGTACAATGAGGGGGATATTATGGCATTCTTCTACAGTGGTGCCAACAAGGCGGGGCAAGACCATTTAGACGTCTGTGCGGGCGGAGCATTCTTGAATCAAGGCATAGAGAGGTGTAGAGAGATCGTGGACAACATTGTCACGAATGCAGGTGCTTGGAGTGTGGATGCGGACTTCCAGAGAGTGCATCAGGTTGAAGAGGGTGAAGGAACGAGAAGGCTATTGATGGCCATGATGGAAAAGATCAACAACCTCGAGTTAGGGAAGAGTTTGGGTGGAGAGCATGCAACAGAGAATGAGAGAGTAGACCAACCAAGTGGACAGCAAGAGGTAGCCAATTACATGGGAGGTCCGTATTACAATCAGAATGGCTACCAAGGTGGAAATCAGTATGGAAGGCCTTCTTATGGCCAACCATTTGTACCTCCAGGCCCATAGCCACCTCAAAATCAATGGAGGAACACACAAGGAATTCAAGGAGGCCAGCAGCCGCCTCAAAACACATGGAGGAAAAATGAGAATTTTTCATATGCTAACCCAAAAGCTGGTATTACAGTTCCTGCAGGTGTTGATCCGGGGTCTAAACCTCCTGGTGGAGAAGGCGGTGCATCAACCGAGGAGATGTTGAGAGCGATCCTTCAGAAGGTGGAGGAAGGTAGCAAGCGATTGTCCTCCTTGGAGTACGATGTGAAGGAGCTTCATAAGAAAGGCGAACATCGAGATCAAGAGCTCCAGAAGATGAATGTTGAGTGGACTAGAACTCAACAAGAGAACAATAGGCGGTTCACTTCTATGGAGTTCCAGATGAGCCAGATTGCAAAGTCGTTGAATAGAGAGCCGGGAAAATATCCTTCCATGCCGGAAGGGAACCCGAAAGAGCATTGCAAGGCTATCCAGTTAAGAAGTGGGACCAACTATGAAGGTCCTCAGATGCCTGCTGATTCTGAGACGCCCCAAGTTGAGAAGGGGATTGAAAGTGAAGGGATTGAGAAGAAGGTTGAGGATGAGAGCACTCAAGCAAGCAAGGAGCTTGAAGAAGAAGGCATTGAGAAGGGTGAGAGAGTTCCTAAGTGGAAGAAGGCAAAGGAAGCAAGGGAGAAAGTGAAAGAAACAGAAAGAGATGAATGGGGGGTACCCAAATCTGTGATACCAGTCCTGTATCCACAGCGCTTCATGAAAAAGAAGCTTGATGAAAAATTTGCAAAATTTCTTGATGTTTTTAAACAACTTCACATTAACATTCTTTTTTATGATGCTTTGGAACAGATGCCGCATTATGCAAAGTTTCTGAAGGACTTGATTGCAAAAAGATGGCGAGTGGATGAGCCGAAGTTGGTGCAGCTGAACCATGAGGTGAGTGCATTAGTGCACAAGGCGCTTCCACCGAAGCTGAAGGATCCCGGGAGCTTCACGATCCTATGTGACATTGGGAACGGGATTAAGAAGGGAGTGTTGTGCGACCTCAGGGCGAGCATCAATCTCATGCCCTTGTCGTTTTTCAAGAAGTTGGAAGGTGGTGAACTTCAACCCACAATGATGACGCTCCAGCTTGCCGATCGGTTTATTACTAGACCTCAAGGAGTGGTTGAAGACGTCCTAGTGAGAGTTGGAGATCACATTTTTCCAGCCGACTTTGTAGTGCTAGAGATGGAGAAAGATGAGCACGTGCCCTTGATCTTGGGAAGACCGTTCTTAGCTACGGCGGGGATGGTGCTAGACGTGGCAAATGGGAAGATTACATTGAAGGTTGATGATCAAGAAGTGAAGATTTCCCTATATGAAGCCATGAAGCACCCGAAGGAGGATGAGAGTTTGTATTGCATGGATGCCATTGATCCTAGTGTTGAAGACACACCTCCTATCCTTAATCCTTCTCATATTCATGAATTTTATAATCCTTCACTTGATAATTTAACCCATGAGTATTGTGTTCTTGATTATTTTGATAGGAACAAAGTGAAGAAGTTGAAGGATGAAGAGGTGAAAAGTGTGGACGTGATCCAGTTGGAAGGAAAAGGAGGAGTTAATAAGAAAAAGTCCAAATTCAAGAACCTGTTTGGTAAGACTCCTCCAGATAAAGGTGAGAATGAGTTGAGACCCATAACACTTGGGGATGAGAAGGAAGCAAAAGAGTTCATGATGGAGGGGCATCAAGGAAAAGAATGCAACCACCACTCTTATGAGAGTAAGGGAGGTAAATTTGAGTATGATGTCCCATAAGCTCCTTTGAGCTTGATCCGGCATGAGGACCTTAAAAATAGCGCTGAATGGGAGGCAACCCATTTTTATTTGCTTTCATTTGTTTTTAGTATCTTTTTATGTTATTAGGGAGTTATTTTGAGTCGTATGTCTAACCTCGTATTTGAGTGAGTTGCGTGTAGGCTTGTCTCTAAAGGAGTAAAGGTATCATGGAGTTATTCAGATTGAAGGAACCAACTTGAGACAAGGGAGTGTGCAAAGCTATTGAGAGAAATTGAATTATTTGGTTGAGGTAACCCACAACCCCAAACTTAGACCTCTAGCAAGGTCGAAGTTTGGGGGGTGGAGTTTTTTATTTGTTTTATGATTACATTGCGCATGCATGCACGCCCTTATCTTTGAGTTGAGTTTGATTGATTATTGGTTTGTTGAGATACTCCTTGGGGTGATTTTGATTTGACTCGCTATTGCATATTTCATGCCTATCAACCATCTTATGCTTGTTGATTGCTATCTTTGAGTATGATTTGATGAGTAGAGTTGAGTTGTGAGGTTGAGTTAGGAGTTTTATTGTGTGAGTGTTTGAGTTAGAGTTGATTTGAGAGAGAACCCGTATGCTTACAAATTTTCCTTCTGAGTGCTTGTGTGATGATTGTGAGAATTCACTAGGACTAGCATGGATGTGAAAGCCGTGAGAGTTGAGCCTTATGAGATTTCGATATATTAATTGATCTCTTCGTTTGTGAGTGAATCGTCACCTTAGAGGATGCTAGAACTTGTGCGTGCTCTTGCTTCTTGATTGTGTCTAGTTTGATATGCCGAATAGGATCTTAGGCCATCTTTGATTTTATTGAGTCACTTAGCCAAAATTTTCCTTACCAATGACATTGAATCCCTTGTTAGCCCCTTTGAGCCTAAAGCCTATTTTATTTGCTAGCACATATGAACACTATTCCAATTCATAAGCCTTTTATCCCAATTTGAGTGGAGAATAGGAAAGTGTGAATGTAAAGGGAGTGAATTGAGTTGAAGAAGGAAAAGGTTATTTGTTGAGTGAATATGAGAAGAAGGTGTGATGAAGTTATGAGCTGTGGGAAAGAGAAAAAATTTGAGAATGAGCAAAAGAAAAAAATGAGCTCATGTGTTTGTGCGAAAAAGAGAAAAAGGTGATTGAAAAAAAAAATTGAAAAGAGTGAGAAAGAAAAAAATTGAAGTATTGAGAGTATGGAATTGAAAGTGTGTTGAATGAACATGTTTGGAGTATTCTGTTCCTAATCTCGAAGTGCCAAAGTTTGATTTTCTATTCTCCATTCACGTTAGTCACTTTACCCTATATTGTTATCCCACCTGTCCAAAGATCCTACATTACAACCTTGAGAAAAGTCCTTTTTGATTCGGCATTGATTTCTAGAGTATGGTCGGAGTTAAGAGCACTTACAAGCCTATGGCTGCCAATTTGAGTGATTGATTATTTGAGTGAGTCCCTTATTCATTGATATACACTTGTGAGGGAGCGAAACACATCGTTGAGTGCACATCCATGCTTGATCTTGGTGTTTCTTGTTATTGTTGCATGAGTATGGAAAGGAAAGTGAGTGAGTATACGGGTGATTGATTTTTGAAGCTCGAGTTCATTAGCTTGCATGATTGATTCTTTGACTCATTCCTAACAATTTCACTTGACTTATTCTTTCATTGCTTGAGGACAAGCAATATGGTAAGTTTGGGGGGGTTGATTAGGCATGAAATTGTCATGATTCGTAGTAAGAAACACCCTAGTTTTGGTCGATTTTATTGAGTTTTTAGAACCAAATGAGTACTATTTCTGTACATTGATGAATTTGTATCTTTGATACTCACAGGTGAATCGAGGATGAAAAACGGAGTTCGTAGGACTTTGAATCGACTCAAACGGATGCTCGGATGAGAAGATATCGAAGAAATACGATTGGTATTAGTACGTGAGAAGAAAAGTGTTAGTTGCAAGGAAGGAAGGCCATTCGAGCACCCTCGCTCGAGCAACGTAGGTCGAGTGCTCCAAACTTACAGAAAGTTTTTGCCGCTCGAGGGGCACAGCTCGAGCGCCCTGCTCGAGCTCTTGAACCATTCGACCAACGTAGGTCGAGCGCCCCGCTCGACCATTCATTCATTTGACCACAAAGGCTCGAGCGCCCCGCTCGACCGGGACAGCTCGAGCGCCTCCGAGGCTTATATGCCAAATTTCGTTTTTCGGCCCATGAGATTCCGTTTCGACTCGGTGCCTATATATACCTCTTCTAAACACGTTTTGAAAGGAGCTGAACTTTAGAAATCACTTTTAGACTTAGTTTTTGGAGAGAGGAAGAGGAGAAGAACGAGCAAGCTTTAATTACGTTTTGTTGAGGTTTTTCGTACGAATTCTTAGTTTCTTTTTGTTTCTTAGTTTCTTTTCATTAGCTTGATTACTTTAAACGCTTTAAACTTCGTTTTAGTTAATTAAATTTCAGTTCTTAGTATTTATTTCTTTAAACCCTAGTTCATGTTTCTTATTTTCTTCGTTCAATTCATTATGTTCATGTTCGTTGTTCCTTCTATTGCTTTTATGTTTGTTAAAGCCATGTCCGGCTAAAACCCTTGTATGCTTGGGGTAGGATGAACTCGTAGAAGTAGGATGTGGGTATGTAATTAGGGTAATTCGTGACGTTAGTTTTAATTCTCTTAATTAATGAATTCTTATAATTAACCTTAACTTTACCTTTGAATTTCGTATGAAAGTGTTAGAGAGAGGACGACCGCATCACTCAATAACAATTAGTAGTCTTAACGAGAAGGTTTAGAAAAGGTTAATTCATTTACCGGTTTAGCGAAGGAGGACGACCGCATCACCTTAGTTAAATTAGGGTCTCATTAATTAAGCACAATCTATTAACTTGTTAGTAGATTAGTGAAGTCGAGTGTTAGGGTAAAGTATTAGGGTTTAGAATCTTGAGCTTTCACCTTGCATTCTTAGACTTAGATTATTTCTTGTGTGTCACAGTTATTCTGATTATGTACCTGCTCCGTTAGTATACGTAGGGATTCCTATCCTAAGCATCACCATCTCTCATTAGAACACAACCCTTAGTTAATTCGATTTTTTTAGTATTTTAGTTTACTTAGTTTATTTTAGTCTTTTAATTAATCTTTCAAAAAAAAATCCAAAAACAACACACTCATATTAACTACGACACGTAGATCTTCAGGGATCTATTCGCATATACACTGTCCCGTGGGTTCGATAATACTTGGCCATTATACTTGCTCATACTACAGTGAACCCGTCTGCTTGCGGGTGAGCGATTAGTAGAAGTTAGTGTAATTCGCTTCAAGTCATTAGCCAGCTGGATAACTACCTTTACTTTGAGTTTGTTACAACTGAATCGAATCTAGGGTTCGTTTCCAATCTCTGTATCTATAAAAGAGGGCTTCTCAGCTGAGAGAAGTAACTTAATCAATTTGAGCGCAAATACTGTGAGATTGAGTGTGATTGTAACTTGTAACTTCCATTTCTTTTTTAGTGAAAAGTCTATCCTCTCGGATCCCGTGGACGTAGGAGTTTATCTCCGAACCACGTAAACTGGTGTTCTTGTTGTTTTTCAATTTCGTACTTATTGCTTCCATATTCCGATTCCCGGAAACAAGTTTTCTTGTGAATCCAAAATCGATTAACACTTTGATGATAAGGTGGTCGCCCCGGAGTTTGTGTGTAATATGGCTATCTCATTTCATGATGGCTACAAAAATGGGAGGGGTGTATCTCAAATTGGGATGTCCAAAACAGGTGTTGGATCACGGTGGAAGCCTCCTGAAATAGGATGGTTGAAGCTGAATGTTGATGTCGCAGTGAAACCAACTGAGAGAACGGGACGAAACAGGAGGGATCGTGTGGTGTTCCATGGATGTTCTTGAGGGTAGCTATTCAGTGGCAGTGTCAGAATCATTAGCGCTAAGGAAAGGTGTTGATTTAGCTCTTCAACGAGGCTCGAGACTGATTCTCAACTTCTTGCTAATCCTCTACTTAAAATGCTGAGTACGGATATTTCTTATTTTGGGTTGTTGATTGGTGATCTGAGACAGCAGCTGAGTTTGTTTGATAGAGTCCAAGTTCGATGGATTAGTCGCAGTGGTTATAGGGTCGGGCATTCACTTCCGTATTTAGCTATTTCTCTTAATTCATTTTCCTTTTTTGTCTGGTATAGTACCTGAGTGGATATGCCAGCTTGTAGTTGCTGACCTTGGTTGAATGAATATATGCATTTGTTTTGTGTAAAAAAACTATCATTGATGAAATGTACTTGATTTTGAGATAACCCTTCTCAGTAGGTAAGTAATGAAAATGTCCATATGATTAGGAAAGGAGTGATAAATGGTGTGTGGAGGAGGCACTTTATGCAAAATTTCATAGGTCATTCTTGATTTATGTGTGATAAAGGACGAAGGAAAGTGTGGGAGATGGGGAGAGAGGGTGAGTTTGGAGGTTGAAATGGAAATCTTTATGATTAGGAGAAGGATAATCTTGAAAACTTACTGTTTTTTATTAACAGGATCATAAGTTGGATGGTTGAAGATGGAAACTGGAGGGAGGCAGGAATTACTCTTGTTTTGGCCGCGAGTGCGTACTTAAAATTTTAAAGTTATATGATGACTCGGTGTAATTGGGTTCCCCCATTTTTCTACTTTTCTGGAAACAGAAAAGAGAATTCAGTAGAGCTAATCCATTTAATTTTCACCCCAAACTTGTAAAAAGGTGTAAAATTAATTCATATAATTATTTTTCTTAACACTAGGTATTAATTGTTATATGATAACTCAGCGTAGATAGCTCCTCCATTTTCACTCTCGTCCTCTTTAGTTATGTGTACATGTGTGATCTCCTCTTGCAGGAAAATTGCACTCTTGGTTTCAAGAGAATGGGTGGAAAACACTTTTGATACCTATGTGCGAAATTAGTTCCTCTTTTTGCAGTTTTGATCCCATCAATTAATTTTCTGGACCAAAACTGCAAACTTGTCATATTTTCTTGGGACCAAAACTGCAATTCATTCATTCTCTTGTGACCAAAAATGCAATTTATCCTGTTTTCCTGGGGCCAAAAGTGTAAAAAAAAACTACGAGACTATAAATGCCAAAAAAGAACTATTTTAAAATGGACACATTCTTTTGGGACCAAGAGTGCAATTAATCCCATAATAATATAAGATTTGTTAGTGATTCGCAATGTTTTTTTATTTGTGTTCATTTTATGGATAATTTAAAATCAATCAATAAATTTGTATTAGCCGCGAGTGCGTACTTAAAATTTTTAGATAGTTAAAATTATATAGAGAATTTTGCTTTTTGTTCAACGGATCACACAATTTTTGCACAATGGTCTTAATACTACCCAGAATATATGGCAAGCAGGTTTTGGTCTGTTATTTTGCAATTAATTTCTTGCAGTATTGGTCTCATATGGTGACGAACTCAGGAATTTAACTCAGATTTGGGGTCAACTAAAAAGTTGATATAGTACTGAATAATTATAAGTAGATAATCATAAATTATAATAGTAACAAATTTGAATGTATTACATCGTTTTACAGTTTCCAAATTAATTTTTAGACAGAAATTGGTTTTCGTGAGTGGCATTGTACTGTTTTATTGCAGGTACTCCTTCTGTTCCGTAAAAGCATGTACACCTAATTGTGCACAAAAATTAAGAAAAATGCATTTTTTTTTAAAATAAAATAGTGATATATGAGTAAATATGTGTATATTTTTGTTGGTGTGCACAAAAATCAATAGTTTTTTTAAAGTGCGCACACAAATCAATTTTTTTAAGTGCGCACACAAATCAATTTTTTTTAAGTGTGCATATCATTGTGGAGAAAAATAGTATTTTGGTCTCATAACTTGACTACTGTCCAATTTTGATCCCAAAAAATATTAACTTTAAAATTTAGATCTCATAACTTGTTGTATTGTCCAATTTTGATCCCCGGTGTTGTTTCACGTGTCACTCATGTGCCAGAGAAAACTGAGGGTTTCCATCTAGGCTTTTTATGTGGACGCTGAGTGTAATTTTTCACACTTTTTGCAATTTATCCAAGTACACTATGCATAGTATGCACTTGGATGCACACTAGAACTACTCATTCTACTATTATATCAAAGACTCATATTTTAAAATATCATGAGTATGTATAGAGTGCAAATGGTACAGACTAATACTTTTCATCGAAAAGAACTTGTTAAGCTTTAATCGAATTGAATCAAATGACCAGCAAGTGCAAAAACTTGAAGGACTAAAATCGAAAACGAAGAACGAAGGTTTACGCGGTTCGATCAAGCGATCTACGTCCACGGGGAGGATCAAAACACTTTATTAACGCAGCACACAATGTCGACAATTACAGATTAGCATTCAATTTAGAAGTTCTCTTCACCAATTGTTGAATTCACTCAAGAACCCTAAATCACTAATTTGAACTGCTCTCGTCTAATTGAAGAAGAAAAACTGAAATTAAGCCTTGCACATTCACGCCCAATATGTAACGAAATTGGCCTTGAGTCGGTATTGAGTTTCCCGCTTTGAATTTGCCGATTCCCAAAACGGATTGACAGTTATTATGTTTTGGGAATAACTGTCAACATTTGATACACTCCTCAAGTTGGTATTTGCACCCCAATCTAAAATTGATATTTTTCAGCTATCAAACTAATATCAGTGGATAAATGCAATGATACTTACTTCACATAACTCATACCCTTCGATGAAAACAACTAATTAATATTCTTTAATAGTTTATATATGATATTTTCACTCTATACTTTGCCAATCATCACTGAAGATAAACAACCGAGATAAAACAAAGTTTCTTTAAATTGACACTAACCCATTCTCACCGTCTAAAACGGAAAACAAACGTTTCTTTTGAAATTTGATCACTTCACCTTAAAAAAAAAATTATTTTGTTTTCTCCCTTTTCTAAAGCAATACATTCTAATTGATTTGACTTTTAATAGTATGTTTCCAGAAGAGTATATCACTATTATTATTTGTTTCTTAAAATTTTTATTCATCATGACTTTTAAATTAATAACTTTCAAAATTTATTACGAGTGATTCTCCTATGGATTGGGTGTATTGTACAACTCGATAATATTTTTGAAAAGTTACTCCTATTATTATAGAAAAGTCACTCCTACTATAATTGAACAGTCCATTTAATAAGAAATAACTTATAGTAATAGTATGAATAACTTTTCAACAACAATAAAGATATTTTCCAAAAATGCACTTGAATTGCACAGTGCATTTGGTGCATACAAACCTAAGCAATCTATTATTTATACAGAAGAATGAAAGCTACTCTAACTTAATTTACTATTTTTTGATGTATTTTCTGGTTTGTAAATTTAAAAGAAAAAATGTAAACTGGATTATATAAATTGCTATGAAGATTTGAAAATAGGATAGGAATGGGAGAAATAGATAACATTAGGAAGGAGAGAGAAAATTGAGAATATATTCTACATAATCCAAATCTGGCAAAGGCAATGCCTATAACAAACTAGTGGGGCCAACGTCCACTTTTAGAAATCTAAATGATAAAGACCGCAGTAATCAAGCTGTTGGATGCGTGACACAACTTCCCCTTTTTTCTTCGGACACTTGTATTTTGGGATGTGTAGTTGACCCTAGCTTCATTTCATCTTCTCCATCCAAATCTTTTTTTTCAATTTTGTTTTATTGTTTCGGAATTTAGGTGGACGTGTGAAGTCATAAATTTACATTCATAAGATTTGAACTATTGGATGATAATAAAAGTATGTATTTGTTTTGAGATTTTAGTAAGGTGGGATTTTACTTTATGTCAAATCATGTGTAAGAGTAAAGTAGGATATGTAAATAAAAAGTAGGAAAGAGAGTGTAAATGGAATAAAAGTGATATGTAGGTAATGATTGAGTGAGATAAAAGTGATTTAAAGTGAATTGTATTAGAATGAGTGATTATAAGTGTAGATGAAGAATGATACGTAAAAACTGGATGTTACATCTCTAACTAGAATGAGACGAGTGTTAGAAAGTTCTAGTTCTGTCCGGGTGAATCACAAAACAAACAAGCCCTTAGTATTTCCAGCTATTAACTCTTCCCCTCTTCCATACCCATGTTCATGACATATATATTAAGCAATAATATTGTATCACTAGGTGCATCGTGAAACTTAAGTGTATTTTTAAAAAATTATATTTACTATTACTGAAATATTACACTTGTTATTACTGAAAAAATACATTTAATAAAGAATAAATTTTCAGTAATAACATTGATATATAACTTTTCAGTAATAGTAAAAATAATTTTTGAAAAATATATATACTTGAGTTGCACGGTACACTTGATGCACAAGAGACTTACTCATATATTAATTATATTTTAATTTCCTAAGAAACGTATTCATCATAACTTTCAAAATTCATTATTTATACTATAGATTGTACTTGTATTAATTATATTTTTCCTTAAAAACATAATCATAATCTATTTAAGGATTCAATTTAATTATCAAGAACCTTGATTTGTTTTAAAAAACTAAAAGTTTTCTAAGATATGGAAAAGTTTTATCCTACAATCCATACTGCTTCAACATCTTCCTCATACAAGAGTTGCTCAATTTCGACCTCCAATTGCAATCTCCGGTCATGATGTTTTTATTTATATATTCTTATTGTTTTTAACAGTGTAATTTTTATTTATATAAATCGAAGTATAAGGGTAGTTCAACTCTTAAAATAACTCATATCAGCAAAAACGAAACAACATCAATATACAAATTGTTATATTCTACTCCCCCCCCCCCCCCCCCCCCCCCCCCCCATTTTTTAAAGAACCCAACTCCAAGTCTTCATCTTCAATTCTGCAACTTCATCCGATTTAGGATCACTGCAAAAACACGTTGATTAGGGATGGAATTTTGCGACGGACACGTGTTCGTTGATAAAACAGTCGTAATTAATATTAGCGACAGTTTTTTGGCGTCCGTCGCTAATTAACAACGGTTATATCCATCATAACTAGATCGGATCAAGACCTGGTCGGGTCGCAAACTATTTAATTAATTTATTGAATTAATTGTTCCCAAAATAATTTGTGACGAAGCAAATCCTGAGCCTACATAAAAAATAAGGTGGCTCGTGTGGTTAATGCCCCAGGGCAGGCGAGAACCACTGAGCCACCGGCCTTGAAGTCATCATAGGTTGCCCACCTTTTATATTAGTTTTATTGGGCTTTGAACAATTAATCCAAGTTTGCGCTCAAGAGGAATCGAACGCGTGACCTTTCGTGCATGTGGAGGAGGTACGCGCCGTTCGTGCAAGAGCTTTTTTGTTCATTTTGTACACAAGTAGTTGTATATGTATCCAAATTAAGTCATTTTTAATAATTCACAAAATTAAATTCTTTTCGTTTCTAACTTGTTTATATAAATGTTGTGCCCAACTTTTTTTTTTATTTTGTAAAATTATTTATTTCGACAACACGTAAATTTATAATTCGTTCATATCCAATTAATTGTATATGTATTCAAATTAAGTCACTTTTTTAATAATTCACCAAATTAATTCATTTTCGTCCACATGGTTCATAAGTTTTGGCAAGTACATCAACGTTGTTGTGTTATTATTGTTTTGTAACGGTCAAATACCCCCGTGCTCATTTTTTCAAAAATATTACCTTTAAAAAATATTGGGGTCTTTTGTGGAAAAATCAAAAGTTATGGGACAAAATTGATTTTTAACTAAAAAAACAAAAGTTTTTCTCCTGAAATTAATCACGTAAAATGAACACAGCCTTGATTATAAATAAATCAAGTCGTACTCTTTTATACACCAAACGCACCGTACAATTTATGCGCATTTTTAAAAGGTTACTTGAATTATTACTGAAAAGTTACATTTGTTTTTACTGAAAAATCTTATTAATTTTTATAAGAAGTTCCTTAAGTTATTATTGAAAAGTCACCCATTATTAATAAAAAAAAAGTAATTAAAAACACTTACGTTGTACGGCGCGCGCACTTGGTGCACAACGAACTTACTCAACATGTGGTCTTGGACACTGATGTGCCTGATGTTGGGATATCAGCCATTTTGCCTTGCTCTTTCTTCTTTCCGCTTTCATAGCTACTTCCTTTTTGTTGTCGTTGTATTCCCATGCTCTCTACGGCGCTTTTTATAGAATTAGCTTGTTAGGTTTAATGTTATATGATGACTCAGCGTAATTGAGTTCATCCATTTTTTTTTTTTTGAAACAAAAAAGAGAATTTAGTAGAGTTCATCCATTTAATTTTCACTCCGAACTTGTAGATAAATGTAAAATTAATTTATTTAATTATTTCACTTATCTTAAGTATTGATTGTAATATGATAACTCAGCGTATTGAGCTCGTCCATTTGCACTCTCGTTCTTTCTATCGGTACACGTGCATGTGATCTCCTCTTGCATAATATATATTGTAACATTTGTTAGTAATTCACACTGTCTATTAATCATTTGTGTTCATTTTATGGATATAGTTTAAAATCAATCAATAAATTTTCATTTTCCAGAGTTTGTACTTTTAAAGTTTTAGATATTTAAAAATAAAAAAATTTGCTATTTTGTTCAACGGATCACACCATTTTTGCACAATGGTCTTAATACTGCCCCAAATCTTTGGCAAGCAGGTTGTTGTCGCGTTATTATTGTTGCAATCAATTTTCTTGCAGTATCGGTCTCATTAGTAACGAACTCAGGAATTTAACTCAAAGTTGGGGTCAACTAAAAAGTTAATATAGTACTGAATAATTATAAGTAGATATAAATAATAACAATTTTGTTAAGGTTAATATATATTGTATTACATCATTTTACAGTATTCCAACTTAATTTTTTTTAGGCAGAAATTGGTTTTTGTGAGAGACGTTGTACTGTTTTATTGTAGGAACTCTTCCTGTCCCGTAAAAATTTGCACACCTAGCTGTGCATACAAATTAAGGAAAATACATTTTTTGAGTAATGTAGTTATATATATATATATATATATGTGAATAAATATGTGTATATTTTTTGTAAGTGTGCACACAAATTTTTTTTTTTTGGAGTGCATATCTTTGTGGAGAGAAATAGTATTTTGCTCCCGTGACTTGTCTATTGTCCATTTTTTGTCCCAAAAAATTTAAATTTTCAATTTTGAATCCATAACTTGATGTATCGTCCAATTTTGGTCCCATCTGAAAAGTAAAAAAATGATGTTTTGGACATGTGCCAGCGAAAACAGGGGGTTTCCGTCTAGGCTGTTTATGTGGACGTTTTGAGTAATTTTTCACACTTTTTGAAATTTATCCAAACGCATAATGCATAGTATGCATTTAGGTGCATAATAGAACCAATTAATCTACTATAATATCAAAGGCTCACAATTTAATTTATCGTGAGTATGTATAGAGTGAAAAATGGTACAAACAAATATTTTTTCAGTGAAAACAAGCTCATACCTTTCCCTTCAGGGAAAACAATTAATATTCTTGATAGTTCATATATGACTATTTTCACTCTATACTTTGCCAACTGTATTATCACTGAAGCTAAACAACCGGGATAAAATAAAGTTTCTAATTTTGACACTAACCCATTCTTACCGTCTAAAACGGAAAACAGACGTTTCTTATGAAAATTTGATCACTTCACCTTTAAAAAAATAAAAATGAAAAAGAAAAATTACAACATGATTCCAGAATAATATATTCTAAAGCAATATATATTTCTAATTGATTGGCTTTTAATAGTATGTTTCCGGAAGAATATATCACTATTTATTTGTTTCTTAAAAATTTATTCATCATAATTTTAAATTAATAACTTTCAAAATTTATTATGAGTGATTCTCTTATGCACAAGATGTACCGTACAACTCAAGTGCATTTTTTAAAAGTTGTTCTTATTATTATTGAAGAGTTAATCCTGCTATTACTGAAAAATGCATTTGATAAGGAGTAATTTTTTAGTAATAGTATGAGTAACTTTTCAATAATAAGAGAGGTAACTTTTCAAAAATGCACTTGAATTGTGCAGTGCACTTAGTGCATTCAAGACTAAATCATCTACTCCCTCTGTCCACTAAATTTTTACCCGCTTTCCTTTTTGGTCCGTCCACCAAATTTTTACTCATTCCTCTTTTGGAAATAAACTACACTCACAAACAAAAAATGGGTCCCACAATACCCACCACACTACTCTTACTTTATCTACTTTATTCACTTTTTCAATAAAATACCAATTTTCATTAAAAACTGTGCTCTACAGTAACCGGGTAAAATTTTCGTGGACGGAGGGAGTTTATTTAGACACAAGATTATATACAGATATTATGTAGTGGAATGAAGGCTACTCTAACTTTACTATTTTTGATGTATTTTCTAGGTTCGTAAATTAAAAAAAAAAAAAAAAAAAAGGTAAACTGGATTACATAAATTGCTATGAAGATTTGAAGATGGGATAGGAAAGGGAGAAATAGAGAAGAAGATTGGGAAGGAGGGAGGAGATTGAGAATATTTTCTTCATAATCCAAATCTGACAAAGGTAATGCCTATAACAAACTAGTGAGGCCAAGGTCCACTTTTAGCTAGAAATATAAAAGATGAAAGACTCTGCAGATAATCAAGCCATTGAATGCGCGACACAACTTCCCCTTTTTAGTTCAGACATTTGTACTATGGATGTGTAGTTAAGCCAGCTTCATTTCCTCTTCTCCATCGAAATCTTTTTTCAAAAATCTTAGTATTTCCAGCGATTAATTCCTCCTTTTCAATCGTCTTGCTCTTGCTTTGATCTTCCATACCCATGTTCATGACATATATATTAAGCTATAATCTTGTATGCACCAAGTGCATCGTGCAACTCAAGTGTATTTTTGAAAAATTATGTTTACTATTACTGAAAAGTTATTCTGGTTATTACTGAAAAATACATTTAATATAAAGAGTAACTTTCAATAATAATAGTGATAACTTTTCAGTAATATTAAGGATAACTTTTTAAAGATATATATACTTGAGTTGTAAGTGCACATGAGACTTACTCATATATTAATTGTATTTTAATTTCCTAATAAATTTATTCATCATAACTTTCAAAATTTAATATTTATACTATAGAGTGTACTTCTATTAATTATATTTTTGCTTATAAACATATTCAATAATTAATTTAATTAAAAATTCAATTTAATTATTAAAAACCTTGAATTTTTTTAAAAACGAAAAGTTTTCAAAGATGTGGAAAAGTTTTGTCCTACAATGCACACTGCCACAACATCTCTCTCATTTACGAGTTGCTCAATGGAAATTTTGGTACCTTAAATTTACGGTTATATCAATGAAAATATCGATATCGGTAAAAAAAATAAAAAATTAATGGAAATTTTATTAAAATGATGGAAATTTAACATGTTTAGAGTATATTATAACTAACTTTAATATATTTATATATAAATTTTACTTAAACTCAAATAAAATGAATTGTTTATGACAAATATATCAGTAACAAAATACTTAAATAATACAAAATGATACAATAGTTGTTCATAATAATTTAATATAATATAAATAATGAAACTAAACATGTTTAAACCTTTTTCTTACAAGTTTTTTTTGAATAAATGGTGGTTTAGTGGCTAAATTCTCTCAAAATTTAAAATAATATTTATGGACAATAAAAGAAAAAGTGAGAATTTGTTTTTCCGATTTTTACCGATATCTCTTCGAAATTTTTGGATATTTGACAAACTTTGAACTACAGCTCACCGATATCGATATTGATACTGATATTTCCCGATATTTTGGAAAAATCTCGTTCCAAAGGATATCCATACGAGACCTCAAAAAAACCTAAATATCGGCGAAATTTCGGGAAATTTTTATTCTTGGGTATGACACATTAATGCTTTGACATGGGTGGGTGTTATTTTTTTTTTTTTGTCGTTAAAAAAATTGTATTAATGAAAAAGCAAAACTCTTTTTTATTTAGAGTTTTTCTTTTTCGTTAATATAATTTGTTTTACCTGCCAAAAAAAGACGATCTCACGCAAGTTTTTGTCATTAATAATATGTGTTGGTAACTACGTGTGAAAGTGATTTTAATATTAGCTTGTTAGTTTTAATGTATATGATGACTCAGCGTACGTAATTGAGCTCTTCCATTTTTTGTTTTTTTGTGTTTTTGGAAATAGAAAAGAGAATTCAGTAGAGCTCATCCATTTAATTTTCAAGGAGTACAATCAATAAAGAAAAGATGACAACTGGAACGCCTCACGCAAAATAAACAAGGCATAGAAAAAAGGTTTAAAATCAATTAACAATGTGTATTGGTTGAAAGAAAACCAATCAATAATTTGTATTTGTGTAAAATACTTTTACAGTTTCAAAAAGTTATATATAGAGAATTTTGCGATGTTGGTTCAACTCCTAACAGTTTTTCGCGCCAATGGTATTAATACTAGGAAAAATTACAGCCCCATACATGCTTTAGAGTCCAATATACACTTTAATGGTCAAGCTAAAATTAGTTTCTAATAGGTAGTTTTTTTGTGCCT
This sequence comes from Ballota nigra, assembly GCA_947034835.1. NCBI lineage: Eukaryota > Viridiplantae > Streptophyta > Magnoliopsida > Lamiales > Lamiaceae > Ballota > Ballota nigra. The sequence goes on from OX344727.1 coordinate 50,053,647, forward strand.
TTTAATACATATAGCAATACTGAATTGTACACCCAATTTTCTGCCTCAAAGTACAACTAGCAACCTACAACCTATCAACTCTACTCCAGTAGGCCTTTTCTCTCTCCCTGGGATTTCGATCAATTAAGCCAAGATTTTAAAATTCAAATTTCATTTTAGTTATTCTCTCACTCCAACAGTCATTTTCTCTCACTTTCTTTTTCTCTGTTAAATTATTGATCCAACAGAGGCGAACACCGGCGACGGCGCTCCTCTAAGAACAAAATACAAAATCCTCATGCCGATGCAACCGGAGCGCCAACCTTTTATATCCAAGCAACGACGGCACCACAAAATCGATGTCAAGCTTCACTGCGACTGTTACGGTTGGGCTGGCTGAGCGGCGATGGTAGCATGGAAGCTCACCGGAGTGCTATGCCGTGTTGATAGGGATAGTTATGCGAAGAAACCGTTGCGCGAATGTAATATCTCTCTCCCTTCATCTAATTTTTATGCTTCACTAAGAAATTGAAGATTTAAGATGTTAATGAGACTAGGGCTTGTATTTCTGAAATTTGGGGATAATGTGTGTGTTGTTAATTTCTTGTAAATTTCTTTATGGTGTTGTATTATTTAGTGATGTAATACCGGATGGAAACGGAGCAAGATTGGTGGTTGAGTTTCTTCCAATTCTCTGACGAGTCGAAAATGATTAGGCGGTGAGTCGACTGGTGTTAATTATTCACTGTGAGGAATTTGGTAACCATGAGGAATTTTGGTGAAATGAAGGAATAGATAGAGAAGAAATTTTGATGGGTAGAAAAAATGACTAATATAATTGAGTTGAAGGTGTTCGAAAAATTTCCTAAATAAAAAATTACTTGATTTTGATGAGAATGAAAATTTTACTACTTGTAATAGAGGAAGATTGTTGCTTGAGATTAGATTATGTGCATATTGTGAAGGTTAAAGAAAATTGTTCTGTGTTATCAGTTACTCTATGCAGCAATTTGAGCAGTTTATAGGTTAATTTATACTCTTTATTGTTCAATAATGTAGGGAAATTATACCATATAGGAGTACATCTTTTGAAGGGGTTTTATATTCCCACTTCTTTTGGGAGGAACAAGTTGCAGAGATTTTGTTCTTGGTAATTGAACTTACATTTTTTGTGTTTAATTGGGAAAATGGTCATTTCTGGGTTTCTGAGTGAAAAAAGAGATGGCTTTCTTTAAGTATGTGAGTTATTTCGTCTATGACATCAATTGTATTGAAAGCATTACTAGAAAAATAATGACATCAATTGCAGTATATTAATATGTTTGATTTCATCCTACCCATCATTTTACTTGTAATTAGCTTTCTTGAAATTACTGTAAGAGCTTTCTAATCGTTAATATTGCTAAATTAATGTCCTCTGATCAACTCCCAGGAGTCCTCCATATTTGAACTTTTGCGTGTCATGGTCATAGACGGTATGGTATACCTGATCATGAAGGAGAAACACAACAAGCAATCCAAATTCAAATATTATTTTGACACTCTACCCGAAAAGTTTAACACGTGTATGTTGTAGGTTAACATACTTGAGAGCTGAGAACACTTTTTGTTAGATTTATAATTCGTTCACTTCTGCTGAACTTGCTTAAGCATTGAATAACATGTCATTTGCCATTTAATTTTTCTCACAACTTAGGATTGAACCTTGGAATTGATGTTGTTATGGCTTTAGATGGAACCTTGCTGTTAGAAGAGATTGTGCAAGCCAAAGAGGTAACCATCTTTTCTGCTTCAATTATAGTAATACTTTGATGTATCTTCAGCTTTTACGTTGCATCTTAAGACTTTGATAATTTCTTATGGAAACTATCCCCGTCATCAGAACCGACATCAACCCCGTCTCGTAGCCTTGGTGCAAATATGATCTACAGCAAATACTATACTTGGGATTGCCATGTGAGTCCAAATCTAAACGGATTTTTCAAATGAAGTATTTTTAGTTATACATTCGACTAACATGGCGTTTTCTTGGGGGTTATTACAGTGGGTTTTCTAGGTTGGACCTTTCATTGGAGTTTCCCTTGATGCTCTCTATCACTAAGTTATTATTAAAGCATTCTCATTTATGTTTGGTTTTTGTGTAAAGATGTTGGATAATATAGTGCAAGCGATAGATAAGAGATAAATAGTTTTTTGGTCCCACAACTTGTCTAGTGTCCAATTTTGGTCCCAAAAATATTAACTTTTCAATTTTGGTCCCATAACTTATTGAATCGTCCAAATTTGGTCCAAAATGGGACCAAAATTGGACAATTCAATAAGTTACGGGACCAAAATTGAATAATTAAAATTTTTGGGACCAAAATTGATTAATTAAAATTTTTGGGACCAAAATTGGACACCAAACAAGCTAGGGACAAAAAATTATTTTTTGATATTCATTAATTTTTTTTTATTTTCTCACCTTTTATATATATATATATATATATATACATCAATGGATTTATTTTTCATGAATATAAATACAAATATTTGAAAAACATCTATAAAACATGAAAAATAAAAATCCATTATTTTTCAATTCCAATAATTATTATTTAAGATGAATTACAAAGCTCCCATAAAATACTAAAAATGAAATTTTAATTACTAACTAAGAATTTAAATTGCGATAGAGTAAATAAAATAATAAATTAATAATTTTCATATAAATTTTGATTCTCCATATCTTCGTAAAATAATTCCAAATTGCTATCGTGATCTCGTCTCCACCAATAATATATACATGATTATTACAAAGATTATTTTAGAGTATAATTAATTAAATAGTGTTTGATATATGTGTATGTGTGCGTATGTATGTATATATATATATATATATATATATATATATATCAATGGATTTATTTTTCATGAATATAAATACAAATATTTGAAAAACATCTATAAAACATGAAAAATAATAACCCATTATTTTTTAATTCCAATAATTATTATTTAAGATGAATTACAAAGCTCCCATAAAATACTAATAATGAAATTTTAATTACTAACTAAGAATTTAAATTACGATAGAGTAAATAAAATAATAAATTAATAATTTTCATATAAATTTTGATTCTCCATATCTTCGTAAAATAATTCCAAATTGCTACCGTGATCTCGTCTCCACCAATAATATATGCATGATTATTACAAAGATTATTTTAGAGTATAATTAATTAAATAGTGTTTGATATATCACTACAGGAAATCACACTTTACATGACGAAAATTTTTGCAACGACACAAAATTCGTCACAGTTTATTTTCGTCATTGGAAAACCAGAAAGTGTGACAATATTTTATTTTGTCACCAATAATTTATTTTTTCGTCACTAATTTGAAACTTTCATGACAACAACAACAATTTTGTCACAATAAACTTTTGTGACGATTTTCATAACAATTGGTGATGATATGTAATGTCATAAAAAGTAAAGTTTTTGTGACGGTACAATGTTTCGTCACTAATTATTTAAAATAATTAGTGACACACTAATTTTGTTACAAAATTATTTGGTGACGATATTCATTGTAATTAGTGACGATCATATTCGTCGTACAATTTAATATTTTCATGACAAATTTATATTTTGTCACTAATTATTCAGATTAATTAGTGACATCTTATTTCATCACAAATATTTATATAAAGTGACAATCAATAATTATTCGTCATTTTTCATATAAGGATGTCGTAAATTCTATAACGGGATTTTTTGGGACACATGTATTTCATCATCATTTGCAACACAAATGTGACTAGCTTGAAATTTGTTATATGAATAAATTGTGGACGGTAATCATTTAGTAATAAAATTTCGTATTCATCACTATTGTACACAACGTCACGAATGATGACTTAAAAATAAAATGCAACAGTAATGTCCGAATTTAAGACGTCTAAGATAATTTGACAAGTACCCACCAATTGAGCTGTAAATTTTATTTTTTATATTTGAAAGATATCATTTGTGTATTTTTATTATCTTTTAATTTCTAGTACAAAATATATTACAATTAATAATTTTTTGTGAAAATAATTAATACTCTCAATATAAATTTTACAATCAATTTTTATTTTTATTTTGTACAATGCTTCATTTTACGAAAAAAATTGTTCATTAAATATTTAAAAAAATAAAATTTAGTGATAGGGATCGAACCCAAACCTTTAAAATATAGAAGTAAAAATAGTACAAATAGCTAAACCACTTTGGACACAAATCCATTTGCGTATAACATTCTACATGAATATATTTTAAAAAATAAGTTGATTATAACTTAATTTAGTTAACAAATTAAAAAAAAAAAAAAAAGCAAAAACAGGCGGTAACTAGAAACCCTTCCCTCCTAATTTTCCCCAATTCATACTCCTTGCAGAAAGTGGTTTTCTCTTTAACTTTTTGCTCTGTATCTCTCTCTTCTTTGCTTTGTTTGAAGCTCTGTCTATTGAGAATTACCAGACCTACGAGAAGGACGGTTCTTCAGGATCCCACCGAAGGAAGACGATAGGCTAAGAAGAGACGTTGATGTCCACCGGGAAAAATAATCTTCTGGGTTCAATATTACAAAACCTGTGAAAACTGCATCGCATTCTCCTTTAGATTTTACATATTGTAAGAAATTCCTTTTCTAATTTCTTATTATAAATGAATTTTCCCCTTGACCTGTAAATCCCATTGTCTTTCGCATTAGATACATAAAGCGTTGTTGAAGAGGGCAAAGGTGTGTGGGAGAAAGAATTCGAATTGGACATTTTTTTTTTTGCATATTTAGATAGTAGGTAGGCTTTATATAGTACTTTCATTTTATCTGTTAGGGAGTTTATCTATTTTGTCATATATCTAGTTTGAGCCCTCTTTGTAGCTAGATATCCAGTTAAAGTATTAAGCAAAATATTTCCAGCCAATAAAAACTGCATTTTATTTGATGAGTAGGTCTTGTATGAGACCGTCTCATGGCATGAGACAATGAGAATGTGTATAACTAGTATATTAACTCATTAATACTTTGGTAGGGGTAGGTGTTAATTTGTGTTGTCTCGTGTCATAAGACAGTCTCATACAAGATTTTGCCTTATTTTATTCAAGTCATTGTCACTCTTTGGTCCTTTTATGATTGGTAATTGAATTGGGCTCTGTTATTTATCTCAAAGTGAGAATGCAAGTTTAACTTTAAGCTTAGTACCTGAAAAGGTCTCATTGAGGTCATCTAGTAGCCAAATCTTGTTATGCTACAATGTGTTATGCGTTCACAAAAATTTTATAATTCTTTTTTGTTACATGGTGCTTCCTTTATCCTATTGTTGAAGCTTAATATTGTGAGAAACTTTTCGGTATATTTGTCGTGTGTAGCTGATTTTGGATGACTTTTTGGAGTCGAGAAGCACCCCTTGATGACGAAATGGTTTTGAAAAGGTACACCCACTTACTGTTTGATAGGGACGAAATGGTTTGTAAAATATCTATGCTCTGAGTGAAGAAGCATCCCTCGGTTTATCCAAAAAAAATAAATTAACTAATACTTCTCTTCTTTATTATTGATTTCTTGAAATCTCGAGTATTTCTTGCTATGTTTGTTTCCAAATTATTTGTCAAGTGTTCTGAGTTTTGATTCATGATTTATAGATGTGTTTAATGGCTCCTAAAATAATTATCATGCTACTTGATTTCTATATATTTCCTTCACCCCAAATTATCTTGTTACTTGATTTCCTAAGTGCTACTCCTCTCTTTCCACTAGAATATAAGCTTGCTTCAGATTATCTTGCTATTGATTTTGTAATTACTACTCCTTTTTGTGTGCTTCGCATACCCATCTTCCACGTTACAAGGGTGATGTTGTATCAGTGTCAAATATCCTCATAACAACTTGCCAGTATGAGTTAAATTGTATCCCTTTCTTGTGAAGATAATAAAGAAATGTGATGCTTTAAAGTTTGTATCGAGAGGAACACTGGTTTAGATGATGTTGTTATTTCCTTTGACTTTGATTGTAAGAAACTTTATTCCATATTATATGTTCATAAATATAGTGATTAACATGAAATTTTTCTGAATAGGCTTGCTCCAAACCCTTAAATATGTGATTTTCTGGTGCAGACGCTGGTAAAGTGTGCCAAGACGATAGATGTTTTGATGAGTTTGCTTAATATCATGTTATAGTTTTGATGAGTTCTGCTTGTTGTTACAACCATTATCAGCCTGCTCTAGTTCACCTATTCTTAATTATGTTAATACCACAAGGATATATATACATATATAGTGAAACTTAATAATCCTCAATCTAATTAGTTGATATCATGTGAAAAACAAATGTTATGAAACAAATTAAATACATAAAATATTTTATTCAAGATCATGTTGATCACTAATAATCTTCACTGTGTGGACTATTAAAAGTTGACGATAACATAATTATTACCTTAAACACATTATGATTTTGGTTCATTACGGAATTTCTATTAGTTATATCTTCTTACATGAAAGATGCTTTGACTTGTTTGCTGGAATTTAGTGGAACTTCCTGAAAATTGAAAACAAGAAAGTCATTTCCTTTTTCTTTCACTCTGAGATTTTCAGAAATTTGATTCAAGTTTTTATTTCAAGATATGGGTTATCTGCAGTTCGAACAGAGAAACGAAATTATATCTGAATGTATGATTGGCTTCAGATATTTGAGAAAAATGGAGGAATCAAAGAAAAATGTAATTTGGTCCGATGGAGTTATTAGACTTTGATATCATTAAATTTAATGCGGATAAACTAATATGTTTAGATCTTTGAGAATTAGTTTAGCTGGCTTAATTAAATATTAAATGATATTCTTCCATCTCAACTGTCGTTATTACTTAACTGATAAATGCGTACATCTATCTTTGCATGTAATACTTTGAAATGTTTTCCTTGCTTATAATTTGACCATAATTTCACATGGTTAACAATCAGCACCATTACACTTCCTTTATTTCCCAATATTTGTTGCATATAAGCAATTTACATTTTTGTACATGGAATATTGAGGCACATAGAATGTTGAGTTTTAATGTTTTATTGAGCTCAATAGTTTTGTTGAGAGCAAACTTTCTGAGTTAGAATGCTCTATTGTATCAACCGGAATGATTACTTTTGATATTTACATCTTATGATCTCTGAATGTTTTTTATGTTTTGTACATTATTAAATTAAATTGTTTTTCTAAATTAGTTTGTGTGCGTAAGCATTATGTTATATATACCGTTTTCTTGACTGTTCTCTAACAAAATCCATTTATATTTTAGTTAAACTTGTTGGTTGATATTATTTCTTTCATCTATATTTAATATGCAGATTTTCTTTCATCTCTATTTAATATGCAGATTTTCTTTCATCTCTATTTAATATGCAGATTGTCTTGGATGAAGATGAAAATTGATGCAAGAATATTTTGGATCGAGAACACTCAACCTCAAAGAACTCTTCACAATTTAGATGGAAAATTGTTGTCCTAGCAGCTAATTAAAAGCTTATTACTTGTAGGATCCCATGATGGAAAATTTACACAAAGAAAGTATTTGTTCTTCCATTGCAGGATAAAAAAAAAATTGTAATGAAAAATAGTAGATTTAGGCACTTTATGATAAGGGTTGCTTCAATGACTATATAATTTTCGCTTAAATAGATGTACATAGTAGGTAGCATAACTAATTAAGTAGGTCTTGCGTGATGAGATGGTGAAAATGAGTATAAATTGGGGTATGTCATATTAACATTTTGGCAAGAGTGGATTTTAATTTATGTTGTCTCATTCTATGTGACAGTCTCATGCAAATTTTTGTCTAACTAAATTTAATTATTTAACCTACTATTATATATAGCAGTTTGTTTGATTAGTAGATGTTATTTTGACTATAATTTTTGTACTTTCAATATCTGTCAAGCTTTACCAAATAATGGGTTCCGAACACCATAACAAAACGATGAATCAAGATATTGACATTTTTATGAATGTTATGATATTAATAATCCCAGAGCACTTGTAAGATATAGCCTTATAAGTATAAGTCATTGGCGAAAAAAAATTACTTAGCAATTTCCGAAGAAATCTCCACCTCTAAAATTATTGATTCACGTTCCAAAAAAATGTACTCAACTCATAAGAGGAGACCAGAGACTCTCAACTTTGGAGAGGGAAATAGAAGCTCTCAACGGAGCAGTGATATACTTTAAACGTCATTGATCTTCTATGTCGCGAACGCAGATAGAATAAAAGAACACACAAAATTCACGAATGAAATCACTAAAATATAAATTAATTGTATTTATTCTTAAATTACCCTCAAAACTGTTAATTCTTTTAGATAAATATGTTATTTAATTAAGAAGATAAACATATAATGAGGACACAATATAAAATCTAGATATCATCATAATTATGTGTGCAATGATCTAAAACAAGACATATGTCCATTTTCTTAGAAGAGAAAGATTTCTTTTAAATGTTCACTATGAAACATTTTATCTAAAAAAATTGGCATATTGAACAGAATGATATATACACATGTTTCTCTAAATAGTACTCTCTCTGTCCCAAACTCGTTTGCTACATTGTCAAAAAGGTCCGTCCCATACTCATTTGCTACATCTACTTTTGGCAAAAAAGTAACAATACTTTTTAATATTATTTTCTCCATACACTAATAACCAAAAGCATCTACTTTATCACTTTATCACTTTATTACTTTAAGTACTATAAACAACTCTTTTTTTAATAACCGTACAAACAGTAAATGGGAAATTGAGTTTGGGACGGAGGGAGTAACATATTTTCCACTTGAGCTATGTTTCACGGATCAAGTTAGTGGCGATATTGTAAATATGTAATCCAATTCTTCTGTTTTTTTTCTTCTTCTTTTTAAATTAGAGTATGTATAGAGTGAAATTGGTTTAAACATGAATCATTGAAAAATATTAGTTATTTACGCTCATGAGTATTAATTGTTTTCACTGAAGATTCTTAATTTATTTCACTAAACAACTAATATTTTTTGATAAAAACAATTAACACATTTCAGTGAAAACAACTAATACTCTTCAATGCTTCATGTATGAACTATTTTCATTCTATATTTTATCTTTAATTTAAGGCAAAGTATTATATGAAAATAGTTTATGATAAGCTTATCATGAGACAATTTTAAAATATCATTAATCTCATCGGGAGTATCATTAATCTCATCAGGGTATCATTAGTCTGAGTTCAAGAAAATTTAAAATAATTACAATATAATACCACTGATTCAGATTAGCGATACCCCTGACAGGTTTAATGATACTCCCGATGAGATTAAAAATACTCTAAAACTATTTCATGTTAAGCGTATTATGAAGCATTTTCGTATAAAACCTACTCTTAATTTAATGCTATTTAAACAATAAATGTCCTCTTCATTTTTTTTAAGTTGGAGCCAAATAAATGGTTGTGGCGGTATTTCAATTTATTTGAGGGAATTTTGAAATTTTCATTTGAAAAATCCATGAAACGCATATTGAATAACATTAATAAAAAAATTATGAATCCATCCTTCCACATTCACGGATTCACCTATTGAAACCCTAAGTACCCAAAATCCTTCTAATTAACCAATTGTCACGCCGCTTCTTCTGGCTCTCAATGATCATGATGCGGTGCTACTCCGCATTAGACAGAAAGCTAAGTTAGAATAAAGAACATTCACTACTTCAAGCGAAAATCGATCTACAAGGTCGTTCACAGGAGGCAGAGTTTCAGAAAGAAATCCCATTCACGGCGGGGTTTAGAAAAGCCGACCCTCCTTGATCGGATAAGTGGAATTGTCCCCGAGGAAAAGTACCGCCAAACCCACCCAGGGGGTCGAACTCTTCGCTTGAGCCTTAATCAAATTCCAAAGGAGAGAAGGTAATCCTGATAATTAATCAAATATTAGACTTTGTTGATTTCCATCCATGCCTTGCGAATTGGTTTTGGAATACGATTTATGAGAGTGTTCTTAGAAAATAGAAATCTTGCACAATTTAATAAATGTATAGGTTAGTTCCATGAAAATTCAATCGAATAGATTGAAGTGAAAGTTCTTGCTATCCTATTTCGGCTAAGTTTATTGTTGTCAAATGTTGCATGATACAACTCAACTCATTTAAACAATTTAAGAGAATTATTTCCTACGACAGATACCAAATAGTGCTCATCTAGCTGAATTAATGTTCTTGATATGTTGCAGTTATGGATCATTGATTCATATTTTGTGTAAAACTAATTATTAACATTCACTTGAGCCTCTATGTCTGTTGTGTGTTGTGATTGTCAGAAGAAAGTAAATTCACTCTATACCTACATTCTTTTTTGTTTTTACAATTTTTTTATTGATTATTCTTCCATACATGTGAGTATGATGCGACAGAATTTGGCATAGGAGATGATATATTTGAACTTGTTTATAACATTCATGTATACCCTTTCAATTTTAATTTTGGAATGTTGGGGGAGGGGTTGATTAGTATACACTTGTGGATTTATTTACTTGTGATGCAAGTGTTGTGCGGGTGGAAGATACACGTGACTTATGTTTCCATAGAAATGTATTATAATGACATGGATTTCATTATTTGTAATGCAAGCTAATTGTAAAAGGTAGATATGTTTATATGCTTTTCATCCTTCTCCATCAGTTAAAATTCAGTGCATGTAATTAATACAGAGAATTGTTTTTTCATTTGGGATTTGATTGACATCATCTGATCATAATCTAATTTCTAAATACCATATGAAAGAAATCATATCCAAGTTAGTTGGAAAAATAATATGTATTTTATGCATGCTTTTGGGATCTTTTATATACTTTGAGAAACAAAATACTACCAATTTATCTTTTTGGTGAATGTTCTTATCCTCGTGCTATCAAAGAAAACAAGTTTAAGGTGGATTTTGTTCTTGTTCTTCTTGTGAATATAATATTATTTATTTGGTTGCAAATTAATTAGATCTCATATATGTTCCTGCTGGTACATGTTTTTGTTCTTTAACATAGTTTGTTGCCATTGGTTCCTGATTAAGAAATTATAATTTATTGAATTCAGTAACTTCTTACACTTCTTTGTTACTCCCATGCTTTTTATTGTACAAATGATGTTTATTGTCTTCACTTTTCAAGCATTTCTTGGTATTGTCTTTCTATATAATTTGTAAGTTGATCATAGGTGAGAAGATTTATGGGGAACGACGCACTACTTCTGCAATTCTAATGAGCCTGGTACTAGTGAAGGAGGTCTGAGGTATTTAGATATTTCATTTTATATCCTTTACTCCTTGGTTGAGTTACATTCAATTACAATGGTCAAATAATTCTTCGTTGAAAGAGGGAATGATAAAAGGAGTCACTCTGATAGTAGAGGGAATGCCTTTTGTTCCCCAGAAAATTGGGAGGTATGGTGATTCCTATAAACTGAGGAATACAAACACTATTTCCATTCCCACTCTTCATCACCAAACAATTTTTTCATTCTATTCACATTACCCCATCTTCATGCAGGAAAACCAGACACTTGATGAATTTTAGAATTAATTTAATATTGGAGTCATTTGATATTTGTTGGACCAAATTTATTCTTCAAGTTCATTCCAAATCGAATTTGTTTCATTTGCTATATTCATGCATGTCATGGCCGAATATAGTTCTTGTTTGAAATATGTTTGTATTTAGAGCAAATATATCTACATTGTTAACCATTTATATTAACTCTACTTATGCAGTAGTCATTTGACAACATTCATCATGTAGATATATTTTTTGTCCTAATTATTTTACACTCTATTATTAGATGACAACTTAAGCAATAGCCATTTGCTTTTACATAGATTGCTTTTAATGTTTAATCTTTGTTTCTGAGTTGAGATTTCAAACCCTGCTGAAATTAGCAATTCCAATCATGTATTACCCCTATGCTCTCTAGTTTTTTGCTCCTCACAACAGAATTGGTATCCTAAATTTACCGTCACTGCATGAGGTAACTTTTTCTTTACACCTTTCTCCTGTTGATGATTTGCTCCAACATTATGGTTGTACTTGTAATTTTCTATTGGTAAATCTATTGAGTTTCTTTGGTGATATCATTTTCTCATTTTGTTTTTGTAGCAATTTTTTTTTGTGAAGTAATTGATTTAATGTTCTTGGACTAATAAATATCAGCTGATTTGGAAAGTTTTCTTTGTCTTATAATGCATGTTTCTGGTATACACCAAGATATATGTACATGTGGCATGCTTTCTAATATATGGCAAGATATACTTGACATGTTTTCTGGAAAATACATCCAGAATGATATTAGAAGACATTACTTCTAAAAGAGTTATATGGCTAGGTATTCTTGTATCCTTACTTTTGTCCTTGACTTCATAAATTGGGTATCATCTGATTTAGAATTTGAGAAACCTTGAATCACCGCATGTAGGGGATGACAGACATTTAGGAGAACATGATGATATTTCTTATATAATATTATACTTCCTTGTAACTGCATAATTGCTATGTTTTTCTGTACTTCTGAGAGTTTATTTTCAGGCCTCATTGCTACTAAGCTTTCTGGACATGCAAACAATCTTGCTTCATCTCCATTGGTTGTGGCCTATGCACTTGTTGGTCCGGTATAACTCAGATTTCTCTTGGGCTACTGTTATAAGTATTTACAGGATGTATTTTGCTTGAGAGAATGATGATAGAAAAGGAAGATAGAAGATAGAAGATGGAAGAGTTGTTCACGTTAGTAGTTAGGTTCCTGTATTTTTGTTTCGTTTTCATATTATGTATTCAGATTAATTGATTAATTGTGTGTAGATTTGTTTTGGAAATATTGGAAACTATTGTAACAATTATGTTTTGGTTTCATTTATAGTTTCCTTTTTAGATAGAACGGGTAATATTTGTTTTCTATTATAGTTTTTTGTAATAATAAATACTTTTTCATGACAAATATTTCATCATTGTTGCCACTTTATTTAGTTATCCTAATTTTGTCGCTGAAGCTTTTTATTATTTGGTGACGAATTGTGTCATTATCGTAAATATATAAAGATGATTGTAATTTATCACGATAGTCTAATTCGTTTGTGACAGAAATATTGGAAGTATGACGGAATACATATTGTCATTATACCTAATTTTTTAGTGACAATTATAATTTTTGTCAAAATATAGTATAATATTGTGGCAAAAATAATTGGTCACCAGTTCCTCATTATTTAGTGATGATAAACATGTTGTCACTAAATCTTACTTTTGGTGATACATTTTTTCGTCATTATATATATATATATACACATATAACAACAATCAACACTTTGTCACAAAAGAATAACTCTTTCATGACGAATTATACAAAACATGACGAAATAATTAATTTAGTTGTGACAAAAATTGCGTCACTTAAATTTTAAAAAAGTTGATAGTTAATGGATTATCGTCACAAAAAAGTAATATTTAGTGACAATGATTCAAATTCGTCATACAATCTTAAACTTCCAGTGACGAAATGTCATTTTTAGTGACGATATATGATGTCAAATGCGACATTTTATTTGTCACTATAGTTGATATGATATAGTGATGAACATCATTATCGTCATCAAAATATGACTTTAAATGACGAATTCAAATAACGTCGTATTTACATAATACGACGCACTTTCGGTGACGTTCCTGGTGACGAATAAAATTCGTCACCAAACACCTTTTGTGACGAAAAATGAGGTTTTTGTGACGATTATTATCGTCGTGATTTCTCAAATTTCTTGTAGTGTATGTGTATGTGTGTGTATGTATGTGTGTGTATATATATATATAAGGTGAGAAAAGAAAAAAATTAATGAATACGAAAAAATAGTTTTTTGTCCCTAACTTGTTTGGTGTCCAATTTTGGTCCCAAAAATTTTAATTATTCAATTTTGGTCCCGTAACTTATTGAATTGTCCAATTTTGGTCCCATTTGAGACCAAATTTGGACGATTCAATAAGTTATGGGACCAAAATTTAAAAGTTAATATTTTTGGGACCAAAATTGGACACTAGACAAGTTGCGGGACCAAAAAACTATTTTTCTCGGTTAGAGGTGTATTCAAATGGAGGATCCTTGATATGCTTCTCTCAAATGGTTATAATGAAAAAAAGTATATGTTGTAGGTTATGGGATGGGCTTTTGCTAACGGGAAATATCACGAAGGAACGTCTGATTGTTTATTTGCTTGCTCCGGTTCAAGCCGCTATGGCTGCACTTTGGCTGTTTGGTATACTATCCTAGTCCAAGAAGAACGAGACTAAAGGTGATAAGGGGAATGATGCTTCAAAACTAAAGTCTAACTAAACTGATTGCATTCAAATTCTTGTTTTTTTTTTTTTTTTGTAATTAGGAATCTGAAAGAATTTTGATGTTGTTAAACATTGTATAAGTTGTTCATAATTGTTCAATTCAATATTCTAGCATTTGAAAGACTGCAAAAGAAGTGTCTGATTCTTACAATATTAATAACATGTACACAAAATTCATTGAACTGCAATTCTCTATAGAGTGAAACAGAGCAAGCATGATATAATTGTACAAGCACGAGTATTTACATGATATAGATGATATAATTGATAGTGCAAGCATGAACAGTATGGTGCACACACTAACAGTGTAGTGCGAGCACTAATATTATAATGCGAGCACTAACTGTATAGTGCGAGCACCAATAGTATAATGCGAGCACTAATAGTATAATTTGAGCACTAACGTAGTTATTGTGAGCAATACTATAGTGCAATCACTAACAACAAAGTTAATGCAAATAATATACTACAGTGTTGATAATAACAATACTATGGTATATCTTTTAGAGCATAACTCCAAATTTCTTGCAATTTCCCAACATCAAATACAAAATAAAACTCAATATCTTTATAAATTGCAAATTTTGTATTCTAATTGAGAGCACAAGGGGTACTCAAACCCTTACAATAAAATTCACCTAATATATTATTCCACAATATATAATTACTTTAATGAAAATAGGGGTAAAAGTACCAAGATTACATTCCAGACTTACAAGCCAAATTTTTGCTCCTAACTTTTAAAGTATTAAGTATGTATTTCCATTATAATCATATATTAACTTAAAAATAGTATATTTTTTAGATTGTGATACTAGTATACATGACCTTCAGGCACTCATCCCAAAATTTGAAAAAAAAATTAGAAAACAAAAGAGACCCACAAATAGCTTGTGCATCAGTCATTATTTTTCTAGGATCCTTGTTCAGAAGATGTTTAACAAAGTCCTTTGCATCAGCGGATGGAGTGGGCTAAGCAACTTCATAAGTTGGTTCATCTTTAACAGCGACACGAAAGATGTCAGAACCCAGATCGAGCCCAAAATGGACAGCTGCCACATAGAAAATATATTTTAAAGTGGACATCTCGATGTAAAACTTTAGGTGCTTCATAATACACACTACACATAATGCCATGAAACCTCCCATCTAGAAATAGATATGCAAGCATAATATATTTAGCGTAATGCTTCATTAACATAGAATCTAGGGACAATTAAAGATAAAAGTATAGTGAAACCAACTAAAAGTGCAGGAAAATAATGGAAGTTGATGGACATGTGTTCAGTAACTAATAAATTGGATTATGATAAAAGAGAGGACTGGGAAGCCAGAGGGTTGGACATACATAAAAAAATTTGAACTACCATGGTTTGCTACCAAAGTCATATCATTGAACTAATGCATTTATATGATTGTTGGTTAAAGATGGGAGGGTGTCTTGGTTACATCATGTATGAATCCCATCTATTCACTATTTGCTACATGACAGACATGTGATAGAATTAAATTAAGCACATGTTCATCAATCGAGAAACCTAAAGATACATCAAAAGCTTGATCTTATTGTAGGTTTCTTCTTCAATTCACCACAGGTGGGTTTGAAAAACTATACTTGAAAAACATGGTACTTTTCAACCTGAATCTGAGTGTGCACTATCACTGTCCACCACCTTTTTGTCTACAACATCAAAGATTAAAATTAGAAGTTCTATATCATTCTTTACCTTTTCGTGACGTCATTGTTGTACCAATAAAAGAGAAATACCCAATTTTTAGTAATATTTTTACAGTTGGAGACTGTGGCATAAAAACACATATCAAAGTATTATTGAAACATACACTGTGGTATAACAATTGCACTAAGGTACTATGGAAACATTGAAAGTGTCATATAAAAAACAATAGTGCTGGAACATACAGGTTGTACAACAACAATCTCTTCATAATTTTTTTACACAAATGCAATTCTAGATACACACATACATCTCTACCAAAAGGGCATACAAAAGTATTACAGGAACAAGAAAAGTACTATGATATTCACAATAGTGCTGGTACATTGAATACAGATTCTGCACTACTGCGTCTTTTATATACCAGAGCAATAATTAGAAAATATGAACATTTTTTGTCATTACGTTGAAAAAAATTACCTTCATTTTTTTTTCAGTCGATTAGGCTTTGAGTGCCTTTTGTTTTTGCCCAAACAATCATCCTCAGTGTCTAATGAATCACTGATTTCAGTATCCCTCCTCCTTGTCTTTCTCATTCTCCCAATTCCTTCAATAATCACCAAAAAAAAGGAAAAAATATTAACGAGAAACAAGTTCCAATCAAACGATTTACTTTACACAAATATTCACGAGTATAGGTAATAACATATAAAAAAATCCAATCGAAACACTTTCATCTCTGGTTTGAGAAAACAAAACCCTAAATTTTTCTCGCTTACTACAATCTGAAAAAATTTAAGAAAAATTATGTGTGTAATTTTGTAATACCTTGTTTAGAACAAGTACTCCGATGAATAGACAACAAATTTCATGGTCTGTGCAACAAATCTAAGTGTACCGAAAATTGGAATTGCGAAACCCGGATTTTGCTGCCGATAAACGTGTGAAACAGTTCTTCAAAAGACAAATTAACCTTTCGTGGCGGCGACAATGTGAGTGTCCCCATCGGCAAACTACTGCGGTCAATCCCCACCGGAATTTCCAAGAGAATGAATAGTGAAGAGTTTTTTTAATTTTGCATCGAAAATGTAGAATAAGAGCTGCAAAGGTTCTTTCTGGAAAGAGAAACCGAAAAAGTGGAGCCAAAAAACGTGGGTATAGTTTAATTTCTTAATTTTTTAATATTTTATGAATAGACACCCATCAAATCACTTCAGCTTTTAGGGGTTGTGTATTAAAATGCAAGATGTACTCAGTAGAAACTCAAAAAGTAAACACTAGTGTGTAGCATTTTCTCTTAATATATTGTACCTCTTGGCTTCTACCCCTTAATGCTATTATTATCAAGACCAAAAATTTGCAAGCACATTTTGGCCGCACAATAATATTTGGAATCCTTTTTTTTCACAGTAACAGACTCTGAAATTGAACTAAAAAACTAGGATCGATCAACTAAAAAATTTATAATATTCGATAATGATAAACATAAGATCATCAATACTTCATCCGTCCCAAATTAGTTTTACGCTGATCTGGCACAAAAAATAAGAAAAATCACTTTTTCAATTTATTAAAATGATAAAGTAGGGTATTCGGTCAAATCATTTTATTTGTGTGGTGTGAGTTAATTGTGTTAGAAAATGTAATTACATAAATGGTAAATAAATGTATATTGGGAAGATATTCAAATTAGTTTACACACTAATTTAGGCACATAATATAAGAAAGATAACTTTTTCACTTTATTAAAGTGATAAGTAAAAGCTAACCTTTTCACTTTATTAAAGTGATAAGTGAAAAGACAAAGGGATTATGGTCAAATTAACTTTAATTGTGTGGCGTGTGAGTTGATTGTGTTATAAAAAGTAAGGACATAGAGTGTTAATAATTGGAGTAGCAAAATAAGGACCATAATTTTTTGGGCTTGCAAATTAAGGACAAATCAGCCTGAATCAAGGCAAATATGGCTAATTGCCCCTATTTTGGCTAATTTCGGGCTAGAATCGGGCCCATATCGGGCCAATTTGGTCTGAATTTGGGTTGAATATGACCTCAATTTGAAAGTCATGGTCCTTAAATTGTCAATCTGAAAGTTATGGTCCTTATTTTCCTGACCCGAAAAGTTATTGTCCTTATTTTGCCAACTCAAAAAATTACGGTCCTGAAAAATTAATTTTTCTGCGTATATTGTGAGGGTAAAGGTTTGTGCGCATATTTTCTAGTTTTGGGTGTGATAGTAAGTAATGTTTGACCAAAAAATATTGTGAAAACTAATTTGGCGCAGAATGATAATAATTAAGGTTAATGTTATATTACATCATAATGACGAGTATTCAAAATAATACTCCCTCGTTTCCATTATTATTTGCACACTTTGCTCATTCGTCCGTTCCAAACTTATTTGCACACTCCAAAAAAGAAAACATTGATTTGCGTGCACACTTACAATAATATACACATATTTACCCATATGTCACTACCTTACTTAAAAAGTGGATTTTTCTTAAAATGTGTGTCGTCCCAACTATACAAATAATACTGGGACGGATGTAGAAATATTTTTAGGTGGGTGTATGGGTCAATGTATTATCATAATTGGTTTCTATGAGCAGTTGTGTTTTTTTGGTAGATATAATTTATTATCTATATATATATATATATTATATATATAATAACAGAATAGTGAGTGTACTGCACTTTTCCCGCCTAAAATATTGGGCGCGTGCACGTTGGTTTTGTTATTGTGGTTCATCCCTTCAAAATAGTAATGTGTTGCACAAGTGCGGGGGCGTGGGAGCAGGTGCGATACGATATGGATACGGGGATGCTAGTTTTGAAAAAAACTAGGGTGCGATTCGGCAAGGATACGTTTATTTATTTATATTTTATTTTAATATAATATCTATAAAAATTTATTTAAAATTTATTTAACTAACCTAATTCAAATTAAATTAAATTCATGAATAATTCATATCAGCCCATCACTTAAATTCATGAATAACTCATATCAGCCCATCACTTAAACTAGCCTGATATACTATTTGACCCATCAATTTACCAAGCCCAAGTGGCCTTATTCTCAATTTAATGACTTAAGCCCAATTATTTAATAGAATAGGGTTTTATACCTGAATCTCATATCCCAAATTAAAAGAAGGGATTCAAACCATGAATGAAGCGGCGGATCTGAAATATCCTACTCCAGCAAAATAATTCTGTTCCAGTGGCTGCAAAACTCATGGTGAATCCAAACGAAGGTGTGGATAGAGTCAAATAGCAACGGAATAATCCCAATCTTCCACAGCGAAGTTGTTGAAATGAATGATTTTCCGTCAAGTCCAACTAACAAGGCGGCAATACAGATCCACGACACAAGCAACACACGAAGTTTTTAGATTCGCGAATCCATAGGTGAGGATAAGCGAAACTTTTTTTTTTTTTTTTTTAATTTTGAAGGATACGCCAGGTGGCGAATCGGGTGCGAATCCGAGGCGAATCGCACCCGCACCCGCCCCAGAGCGTATCGGATTCTGCATAATACTGAAAAACGACGTATCCGTATCATAACTAATGGCAAAATTCCCATTACATTTGCAGTTTCTGTCCAAGGCTATATACTTTTTCTTTTTTATAGGCCCAAGACTATTTACTGTCTCTTCATTTCCGCTGAATTGTTTTAATTTATAAGTACTACTGGCGGATCTATTCAAGGCCTGCACTGGGCTCAAGCCCAGTGCAGCTTCGAAACCATGCCTACATATTTATGCTTAATTTTAATTATTAACACTTGAACCCTCTCTTAATTAAATAGTGTATTCACAAATGAAATCGCTAATTTTTTGAGAAGACGGGTATGAAGCCATTCGCAGTGCCTTCTTTCTTTCTTTTTTCATCTTTTAAAAAAATGAATTTAAAATATGAAGTATTAATATTAGACTGCGGCTAAATAAACCTCCGAATTTACTGTACATACCTCAATTACTATTTATACCCCATTTAAAATATGTATTTTAAATAAATCACTATATACACCCCAATTTTAGACCATTATATCCTTTATGCTTAAAAAAAAAAAACAATCTTGGCGATCTTCACTAATATCATTTATTCATAATCAATTAGATATAAATGCAATTATCCACGGATCAACAATGGATCATAATGAAATTAGTAGGTAAAATAATAAATTGAATCAAAGAACCGATTACAGAATAAAAATGCAAACAACCACGATTCAAAATGTTTGGTGTCAGTCATTAGTATCTAAAGGCTATGCTCTCATTATTGTTGTCGCGAGTGATATTTTTGTCGTTTCACCTCACCTGTAATAATACCAATTTAAACCAATCTTCTTAATTTTTATTTTCTCCCAAAGGAATATTAGAGAGAGTTATTTGAAATCGTAGCATCAAACAGAAGGTATACACAGTGCTAAGAAGCAATCTCCATTTCGGAAGCAAACTAGAAATATGTAATTCCTTCAAATTAAAGTAGTTCTTATGTTTATATTGCTCATAATGATTAGGAATTTTAGGGTTTGCGGTGGAGAAGAAGATAAAAATGGTTAATAAAGAGTGAAAAAATAAAAAAGAAATTAAAATTTTAAATATATGTGTATGGGTAATATAGTCATTTAGTATAAGAATGTTTTTGTCCAAAATATTCTCGGGGTATGTACAGTAAATTTGGGGATTTGTTTAGCCGCACCCTTAATATTATTTTTGTTCTTTTTAAAATTATTTTACTTGTTGAAATTTTATTCATTTTGGTCCTTCTCTTTTGATTAATATGTATACCTTCGGATAAAAAAAAATCTTTATTTATTATACTTTTTGAAAAAGAAAAAAAAAATCGTTGGTCTCCATCCCATAGTCCTCTTTTTTATTGTCATTTTGAGTTGTTCAATAATACTCCCTCTGTCCCATTTTTTATTTTTCCATTTATCAAAAAGGTCTGTCCCAATTTTATTTTCTCATTTTTCAAAATAGAAATAAACTGCACTCATCTTTTTAAACTCCACCTCACAAAAAATTATTTATCATTTAGATATTACTATTCAATTTTCTTATTGTAAAGTCAAATAGAAAAATAAAACTAGGACATAAATAGATTGTACATGTTTCTTGAAAAGAGAATATTTTACATTGTCAACTTGAAATTCTCTTTCTTTTTACTTAAAACCCGTGTAAAATGAAATAAGTCCCATTTTATTGGATGGAGGGAGTATTATAAAATACATAAATTGAATTTTTAATGAAATCTTACTCCCCCTGTCCCATAGTTACCTTCCCTTTTTTTTTTTTGTTGAATGATTAAAAAAATGTATTTGTTTATTAATTTATGGGGTGACTGACATGTTAACTTTTTGGATAAAGTAATAAATAAAGTTAAAAAAAATGAATGAAATGAGTGATACTCTTGATAATATTGTGTGAATTCGAAGGTTAACGATTATATGTAGTGGAATGCTATTTTTTTATTTATGGAATGAAAAACTTAATAGGGACGGTTTGAAAATGAAAGTGCAAAGTTTACTCAGAAACGGAAGGAGTACAATGAAATAGAGCACAACTAAAATGAATATCAAAATATTTTGTTATGTATAAAATTTATGCTGAAGTGTTCATTTTTCAGCCCACCCCACTATGAAATCCTGAATTCGCCCATATTTTATTTTCATTTGTATTTTTGATTGTTGCTTTTTTTTTTAAAGGATGTTTAATTGTTGCTTAAACATTGTGCCTGAGTGATTTTTATTAGTGTACATTCTTTACGATTTTCTTGGCTAATTTCTTTCGGGTCCGATTATAAATTAAATCACAATTAATTTAAATTTTAAATAATTGTAAATAAATCACTATTTTTTTATCTATTGTTGCAAATTAGTGTTTTAGACAATCCATGTGTGCCCTTAAACATATTTTATACTCCCTCCAATTCAAATTAAATGTTATTTTAGAGGTTAAATTTTGTTTCAAAATAAGTGTCGTTTTTAACTATTTTTCACATTTTTTCTAATTTATCCCGCTTTTAAATTTAAATTATAAGAGATCTATTAGAGATTATTAAAATATAATAAATATTTTAGAGATTATTAGAATATTATAAAATCTTTTAGAGTAAGAGGGTATATATGTCAAAATTTTATGATTCTTAATCTGTCATAAAATCTCTTGAAGACACTTATTTTGACACAGAAAGAGTATTAATTATTTATTAGATCAGATAAAAAAAATGATGTCATTTGGTTAAGGGGTTGTGTCATGTCGACAAGTCACATTAACATGGTGATTTATTTGCAACTATTCAAAATTATATTTAAATTGTCATCAAATGAATGGTGGTGATATAATTTTATTTTGTCTTATTTTATTATTAGGTATTAATATTATTTTTATTATTATTGATGGTTAAAATTATTATTATTACTAGATGAGTGTCCCGCTTATTACGCTGGATTTTCGTAAAAAAAATGATTATACATTATAATGCATTACATATACAATAACATTATAAGTTTATTCACCATAAAATAATATAATTATATTATATTATAAATATATTTAAAATAATGTCCTATGTTAAACACAGTTAATCCAATACAACAACATATTAAATTTGATTTGAGACTAAAAAAAAATCAAATAATAAAAAATTTGGTGCATTGTATCACTATTCTGTTTTTAAAATGGTCATTCCATGTAAAATGATTGTTTCTATTAAAAAAATTCATACAAAACATATTTATTTGTATTCTATCATAAGTATATTACTATACATGTTGCACTCACATTTAAATTATCATACATGTGTGTAATACTTTATTTATGATTTAGTATCCAAACACAAGGATCAACTAATTTGAAGGACCAAATTTATAGCTGTCAAAGTGGGTTGGACCCGTTGAGTCGTTCTACCAACTGTACATAAAAAGAGGGGCTTGGCTATATACCCCTCCATCATTGAAAAATACACCTATATATAGTATGAATTTCCTATTTTACCCTTTGTATAAAAAATATAAATAACAATACACCCCTACACCTTTCCGGCCAAACCCACCCTACCCATTCTTCCCTTCTTTCCAACCCCGGCCAAACCCACCCTACCCATTCTTCCCTTCTTTCCAACCCCGGTCAAACCCACCCTACCCATTCTTCCCTTCTTTCCAACCCCGGCCAAACCCCACCCCTTCTATCCTCCTCTCTAATTCCCCACGTCCCTACCCACCATCCCTCACCCCACTCTTCTTACCTCCTTCACTTTTTCAATCCATCTTACCCTGCCCTTCTTTCCTTTTCCAATCTTTCAAGGGCCTCAATCAATTTTCTACATTCTACAAATCAATTTCATAACAACTTCACAGTAATAGTATCACTATATTTTCTTTGCTCCAATTTTTTAGCAAAACAACAACACAGATGAACATACTTTTTTGTTATATTTTATGTTTGATCAACCAAGATTAAAAAATTGAATGAGCATTCGATCATCTTAATCGAACAAGTAATGGTTATTCGACCGCTGTAGTTGAAGCGAACAATTATTTTCAAATTTGATTTCCACAAAAATTCTTTTAAATTTAAAAAAATATTAAAGTGGGTTGAACTACCTTAACCCACGGACCAATAAGTGAGTTGGGTTGGTTGTTTTGCAGCCTGCAAATTAAATTTCCAATCTCCCCCGCGCCACCTGCACGATCAACTAGGGAGGTTCTTAATTGAAGTCAAAACAAATTCTATATGGATCGGTGCAATGTAAGAATTAATAGCACTTGAATGTTTTGAACATGAGACTTAAAGATTAACATACTCCTAAATTTTAATTCTACACCAAAAAGCCAACCACTGGGGTTATAATGTAATTAGGAATATTGGAGGTGTAGTGCATAAATATGGATAATATAACATATTTTTGGTATAAAGAAATTATAGAAAAGATTAAAATCATGTTATTTTTTAATAAAATAATAACTGGACTAAATATATATCCGTGCATCGCATGGGTACAATGCTAGTGAGAAATAAAATAAAATAATTAGAATTATAAAAAAAAATATTAAATTAAACCAAATATATTACAACTATATAAAAATTTCACCAATTTAAACTAGAATCAAAGCTAAGAATTTGAAATCCATCAATTTAATTATTTTATCCAAATAAGTGGAGTAAATTTAGGTTGTGAATTTAAAATTTATAATCCATTCTTTTATCCAATTACACAACCTTAGAAAACGCTGAACAAAATCTTTCCATGTTAATGTTAGTTTTTAATCATTTTTTTTATGATAGGAAAAGAATCGCAAATGCAACGAAAATAGAATTAAATAGGATGAGCATTATCGATCTTATAGAGATTGTCATGATAACAAAGATATTAATACTCCCCTCATCCTGCAATATTATCGACCTTTTAGCGATTTATTATAAAATAAAAAATAAAGACAAACTTTAAATTTAGGCAGTTTTAGGAAACATTATGAGAGTAAATGTAAAAAAGAAATTAGTTAAAAAATTCTTAGATTTGGATGTGAATTGAGAAGAAAGTGGGTGAAAATTCTAAAATGACAAATAATAATTTAAAAGAAAAATTGAAATCTAAAAGAACAGTTATTGGGGAACGGGGATAAGTAGAACTACCTCATTTGAACAAATTAAAGAAAACAAAGATTATATTGGAGTTAAATGCAGAGTAAATAAATAAACTAGATGAGTTAGTTTTGGAGTTCGTTGAAAGAAAATAAAAAATTGTCTATAAAATTAGAATTGATCATGCATTTTTCAACAAAAAGATTTTCATAGTGGAATTGCATGCCTACTAGGACTTGCCTACAAAATTTTCTAATCATGTAGGCACCTTCATTCATCAACCAACAGACAATTTTCTTACAAAAATATCCCCACAAACAAAAAATTCATAGGCAAGTTCTTTATAGATAAGTAATGAAAATGTGTATATGATTAGAAAGCTTAGTTAGGAGTTTAGGAAGGGAGTGATAGATAGTGTAGGGAGGAGGTACTTTGTGCAAAATTCCATAGGTTATTCTTGATTTCTAGCTTGTGAAAAAGGAAGGAAAGTGTGGGAGATGGGGGAGAGAGTGAGTTTGGAGATTGAAATGGAGGAGAAATAATGTTTATGATTGGGAGAAGGATAATCTTGAAAACTTATTGTTTTTGACTAACGAGGATATAAGTTGGATGGTTGAAGATGGAAACTGGAGGGAGGCGGGAATTACTCTGCATGCCTCAAATTACGTACAGCAACTGAGAACTGTTTTGGCAGGTGAAAACGAATGTTGGGACAAACTTTGGTTCCAGGAGAGTCTAGATGTTGGCGTGGAGAGTGTTCAAGAACAAGTGAACTTGGCAAGAAGAGGAGTGGATTTTGGTATGCCCTTTTTGCTGGAAACATGAAGAAAATGAAGTCCAAGTGTTCCTTCACATATGACATCTAGGAAAAGGTAAGAGAATGGTTGGGATCGACGTTAGCGGACACTACAAAAAAACTTGCGTTTTTGCGACCGAATTTAGTGACTGCCTCTAAATCGATCTCTAAATAATGTATTAGAGACCGAAAAATACCACTGGTCTCAAATTAAAAAAATTTGCGACCGATACAATAATCGGTCTCTAAATCTAACGATTAGCGACCGCCTAGTCAGTTGACCCGTTCTTGGAAACGGTTAATGGTCATTAATGCGGGGGTAATTAGCGACCGCCGTAGGCGGTCACTATTTACAAATTTGGTCAATCGGGACCGTTGGTATCTGCGGTTAGGCGGTCGCTAATTTTTTTAGCCTTTTTTAGGCCAGGTCCGTACTCACTTTCGCCATCAGTTTTAAGAATACGCCACCGCCTGTCAAGCAATCCATTCCAGTCAACTTATGTAACGCCCCGGAATTAAAAAAGTCTCGATGTCATGTCTGCCAGGGTCCATTTGGGAGATTGACTGGTCCTTCTGACCCGTATTCACCATGTCTTCGTCGATGACTCTTTCTCGACAGCTAGATAAGGAGTGCCACAAAACCATTTGGGTCTTGAACTTAGACTACTATATTGTCAAGTAGTTGTGCCTATATGCTATAATTCTCAACCTAAAATAGATCTAAGGTCTGTAACGGAATACTAAGGAAGAAAAGAAAAGAAAATAGTAATATTATACACGACATAACAATTTTTCTCGCCAGAGAAAACGACGTCATAGAATAGTATAACATGAATAATCAAGTAATTTCACATACATGCGCAAATAGTATGAAATTCAAGCACCTGTCCTCATAAGTTTTTCATGTTCTTTCTTTCATTTTCGGTTTTCTTATTTGTAAGGGTTTTGTTATTCGACTTCTAATAAGATATCACATACCTTGAGGTTTTTCCGGTATGCTCGTTGTAGACAACTTTCCCACTAGTGATATTTAATTTTTGAAGTTTATAAAATTGTACCTACTATACTAAGTGAAAATTTTGAAATAAAGGAAAATAATCATTTGGTCCGAAGTTTTGAACATAAGCTCTGATACCACCTGTAACGCCCCGAAATTCAAAAAGTTGACCTTTGAGGTCACAACTTTCTAAACCCGAGTCATCACTTAGTGAATAATAAAAATTGAGCAGAAAATTTCTTATAAACAGATAAAACAATAAACATAATCATACAGATGCAGCGGAAGAACTTAACATAAAATTTATTTGAAAAAACATCAGTTTGTTACTTAATAAAAATCATCATCCCATTATTTAATAAGGGAACATCCCGATGAGTCCTGGGTATGACTCTCGAGGCATTAGTGGCAAAAGATTAATAGTAGTATTAAAATAGCATATTGTCTCAACTTGGTAAAAGTGGTTTAATTTAATAAATAAGTGGGAGTGGGAAGCAGTCATCTACGGCAGCTCCCGGACCTCAGCATCATAACCTGAAAATATTTAGATAGGGGCATGAGATAAAATCTCAGCGGGTAACCTGTATGCTGTTATACAGATTGTCAGGAAATCCAAAAATAATAATATCTTTAAGATTTTCACCTTTCAGTTGGTTCATTATAATTCTTGGTCATGTGTATTCGTTTTCTTTAACATAAAACTTATAAACACAGATTTAGAACAAAACATTCATATGGCCCGAAGGCCCATCATTCATATGGCGCAAAGGCCCATCAATCATATGGCTCAAAGGCCCATCAATCTCCTTTCTTATTCATATGGGGGGCACCGGTGTCATTTCCACCGCATCCTTGTCCCTAAAAATATGGGAGCACTGGTACTCTTTCAACCACATCCTTATCCCTATTGGGGGGGCACCGGTAGCGACTCTGCTGCATCTTTGTCCCTAAAAGATTGGGGGCACTGGTACTCTTTCAACTACATCATTATCCCTATTGGGGGGCACCAGCAGCGACTCTACCGCATCTTTGTCCCTAAAAGATTGGGGGCACTGGTACTCTTTCAACCACATCCTTATCCCTGTTTGGGGGCCGATAGCGACTCCACCGCGTCCTTATCCCTTTCGTGCTTATCCATCCACCAGCTTCCCTTACAACTTTCACATAGTTCACAAATCACATACCACATGCTCACATTATAATAATTACATACTCGCATTCACATTCATAAGATTGTTATTATCTTTTACTGATATTAATTACGTTTGTTTCAGAAAACTGACAACAGTCCATATAACATTAACTAGTTATACAGATAGTGTCACCCACCTGGAAACTTTTAGAGATAAAGCTTAACTTCTTGATTGCTTAGAACATAGGTGACCTCCGAGCTTCCGAGCTAACCCCACTTTACCTAACACGGTCTGCTCATTTAGTCATTGTTCATTCTTTTAATTTATTACTCAACTTTGCACCATACTTAGGGATTTTCGATAATAGGGGAAATATTATCCTATTAAAACATTCTTAGGGTTTCGTTCAATTTCAAGGAGGGCGTTGAAACTTGTTCATTAGGGTAGTAATGTTACTCTAATTCAATACGGGTCCACAGGTTGGGGTTTTGGGTCTTCCGGGTTCATTCAACACTCAAAAGCGAGTAAAACTCCCAAACACATTCTTGGGCATGTAAACACAAATCATTCATATACCTAAAACATGAATATTTATAAAAGTATCACTTATTCCTTCTTTCTAGTGCTACTTTTAACAAAAGACATACATACATGTATTAATTGAAAAAAGGCATTTAAACTTACTGGAAAATTATGAAATTTTAGTATGTTATACATCGGATGATATGGAACAAAGTTAATTGGGGTACCAAGTTATTTGAGCTACGGAAATAGGGTACATTTGCATTTGAAAACAGAACGACAAGATATTCGTCAAAACAATATACATTGAAGTCTAAAAATCATATCTCACAGGAGGTGTATTTAAAAATCATGAAATTAGAATATATTACAGAGAACTTAAAATTTAACATTTTTCATTTAGAAACCTAAGTCATTTAACTTATGGAACATTACCAGATGTTTGATAGAAAATAGATTTATAACATAGTTTGTCATACAATACATGCTTTACTTAAAAATCCATAACTTATTGTAAACTTAATCAAAATTAACCAAGTATTTTTCATTGAATTTAAGACTTAGTGAAAAACATTTGCAAAATTTTCTAAGATTTTTAAACACATATAAAAGGGCCAAAATAATTTTTGGAAACAAAGAATCAACCTCAGTCAAGTATTTACCACATAATATTAAAAAAGATATATTTCATTATCTTTTATACAAAATATTAGAATATTTGGATATGTCTTAATAAACAACAAGAGAGACATCTCCAAATTTTTCTATAATTTTATCACTTCTAGAAAGAGGCAAAAAGGTTAAATAGAGTCGCTGCTCCCAGTTTCGTACGGTTTCAAATATATAAATTTCCACGAATTTATTCTCCCTCAATACAAATCATATGTCCACCAAATTTTCACAGTTTCTTATATATATCAAATAATACATTCAGGTAAATTTTCACAATTTTTCAACATCAATAAAGGTCCAAATTGGGTTTGTCAAAAAGGGGGCAGTAGCTAACTCGGGTAGAAACGAACATTGTCGAACTTTCACATACACGATCATATAAGCTCAAAAACGTGGAAGATCTTAAACTAAAACATCATACATCATTCCTAAAGTTTAACTAAGTTTGGTAAAGGTTCTTAACATGCCATTTCTAAGGGTTTCATGCCCAAAATAAAATATGATCAATGTATTAAGAGAAATGGGTTTATAGGGCTTACCCTTGAAGAATTCTCTTTGAATTAAGGATTTGGGTGGCTTTCCCTAGCTTCAATGGTCTTCTTGACTTGTAGAAGAAGGGTAGAACAAGCTCTCCCTTGGTGGAGAAGGGTTTGGCCGGAAAAAGCCTTGGAAGAAGAGGTGGGTTCCCTCTATTCAAACTCCCTCTAAGACTAGCTCTCTCTCTCTAAGCTTCTCTTGTGTGTTTGCAAGATAAAAAATGAGGGTTGGATGTTGGTATTTATAGAAGGGGAGAGGAAGGAATGAAGGTTTGCCATTGGGTTTATTAAATGCAAGGTAATAATGATTGAGTGTGTAGGGGTGTTTAGGGCTAGGCGTAGTATATCATCATGAGATTACACTTGAGTATGAGACTTAATGAGGGCATTTTATATCATATTTGGGGCTGCCATATATGGTATTCTCGATTCTAGATGCGATTTTGGCTCCGACGGTGTATTTTTTTATATTTTTCGGTTTGACTTTTGGCTCCAAAAATTTAATTTGAATGTACTGTTAAAATTATATGATTTTTGTGGTTCATATAAATTTCCTTATTTATCATTTTGAATTTATTAAATTTTTATTATAAAAAAGTCGACTTGTTTTATGGATAAAACTCAAAAAGTGCTAGTAGGGTTTTTCGGCTCGAATGCTCGTCTGTCACCTGAAAAATTAGAAACTTGAACACACATATATTTAAATCTAACATTTCATGTAAATACAATAAAATAAATCATGAAACCCCTAATTTGGTTTCGGGTCGTTACAACTTACTTGTTGCTTCCCCGTCTACACCATAACCGTAAGTTTTTCAAACTTTAACTGTTAATTATGTTTGTATATCATTTTTTAAATATATAGGTTTTATATACATGAAGTTAGATATATATGTTTGTATGAATCATGAATGTTTGTTTATAGGATTTATATATGTACGTATATGTATTTAGTTGATTGATATGAGTAGGTATGAATTTAGTTGATTTATAGACGTAGTTATGAATTAAGTTGATTTATATACGTAGGTATGAATTTAGTTGATTGATATGTATAGGTATGGATTTAGTTGATTTATATACATAGTTATGAATTTAATTAATTGATTTATATACGTAGTTATGAATTTAGTTGATTGATATACGTAGGTATGAATTTAGTTGATTGATATGTGTAGGTGTGAATTTAATTGTTTTATATACGTAGTTATGAATTTAATTGATTTATATATGTAGGTATAGATTTAGTTTATTGGTATACGCATGTATGAATTTAGTTGATAGATATGTGTAGGTATGGATTTAGCTGATTGGTATACGTAGGTATGGATTTAGTTGATTGATATACGTAGGTTTGGATTTAGTTGATATGTGTAGGTATGAATTTAGTTGATATGTGTATGTATGAATTTAGTTGATTGATATACGTATGTATGAATTTAGTTGAATGTGTATAAATATAATATGATATGCTAATATGTTGAATTTATAATTATTACAAATGAGCTATCAAGATAACTGACTTGAAGCGAAAATTCTAACTTCTACTAGTCACTTCCCCGCAAGCAAACGGGTTCACTGTAGTAAGAGTAAGTATAACGGCCAAGTATATCGAACTCACGAGATGGGGTGTATGCGAACAGATCCCTGAAGATCTACGCATCGTAGCTAATATGAGTGTAATTTTTTTTTGGTTTTTTGGAAAGATTAATTGAAACTAAATTAAACTAATTAAACTAAAGAATTAAAGAAACGAATTAACTATGGGTTATTTTCAAATAAGAGATGGTGATGCTTAGGATAGAAATCCCTACGTATACTAACGGAGAAGGTACATAATCAAAATAACTGTGACGCGCAAGAAATAACCTAAGTAAAAGAATGCAAGGTGAAAGCTCAAGATTCTAAACCCTAATACTTTACCCTAACACTCGACTTCACTAATCCACTAACAAGTTAATAGATTGTGCTTAATTAATGAGACCCTAATTTAACTAAGGTGATGCGGTCGTCCTCCTTCGCTAAACTGGTAGATAAATTAACCCTTCCTAAACCCTCTAGTTAAGTCTACTCGTTGTTAAAGAGTGATACGGTCGTCCTCTCTCTAACACCTTTCGAACGAAATTCAAAAGTAAAGTTAAGATTAATTTTAAGAATTCATTAACCAAGAGGATTAAAACCTAACGTCACAAGTTACCTAATTATGTACCCTCAACCTACTTCTACGAGTTCATCCTACCCCAAGCATGCAAGGGTGTTAGCTAGACATGGGTTTAACGTAAATAATAGCAATTAAATAAGTAACGAACATGAACGTGATAATTAAGACGAAGAAGAGATCAATCATAAACTAGGGTTTAACGAGATAAAAGAAGAACTGAAATTTACTCAATAAAAGAAGTCTAATCGTGTTCAAGAACGGAAATATAAAGAAAAGAAACTTAAAAGTAAGATCGTAATTCGAATTCGTAATGAAAACCTAAAAACGTAATCGTAAACTTGCTTCTCTTCTTCCTCTCCAAAAACAAACTCTAAACGTCTAAAACTATCTTCTGAAGTATGATCTCCTCCAAAAACGTGCTTGAGACGAATATATATATGCATGGGCCGAATCGTGAACTCATGGGCCGAAAAACGCCTTTGAAAACGCAAAAATTGAAGGCGCTCGAGCAGGCCTGCTCGAGCGGTCGCGCTCGAGCGTATAGCTCGAATGACACACGGGCTCGAGCTGCTCGAATGGTGAAACTTCTCTGCATAAATTGGGGCGCTCGAGCTGCTCGAGCGCTCGAAATCTTCTGTATGTTTTGGGCGCTCGAGCAACGTGCTCGAGCGCTAGTGCTCGAGTGTTTTACTCGAGTGCTCCCAAATTTTCACCAAGTAGCACTTTTCTTCTTCAACACTAACACCAATCGTATTTCTTCGATATCTTCTCATCCGGACATCCGTTTGAGACGATTCAAAGTCCTACGAACTCCGTTCTTCACCCTCGATTTACCTACGAGCATCAAAGAGACACATTCATCAATGTAGAGAAATAATGCTCAATTGACTCCAAATACTCGACAAAATCGGCCAAAATTAGGGTATTTCAAGTGACGAATCATGACAATTTCACGCCTAATCAACCCCCCCAAACTTACCATGTTGCTTGTCCTCAAGCAACGATATAACAAGTCAAGTGAAATTATTAGGAATGAGTCAAAGAATCAATCATGCAAGCAAATGAACTCGAGCTTCAAAGATCAATCACACGTATACTCACTCACTTTTCTTTCATCATACTCATGCAACAATAACAAGAAACACCAAGATCAAGCATGGATGTGCACTCAACGATGTGTTTCGCTCCCTCACAAGTGTATATCAATGATCAAGGGACTCACTCAAACAATCAATCACTCAAATTGGCAGCCATAGGCTTGTAGGTGCTCTTAACTCCGACCATACTCTAGAAATCAATGCCGAATCAAAAAGGACTTTCTCAAGGTTGTAATGTAGGCTCTTTGGACAGGTGGGATAACAATATGGTAAAGTGACTAAAGTGAATGGAGAATAGAAAATCAAACTTCGGTACTTCGAGATAAGGAACAGACTACTTCAAGCATATTCAATCAACAAACTTTCAATTCCAATTCTCTCAGCACTTCAATTTTTTTTCTCTTTCTCACTGTTTCACTTTTTTTTTTTTCAATCACTTCATTTTTTTCTTTTTCGCACAAACACATGAGCTCATTTTTTCTTTTGCTCATTCTCAATTTTTTTTTCTCTTTTTCCCACATCTCATAACTTCATCACACCTTCTTCTCATATTCACTCAACAAACAACCCTTTCCTTTTTTTTAACTCAATTCACTCCCTTCACATTCACATTTTCCTATTCTCCACTCAAATTTGGACAAAAAGGCTTAGGAATTGGAATAGTGTTCATATGTGCTAGCAAATAAAATAGGCTTTAGGCTCAAATGGGCTAACAAGGGATTCAATGTCATTGGTAAGGAAAATTTTGGCTAAGTGACTCAATAAAATCAAAGATGGCCTAAGATCCTATTCAACATATCAAACTAGACACAATCAAGAAGCAAGAGCACACACAAGTTCTAGCATCCTCTAAGGTGACGATTCACTCACAAACGAAGAGATTCGTTCATATATCAAAATCTCATAAGGCTCAAGTCTTACGGCTTTCACATCCATGCTAGTCCTAGGGAATTCTTACTCTTATCACACAAGCACTCAAAAAGAAAAATTGTAAGTATACTAGTTCTCTCTCAAATCCACTCTAACTCAACTACTCACACAAAACAATTCTTAACTCAACCTCACCATTCTACTCTACTCATCAAACATGCTCAAGAATAACAACTAATAAGTAGAAGGGGTCAATAAACACGAAATATGCAATAGCGACTCAGATCAAAATCACCCCAAGGCATCTCAAGACACTAAATAATCACACTCGAAGATAAGGGGTGCTTCGGTGCAATGTAACAAGAAACATAAAAAAAACTCCACCCCCCCAAACTTCGACCTTGCGAAGAGGTCTAAGTTTAGGGTTGTGGGTTACCTCAACCAAACAATACGAGGTTCTCTCAAACGTAGCACACTCCCCTTGCTTGAGTTCCTCCCTTTCGAGTACTCCATGATTCCACTCTCTCGAGACAAGCCTACAAAACAAAACTCTCCAATACGAGGTTAACACTTACAAATCACAACACCCTAATAACATAATAAGAAACTAAAACAAATAAAAGCAAATAAAAATGGGTTGCCTCTCATTCAGCGCTATTTTTAAGGTCCTCATGCCGGACCGAGCTCAAAGGAGCTTAGGAGACATCCTACTAAAAAATACCTCCCTTACTCTCATAAGAGTGGTGCTTGCATTCCTTTCCTTGATTCCCTACCATCATGAGCTCTTTTGCTTTCCTCTCATCCCCAAGTGTTATGGGTCTCAACTCCTTCTCACCTTTATCTGGAGGAGTCTTACTAAATAGTTTCTTGAATTTGGACTTTTTCTTCTTAACTCCTCCTTTCCCTTCCAACTGAATCACGTCCACCTTTTTCACTTCTTCCTCCTTCAACTTCTTCACTTTAACCCTATCAAAAGAATCAAGATCATACTGCTTATGGGTTAAATCAACAAGTGAAGGACTAACTAAATCATGAACATGAGAAAGATCAGAGATAGGAGGTGTGTCTTCAACACGAGGATCAATTGCATCCATGCAATACAAGCTCTCATCCTCCCTCGGGTGCTTCATGGCTTCATATAAAGAGATCTTCACTTCTTGATCATCAACCTTCAATGTAATCTTCCCATTTGCCACGTCTAGCACCATCCCCGTCGTAGCTAAGAACGGTCTTCCCAAGATCAGGGGCACGTGCTCATCTTTCTCCATCTCTAGAACCACGAAGTCGGCTGGAAAAATGTGATCTCCAACTCTCACTAAGACGTCTTCAACCACCCCTTGCGGTCTCGTGATGGACCTATCAGCAAGCTGGAGCGTCATCATCGTGGGTTGAAGTTCACCACCTTCCAACTTATTGAAAAGCGATAACGGCATCAGATTTATGCTCGCTCCGAGGTCACATAGCGCTCCCTTCTTGATCCCGTTCCCGATATCACAAAGAATGGTGAAGCTCCCGAGATCCTTCAGCTTTGGAGGAAGCGCCTTGTGCACTAATGCACTCACCTCATGGTTCAACTGCACCAACTTCGGCTCATCAACTCGTCGTCTTTTCGCGATCAAGTCCTTCAGAAACTTTGCATAGTTGGGCATCTGTTCCAAAGCATCATAAAAAGGGATATTAATATGCAATTGTTTAAACACATCAAGGAATTTAGCGAATTTCTCTTCAAGCTTCTTTTTCATGAAGCGTTGTGGATATGGGACGGGTATCACAGATTTGGGTACCCCCATTCATCTTTCTCGGTCTCTTTCACTTTCTCTCTTGCTTCCTTCGCCTTCTTCCACTTAGGAACTCTCTCACCCTTCTCAATGTCTTCCTCTTCAAGCTCTTTGCTCGCTTGAGTGCTTTCACTCTCCACCTTCTTCTCAGCTCTCACCTCTTCAATCTCATCTCTATCTTGGGACGTCTCAGAATCAGCAGGCATCTGAGGACCTTCATAGTTGGTTCTACTTCTGAGCTGGATCGCCTTGCAATGCTCTTTCGGGTTCCCCTCTGGCATGGAAGGATACTTACCCGGCTCCCTATTTAATGATTTTGCCATCTGGCTCATCTGGAACTCTATAGAAGTGAACCTTCGATTGTTCTCTTGTTGAGTTCTAGTCCACTCAACGTTCATCTTCTGGATCTCTTGATCACGTTGATCACCCTTTTTATGCAACTCTTTCACATTGTACTCCAAGGATGACAACCTCTTACTTCCTTCCTCCACCTTCTGTAGAATCGCTCTCAACATCTCCTCAGTTGAGGAACCGCCTTCTCCACCAGGAGGTTTAGAACCCGGATCAACACCCGGAGGAACTGTAACACCCGCCTTTGGGTTAGCATATGAGAAATTCTCATTCTTTCTCCATGTGTTTTGAGGAGGCTGATAGTCTCCTTGATAGCCTTGAGTGTTCCTCCATTGATTAGGAGGAGGCTGTGGACCTGGTGGTACAAAAGGTTGGCCATAAGAAGGCCTTCCATATTGATTACCACCTTGATAGACATTCTGATTGTAATACGGACCTCCCATGTAATTGGCTACCTCTTGTTGTCCACTTGGCTGGTCTACTCTCTCATTCTCTGCTGCATGTTCTCCAACCAAACTCTTCCCCAACTCTAGGTTGTTGATCTTTTCCATCATGGCCATCAACAGCCTTCTCGTTCCTTCACCTTCTTTCTCCTCCAACTTGCAAACTCTCTGAAACTCAGGATCCTCGTTCCATGCACCGACATTCGTGACAATGTTGTCCACAATCTCTCTACATCTCGCTATCCCTTGGTTCAGAAAAGCTCCACTCGCACATGTATCTAAATGGGCTTGGCCAGCCTTGCTGGCTCCACTGTAGAAGAACGCCATAATATCTCCCTCATTGTACCTGTGCTGCGGGCACTCTATCAGCATATTTGAGTATCTCTCCCACGCTTGACGTAGGTCCTCTCCTTGCTTCTGGCGGAAGGAAGAGATCTCAATCCTCGCTTTGATCGTTCTGGATGGAGGGTAGAATCGCTCAAGGAATAGATGCTCGAGCTCGGCCCATGTGGTTACACCTCCCCGTGGGAGCGTGTTGTCATACCACTCTTTAGCTATTCCCGTCAGTGAGAATGGGAACAGCCTAAGCCTCTTGACATCTTCAGACATGCCATTGTAATTGAATGTGGAGGCTATCATGAGGAAACTCCTCAGGTAAGTGTGAGGATTCTCCTTCCCAATCACCCCCTTGAACTGGTTCTCTGTAAGCAGCTTTAGAATTCCCGGGGAAATCGAGAAGTTATTCGCTTCAACAGGAGGCAATGCCACTCCATCATAGTACCGTTGTAGCTGCGCTGCAAACCTCCCTCGAATAGCCATATGTTGATCTGCGTTCTAAGGAACGTGTTGAGGATTAACAGCTGGTACTGGTACTTGTTGGGGTGGTGGTGGGTAAACAGGTGGTTGATTGTAGACTGGAGGTGGAGGATACGGGTATGGTGGGTATGGGTAAGGTGGATAGGGTAAGTTGTTTTGTGGTAAGTTCTGGACCATGTTATGAGCTGGATTGCCTACATTTTGTATATCCGGGTTTAGGCTCTGGCTATCCCCTAACAGAACTTGATTCTGGCTACCACTAACTCCAGTGCCTTCAACTCGGCCCAATTCCTGATTGAACTCATTCGCAGCATCATCCAACTCATTAGAGATGTCCATTGGTTCTTTGCCTCCGGCAGCGTTCATTCTTCTCAAGAAAGCTCGGTTTCTTCTTGCTATCGTCTCAGGGTCCAACGGTATTCTCTCTTCGCTCGTATTGTCTTGTGAGCGTGTTTTCATATACCTGACACACTAGCAAAAGGATCAAAACGCAACTGCCGAATTGATAAAATAAAAATAAACAGGAAATAAAGCACTCACTACTAACTACTAAGCTATCGAAAAGTCCTATTCAAAAAGCATACACGCCATCCCCGGCAACGGCGCCATTGACTTGAAGCAAAAATTCTAACTTCTACTAGTCGCTTCCGCGCAAGCGAACGGGTTCACTGTAGTAAGAGTAAGTATAACGGCCAAGTATATCGAACCCACGAGATGGGGTGTATGCGAACAGATCCCTGAAGATCTACGCGTCGTAGCTAATATGAGTGTAATATTTTTTGGGTTTTTTGGAAAGATTAATTAAAACTAAATTAAACTAATTAAACTAAAGAATTAAAGAAACGAATTAACTATGGGTTGTTTTCAAATAAGAGATGGTGATGCTTAGGATAGGAATCCCTACGTATACTAACGGAGCGGGTACATAATCAAAATAACTGTGACGCACAAGAAATAACCTAAGTAAAAGAATGCAAGGTGAAAGCTCAAGATTCTAAACTCTAATACTTTACCCTAACACTCGACTTCACTAATCCACTAACAAGTTAATAGATTGTGCTTAATTAATGAGACCCTAATTTAACTAAGGTGATGCGGTCGTCCTCCTTCGCTAAACTGGTAGATGAATTAACCCTTCCTAAACCCTCTAGTTAAGTCTACTCGTTGTTAAAGAGTGATACGGTCGCCCTCTCTCTAAAACCTTTCGAACGAAATTCAAAAGTAAAGTTAAGATTAATTTTAAGAATTCATTAACCAAGAGGATTAAAACCTAACGTCACAAGTTACCCTAATTACGTACCCTCAACCTACTTCTACGAGTTCATCCTACCCCAAGCATGCAAGGGTTTTAGCTAGACATAGGTTTAACGTAAATAATAGCAATTAAATAAGTAACGAACATGAACGTGATAATTAAGACGAAGAAGAGATCAATCATAAACTAGGGTTTAACGAGATAAAAGAATAACTGAAATTTACTCAATAAAAGAAGTCTAATCGTGTTCAAGAACGAAAATATAAAGAAAATAAACTTAAAAGTAAGATCGTAATTCGAATTCGTAGAGAAATATCAAAGAGACACATTCATCAATGTAGAGAAATAATGCTCAATTGACTCCAAATACTCAACAAAATCGGCCAAAATTAGGGTATTTCAAGTGACGAATCATGACAATTTAATGTCTAATCAATAACCTTGATCAGAGTGGGGGACAGGATCGGGGGAGGGAGATGGGAAGGGGTAAGAGGAGGTCGGGGTTTTTGAGACCGGAGATCCTGGAGGTTAGACGGGCCCCGGAGATGACACCATCCTCCTCACAGCAGTCCAGTGTTGCTGGCTCTACTTCTGTTGCCGGATCTTTGGCTTCACGACAGCATCCCTCATTGGATAGTCGTCTCACTGTTGTCCCTAGAGACAACATGTAAGTATTTTTAGATAACGAATTAAATAATTTTAATTATATTCATTAATATTAATTATTAATATTAACTTGAATTTTATTTTACGTCACAGTATGCTTCCAGGCCATAGACTAGCTCTCACGTCTCAGAGGCCATTAAGAAGCTCCCGTTCAAGGTTGGTGCCTCCTCGTGGTCCATGGTGTCCTCGCCTTTGTAAGTATTATAATTTTTACTTACATTTGAATATTAATAAATTTTTAATGTTTAACATTTAAATATCTATTGAATTTGGTTCGTAACAGGAGAGGGAGCACGGACGAAAGCCCTCTCTCTATGAGCAGATGGAGATCTCCCACCCAGTGAACCTGGAGACTGGGACGTCTACCAACGCCCGCACCACCGAGATCCACGTAAGTATTTTTTTTAACTAATTTTAATTTAATTATTATAATTGTAGTTTAATTATAATTGTATTTTATTTATATAATTTCAAAACCAGTTTAAGGATCGTTTCGCCCAGCCCTCGCAGCAGGTGGCTCCCACCGACGACATCGGAGAGAACCCCACCCCTCCCTAAATTGACGAGAACCACATCTATTTAGATGTGGTCGGAGTCAAGAAGGGGAAGATCGTGGGGCAGGGCGATCACAGTAAGGCCATCCTACAGACTTACCGCCAGAGCAGTGGATCGTCATCTTCGATCGACTCTGCTCCCTCTCAGTTGGAGCGTGAGCTGAGAGACGTCCGAAAACAGATGGAGGCCCTCACGAGCTACAACGAGAGTTTTCGGAACTGGTTCTCCAGCATCTCCCAACAAATGGAAGTAACCGCTCCACCTCCACCCCCACCCCCACAAAAATTTTCTGCCGGTGGGAGCGGTGCCGGAGGGAGCGGGCACGGAGGGGCAGATGGTGGGGCAGGTGGTGAGGATGAGGATGACGATGGTCGTGAGTTCGATGTATATT
Source organism: Ballota nigra (assembly GCA_947034835.1). Classification (NCBI taxonomy): domain Eukaryota; kingdom Viridiplantae; phylum Streptophyta; class Magnoliopsida; order Lamiales; family Lamiaceae; genus Ballota; species Ballota nigra. The sequence continues at coordinate 50,093,351 of OX344727.1, forward strand.
GCTTCCTCTCTGATGAGAGAGAGAGAGAGAGAGAGGGGAACATTTATTATTTTTATTGAATATTTTATTTTATTTGTTGAATATTTTATATTTATTATTGAATATTATAAATTTGCATATATTTTATGAATCGAATGAATTAAAAAAAACGAGATTCAATTTGAAGTTATATACAATTAAATGGATAAAAACGAATGAATTAATAATTTATAAAAGTCTAAAATATTAAATTTATAAAATTAAAAAAAAATAGTAAATATATATATAAACGAATTAGAAATTATAAAAACGGGAGTCAGTTTGAGGTTATATACAATTAAATGGATAAAAACGAATGAATTAATAATTTATAAAAGTCTAAAATATTAAATTTACAAAACTAAAAAAAATTAGTAAATATATATATATATATATATATATATATATATATAAATGAATTAGAAATAAAAAGAAATTAATTTGATGAATTTAAAAAAAAAAGAGTCAATTTGAGGTTATATACAATTAAATGCAAATAAATGAACAATAACAAGTGTCCTAGTGGTTCACACCTCCTCCGAGTTACCCGGAGGTCGTGGGTTCGATTCCCCTTGGGTACATATTTCTCAGTGGTTCGCGCCCCGCCCGGACACCAATGGGCGCGGCCGGTTCGAACCCACTGAGCCATTTTTTTCTTTCACAGGTTCGTCAAATAGCGACCGCCTTCAGGTCGGTCGCTAAGCAAGAATTACAATTTAAAAATTATTTTTATTTTAAAAATAAATTAGCGACCGTCTTCTGTCAGTCGCTAAAACCTGACCCGACCGGGTCAGACCGGGTCAATTCAGCGACTGACGCCTGTCAGTCTCTATATGTTAACGACCGCCAAGGCGGTCTCAAATTAGCGACCGACTACAAAAGGCGGTCGCTAATATTAGCTACCCGTGTTTTAACGACCGATTTTTATTGGTCAGAAATCGGTCGCTAATCACGTTTTGCGACCAAAATCGGTCGCTAATCCGCATTTTTTTAGTGGGAATTCAATGATGAGTTTCTTGGTACGTGATGGATCAAAGTGAAGGAAAGCGTGTGAAATAGTATCTTGCTTGGAGTCCGATAGTGATAGGGACTTTGGAAGCTTAGGAACGACATATTTTCACGGAAGATTGCTTTGATTTGTGTCGAGTAATATTATGGCTAGATGCAAAACTAGAGTTTAGTTTAGTTAGGTAGATAGGAATGAAAATTCAACGGATTAATGTTTAGATAGTTTATAAGTTTTGGCAAGTACGTCAACGTTGTGTTATTATTGTTTGTTGTAACGGTCGTGTACCCCCTATATGTACTCGTTTTTTCAATAATATTGCCTTTAAAAATTTTGGGGTCTTTTGTAGAATAAACAAGAGTTATGGGACAAATTTGATTTTTAACTCACAGAAAAAAAAAGAAAAAGAAAAGGTTTTCTCCGGAAATAAATCACGCTATAACTTGACATTTTGGTCCTATAACTTGTCTAATGTTCAATTTTAGTGCCAAAAAATTAACTTTTCAATTTGGTCCTATAACTAATTATTATATCGTACAATTTGGTCTCATTTTCACTGGAAAATCGAAAATGATGTCGTTTACTACGTGCCAAAAAAAAAAAAAAAACTTAAATAGATGAATTGACTCCACACCTCTCTTTTAAATTTGAACTTTTGGATGAGATGTGATTTATTCACCAACCTTTACAAAATGATTTTTTTTTTTTTTTTTTTTTTTTTTTGTGGGCTCAAATTCCTTTCCATTCCACATAAGATTTCATCTAATTAATGCAAGAGTCTGCCATCTATTTTTATAGAAAAGGTGTTCTACTACATAAATCTAGTGTACTCAAATACATACTATACACTTGGATTTCAAGCTCAATTTTAAATTAAATTTTAATTTTTTCAATTAGAAATATATAATTAAAAAATTATTAGGATAATGTTGATTAATGCTTAGGTTATTGTTGATCACTGCTTGGGGTATTGTTGATTATTGTTCATCTAATGATTTATGTTTGGGGTATTATTGATTATTGTTTGGGATATTGTTGATTCAAAACATACAGTACAAGCCGAACTGTGTTTTACAAACTTTTTACAATTTATCGAAGTGCGTAGTATGCACTTGGGTGCACACTAGAGCTACTCATTCTACTATTATACCAAGGGCTCATAATTTAAAATATCATGAGTATGTATAGAGTGAAATTGGTTCATACATATGAACAATTGAAGATGTCAGTTGTTTTAACTAAAGGGTGTGAATTGTTTTCACTATACAACTAATACTCTTAAGTGAAAACAACTAATACACTTCAATAAAAACTAGTATTGTTTAGTGAAAACAATTAATATTATTCAATAATTCATGTATTAAACAATTTTCACACTGTACTTTGTCAATTATATCATCACTGAAGCTAAACAACCGAGATAAAACAAAGTTTGTTTATACACTAACCCATTCTTACCGTCTATGGTGGAAAACAGACGTTTCTTTTGAAAATTTTATCACTTCACCTTAAAAAAAAAAAAAAAAAAACTTTTTTTTTTCCCTTTGCCAAAGCATTATATTCTAATTGATTGACTTTTAATAGTATGTCTCCAGAAGAGTATATCACTGTTATTATTTGTTTCTTAATTAGAAACTCACAACTTTTAAATTAATAACTTTCAAAATTTATTTTGAGCGATTCTCCATGTGCATTAAGTACACTGTACAATTTAAGTGCATTTTTAATAATGCATTTAATAAGAGTAGCTTCCTAATAATAGGAGTAATTATTATAATAATAGAAGTAATTTTCAATAATAATACAGGTAACTTTCCAAAAATACACTTGAGTTGCATAGTGCACTTGGTGCATATAAGACTAAGTCATTTATTATTTATACACAAGATTGTATACCGATATTATGCAGTGGAATGAAGGCTACTCTAAGTTTACTATTTTTTTGTGTATGTTTTAGGTTTGTAAATTAAAAAAAAAAAGGAAAAATTTCATACAAAGGCTTGAATTTAAGAAAATGTCTCACAACAGGGCCCACATTAACAATAGTCTCAAATCAAGACTCCATATTTCATTTTTTCTCAAATTAAGATATACTTAAAACTTTTGAGTCTCAATTTAAGAATAGTTAACAGTTGACTTAACAGCATCCAAAAAAAACTTTTAAATCGTTTTTTTCCTTTTATTAGGTAACAAATGGTCCGATCTCAATTCAACAATCCTTCTCTCCTCATCCTTAAAGTTCATTGAACAATAGTCTCCCTCAAATAGACGTATGCCTTCTTGAGTCAATTTGCACTCCATTTACGACCATCAACCAGTCAGAAATTGACAGCACGCAAGCCTCGGACGAGCAGGGGCAATTTCCCCCAAGCATTTCGTCGAGCAGGTTGCGTGCGCGGACTTCAGAGGGGACGGGATTCTGAGAAGAGAGGCGACGCTGGCGCTTTGGGTGATGGCGGCCCTGATTTCTTTGCGTGGTGGCTTCAGCCAAGCGAGCAGCTCCAGGTCACAAGCGTGGCGCGATTTCCGACTGAGGTACACGTGCGGCGGCTTCGGGCATCGTGGGCAGAGGTGATGCGCGGCGGCTTCAGGCGGCGCGAGGCGGTGGTTCTTCGTCGACGGTGGCGATTTATGGACGCAACCAGGGCAGAGGGGCGGTATCGTGGTGCTCGCAAACTGCTGGCTTCCGTGCAAGAGGGAATTAAACGAAGGGAGTGCCATCTCCCTCAATGAGTTTTATCTTTTCCATCCACTAAAATGACGCACGAATGTAAATGCTTCCAGGTTGCCGATGGAATCAAACTTAATTTTAAAGAACAAAATGATCCCTCAAGTAAACAATTAATATCTTTTTATTTTCTTGAGATCATTTGTGTGACTCCCCAGTGGAATAATTCTTGCTATGTTGGTGTTTATTTAACAACGAATTGAGTTATATAGTTTAGACAAAACAAGAAAATAAACAAGACTTTGTTCTTCTGCCCTCAATGTGTTCGACGAAATGTGTCAAATGAAGGTCTTGTAAATGGCTATATTATACACATCGATATTAAATGTAGTTGTCTTATAAATCTGCTAAACCTTGGAATTGCTATCTTGGGCAGCTTCAGTAAGCGCATGTTACCACAATTGAACTTGGTGATTTTTTTTTTAAAATTGTGCCTGGTATAATATCTGTCAAGAGCATAAGGTTGTTGAAGAAGAGAAGTTATTTGGAGAATTTTGGCTTTCAAATTATGTGAGACAAATGATGAAATAATCCTTACCATGGTCAATGGATCTGCAATGCTGACTCTTGCTGCATTTAAACAGGTTCACAGATTGAAAATAAATGCTCCAAGATTGGTTCATGAGGTGGAGAAATAGAAGAAGCATAATTAAAGCAGAGAACATTTAATTTCTATTGTACTACGATTTTAGGACTGCCTTTGCATATCAAATTGTAAAATTAGATCACATTTTTAGTTTGCTTTGTATTCAATGTGCACAACAAAATATGATTGGCTTTTTTAAGGATGGTTGAAGTAGTCATCCATTATTTCTTATTCTTAACTTGCTGTAATTCAACCATCATCGTGAATGGTTTATCCATCCAAACATCATCATGAATGCTTTTAGTATATATTATATACTCCTATTAGCAAACTATGAGAATTACATTTTTTCTCCGTTAACAATATAAATGAGAAATACCAGAACATTGCATCAACACCATCTTCATACCAGACATTTCTTACTTGGTCTTGGAACATGATGATTCATGAGTTGGTTTAAATGTAGAGACAGGAGTGGAAAATGTAAAAAAGGACATCAAAGATATTAGTAGGATAATCTTATTTAGCTCATCTATCACAATAAATAGATCCACACTTCCATAAGCTACTTAAAGATAGCATCCTAATTGCATTTTGTGTCAAATGTGCAGATCATATATAACTTGATAACTTTAAACCAATATTTTTTTTATCAATAAAGTATCATTTTATAAAAATAAAAATAAGGCATGAGTATTCCCCAAACATATCAGTACATCAAAGCAATTGCAACATCAAAAGAAAAGACCCTCCTATCCTAGCTTCATAAACAAATTAACAGATTAACATTTGAAAACCAATGATCAGTAACATTCTATTGGCGTCACACCTTATCACAACCCATCCAGGAATTAAAGTCGCAATGCCAACTCTATACTTTTATTCAAGAATGTTTAAAAACTAATCGAATAAACAATCAACCATGTTTAAAAAAGAAAATTGTTTCTAAAAAATTATCCAAGCCAGAGCTAATAATGCATTACTAAACTAAAAATTCTCATCAAAATAAAAATAGATAACTATATTCCTGTCAACTAATTATGACACGCTCCTTTGTGGTTCAACCAAATCTTCTCTAGTGCATGAGGTAGTAGATTCTGATTGAGGCACATCTCGTGATAGCCCACCCTAATAAGAAAATAATTAATTATTTTAGAAAATTATTTTTAAAACATAATAATAAATTTACACTACTATTTGAAAAGAGAATAACCTGTCCATCATTCTTAATTTTGCAGCTTCTTTTATTGTGGCCAAGTCCACCACATTCACCACATTTTGTCGGTCCGTATTTCCTTTTAGCTTTATGACAATCTCTAGGCTCAGCAGGATCTCTCGCTCTGCGCTTCTTTGGCCTTCCCGCAGGCCTTTTATAAAGTGGTGGTAAAATGAGTTCGTGATCACTTTTAGGCCAAAAGCGAGGACCCGTCAAAGGAAATATGCAATGACCATAAGTTTTCAAAAATGCCTCCCTTGTGAAATAGTCACTTACATAATCTTCATGTTTCATATTTATTTCTTCAATGGCAGCTACTGCATGCTTGCAAGGAATTCCCGATATATCCCATTTTCTACAAGTGCATGTGTGTTTGTCAAGATTCACAATGAACTTCTCAGGTCTGCGTGACACCTCAAAGATAGCCATCTGCCAATCACCACATGGAGCGGCATTCCACACTTTACTATCCACAATCGACACATTTAGCTTTTCAATTATGTTAGGGCATAATTCACAATTTAATTTTCTCATCTTTTCTCCATTTTCATACATTCTTGTCATCGCTTGAGCCCGTATGTTCTCAATTAAAGAAGTAACCCCACAACCTCTATATTCTAAGATTTTACCATTAAAACATTCAACAATGTTGCTTGAAATTGCAGATGACTTGACATGAGCCTCAAAACCAGCTTTACTCCATCTTTCCATGCCAATATCAATTAAGTGTTTCCAAGCCTCTTCACAAGTTCTTTGTATCTCATTCATGTGAACATTGTAGTCCACAAAAGTGGTGGCATTTACTGCTTTCCAAAATTGATTTGCAACTTGTTTATCCCTCCATCTGTTTTTGAAATTACGGAACAAATGTAAAACACATAGCCGATGATACTTGGACGGATACACATCATCCAAAGCTGAAACAAGACCCTATTCATAAAATCAATTAGAATTAACATATTAAATCAAATACTTAAATATCATATGGATAAACAAAAAAGTGGTATAATATTACAAGTTATTACCTTTCCTTGATCTGAAATAAAAGTCCATCTTTCACCACGTGGAGACATAAGTCCAATATCCCTCAACAAGTTACTTAAAAACCAAGACCATGTATCTCGAGTTTCTGAAGAAATTATAGCGAATGCAATAAGAAATAGACCGTTGTTCCCATCTTGAGCTACAACTGCTAAAAGTTGCCCTCGATAATACCCCTTCAAGAAGCATCCATCTATTGCTATTAAGGGTCGACATCCGACTAAAAAACCCTTCTTACATGCATCTATGCATATATAAAGTCGATCAAATCGAGAAGGTACTCCTGGAGCCAATATTTCAAATGTAGTTCCTGGATTAGTTCTCAATAATTCCTCACGATAGTCCCACAATCTTGCAAACTGGTCATCATGATTTCCATCCATAGAATTAAGGGCGAGACTTCGAACTCTATATGCTTTAGCTCTACTAAGTTTCATATTAAACTTCCCTGCAATATGAGTTCTCAACTGTGGTCCTGTCATATTTGGAAACTTTTTCAGGTCATCAACCACATTTGTACTTAACCATTTGGTATCTATAAACTTAGCTTTTGCATCTGATCCTTTCTTGCAGTTATGTTCTTCATAGTATGTTTTCACCTCGTAAGTTTCTAGGTGACCCACTTTAGAACAATAAATAAGCCACGGACAACCACTCGCACATCTTGCTCTACATCTCTTCCCATCTTTCCTCATAATTGATAAATCATAGTTGAAATATGCAGCATAACTTTTCACAGTTTCATAAAACTCATCAATGGAAGAGAACTTTTGGCCCAGTTTAAAACATACTTGCTTGTTTGTATTTTGGACGCACGTTGAGTCGGCTTCCTCTCCATTATCTGATGAATAAGAATGAGAGTCTTCAATGGTCCTCAATTGACTCAGTGATTTTATTGATTCACTGGACAAGTTACTATATTCCTCGATGGGGCCAATCTCATTGAAATCATCATCTAACATCTACAAGGAGAGAAATTCACGAGTAAATTGATAGGATTTTACTATATGCAGAAGAGACAAACGATGAAAGAAAAAACTCAAATTCGATTATGCGCGGTGGTTGTATATATACATCGATCACTGTTGGCATGAAGGGCAGGTACATGATATGCCGTTTCGGGTGCTTCCCTGTACTTAAACTATATTCTGAAAGATTTTGCAAAATAAAATAAAGTTATACAATAAAAGAAAAAAAACTGAGATTTATACCTTTTAGATCATCAATACTTGAGGTAGAATAATATTTTGATGGAATGCTATCTTCTTGTTGGACGTAAAGGAAAAGAGAAACCGCTGCAACCTATATCTGTGCGGACGAAAGAAGATTGATATGAAGGAGAGGGAATAACCATGTGATTTCCCGCTCAAATTTTTGGTAGTGGAATATAAAACCGCGTACAGGAAGGAAGAGATGAGAATATTGGACGCTGTTAAATCTACCGTCAATAATTCTTGAATTGAGACTCAAAAGTTTAAAATATATCTTAATTTGAGAAAAAATGAAATATGGAGCTCTAATTTGAGACTATTATTATTTTGGGCCTTATTATGAGACATTTTCTTAAATTCAGGCCTTCATGTGAAATTTTCCCAAAAAAAAAAAAAACTGAATTATATAAATTGCTATGAATATTTGAAGGTTGGATAGAAAAGGGAGAAATAGTGAAGAACATTGGGAAGAGTTTCTAGAGAAAGATTGAGAATATTTTATGCATATAATATAACAAACTAGAGGGGCCAAGGTCCACTTTTAGAAATCTAGAAGATAAAGACTCTGCACGTTTTGACGATTGTGTTCGTACTCCTCCTTGGTGGGTATGACCCTCCATTTCTTGCAATCTCCGCACTGGCCGTCGGCTAAAAGGTAAGGCACCACATAAACAAAAATTAATTAACCAGATCAAAACCCAGATTATAATTTAAAGCAAAATCAGATCTAACAAACCCAGATTATAATTTAAAGCAAAATCAGATCTAACACTGGAAATAGTTCTGTAGATACCTGGAGCCAGCTTAGCCATGGTCGATGTGGATGAGATGAGAAAGATAACAGACAAAATCATTTCAAGCAAGATCAAGAAGGGAATAGAAGATATATATTGATACCTCATTAAATGAGAAGGCAAAAGCTAAGAAAATGTTGATGATGGAGAAATTCAAGGAGTCTGTTCAGAAATCAGAATTTGGCTGATATGAATCTTTCTATGAAGGAGTTGTTGCAAAAAGATTCTATCATTGAGGAACTGAGAGAAACTATGGAAAATATTCTCTGAGAACAAGTCAATCAAGGACTCAATTACCAATGTCAACAAGAATGTTGATACTCTAAGTGCAAACTTTGCTAATCTGGAAGATACTTTATTAAAGAAGATGGATATTAAATATCTATAGTTGTGGAGAAAACAGAAGAGAAATTAAGAAGCCTTTAAGACTGCCCTGTCCAACATTCAATCTATTCAAGGTAGTCTTCGGATGCAGTTTGAGGAGGCCAAGAACAAATCTCAAGATTTTATTGGTAGACCTCAAGGTGCTTCACTGTTTGCAAAGCCGATTGAGAAACCTGTTTCTACTGGTCTAGGTAGAAGGATAATCAAGATTCCCCAGAACCAACAACCTACAAGAGGGAAGTGGGAAGACTTGGTTCATCAAAGGCAACTGCAGACACAATCCACATTCACTCCGCAACTCATAAGCAAAGTTCAAGATAGCTAACTCAGAACCCTATTGTTGACCCTAATCCAACAGAGCCTACATCTATGTTACGATCCCACATCGGTTCCACATAAAAGTGTGGAAGGGTATATAAGTGGGAGTCAATCCTTAACCTTTGACCATGGTTTTGGGTTAAGTTAGGACTCCCTATCTTATATTCCTAACAATTGGCGCCGTCTGTGGGAAAAGTTCGGGCGCTGCGGAATGGGGCTACCCGATGGTGGGCCCAGGGGTTGCCACCTCGGATGTGGGCCCAAGGGGGGTTGCCACCCGTGAAGTGGGCCTTGGCATATGGGTTGCCACCCGGAGTGTGCCGTCCGTGGACGTCCGGCTTTAAGGGGGGTCGATTGTTACAATTCCACATCGGTTCCACATGAAAGTGTGGAAGGGTATATAAGTGGGAGTCAATCCTTAACCTTTGACCATGGTTTTGGGTTAAGTTAGGGCTCCCTATCTTATATTCCTAACAATCTACCATTGAACCTACAGTTGAAGATTTTTCAATTGAAGAGGATGTCAAGTTCACAGCTAAGAAGCTATTGGAGGAGTTTTATGATATTGGAAGGCATCACACTATTCTTAAAAAGCATATAAACTTAATTGACAGGTTCAAGTTGTTCAAGACTCTTAAGGAACAAGGGTCATTGTACACTGGTGACAATGCTAAACTTCTGAACAAGACTAAGGGAGATGGAGACTTCAAGATTGTTCAGAGGAAGAAGAAGCAACCCCAGCCCATGTTGCCAAGGTCAAAGGCCAAGAGAGATGCTGAAGAAGCTGAGATAGCCAAGATGGAGTGTGAGATGTTGAAAGCATATGAAGAAGAAGAGCTGAAGAATGAAGCACTCATTGCCCAATAAATCATACCTTCAAGTCCAGAATAAAGTGATTCAGAGGAAGATGCGGAGCCCAAGCACATAGGAAGATAGAAAGATCTAGATTGCTATTGAAGAGACATTGTAATAGATTAAGTCTTGTAAACTCTGTTTATGCAATTTAATTCCTTCATTGCAGTTACTGGATTTCTTTCATTTTTACTTATGTTATTACTATCTGATTATGGTTTTGCCATCATCAAAATAGGGGGAAATTGTTAGGATATTTTTGTCCTAAAAATCTCTCTATGTGATTTTGATGATGTCAAATTATTATTATATTGTATCTTGTGGAAACTAACATTTTAGGAATCAAAGAGAAGAAAAACTTAGAATTTTTCTAAGTGTACAGCTGAAGAGTTAGAGAAGTCCACAACTGAAGAGTTCAAGGACAAAGCCTAAAGTTGAAGAGTTCGTGCTAACTGCAGATTTAAAAGTTACAGCTGAAGACTTATGTTCTTGTTTAGTTAAACAAACTTGTTTTAGTATAGTACTATTTGTACACTCACACACAAGACTTGAATAACTTCAGAACATTAAGGGAGGTTAATTATAGCAAGTAGACACAAGGTCTATAGTAATTAGTTGACCAAATTAGCAGCTAACACTGCAAGACAACTTGTACTACAACAAGAACTATAGAACAAGACAAGAAGCCTTCATTGGCTGAAGTCAAAGCCGAAGAAGACCAAAATCCAAAATTAAAAGTCCTCCAACAGCTCAAAACCCCTTCAAGACTCCTATTAATATGAGAGACACTTTAGAGGAAACAACATCAATACATAAGCAATCAAGCACACTACACAAGCAACCCTATAGCTACGAAGAGTCTTCTGAGTTCATTGCTAGAATTTTAGGACTAGGTTGCTAGGATCTTTTGTTTAGTTCATTAGTTGTTGTTCCTCACAAAAACCCCATTGTAAATCTACCTTTGAGTAGACATCTTTCTTTGTGATTTGTTATGTGTATCTTAGTGAGTGATAGCCTGAGTGAAACTTGTATTTTTTACTAAGTTTAGACAGGTCTAAGTGAGAGGTCTAGTTCTTAGGGGGGTTTATTATCTGAGTGATTGCCAGATTTATCTTGCATTAGTTATTTGGCACCCAAGGGTATTACAGTGGATGTAGGAGGATTACACCACCTCTAAACCACTATATATTTGTTGTTATTTCCTTTCTGCACTTATATTCTTGCATTGCATACTTTACTTAAGTTACTTTCATCACTATTTAAAAGGAAGTGCATAAATTGAGAACTGAGTAAAAGTTCAGTTGTAGATTGTCATAATCATTCAACTGCATACTTCCGTTCAAATTGGTTTTTCATTAACACACACTTTTATTCCGCTGCACCTATGTCTCTCAATACACTTCTAAAATTGTGAGAACCAGTGATACCCGAGCTTCTCACTAATCACGGGTCAATATATTTCGTGCATTATGTGTATTTTAATTAATTGAGTGTTATTTATTATTTACATGCATTTCATATAATTATTTATTTGTTATGTGTGAATTTGCATTATTTTATCGTGCTTTTAAATGTAGAATTATTATTTTGTGTTTATCTACTGTGTAGTGTAAACACCCTGTTAAGATTTATTTGGGGCTTTTTAAGTAAGTTTAATTAGTAATTAATTTAAATATAAATATATGTACTAATGATAATAGAAGTTAAAATAAATAATTTTCTATGTATGTACAATATTTTGTGTATATACACAATCCGTGTACAGTAGTGGGACTTGGATACATTAGTATACTCCTTTGTAACAAGTTTTAAGTGTAATATAGAGTTAGCATTGAAATATATAATAAATATATGAACATAGGTAATTAATTAATAATAATTAAATATATGCATACTTCATAGCTAAGTAGTGTTGAGGCGGTGGGTCGCGTTGTCGAGACGCGCCAAATTACAATAAATAAATAACCCTTAATTAATCTACTAACTCGTAGTAGTGGCAAGTAAGGGGTCGATCCACGAGGAACGTAGAAATCAAAATTATGTCTTTTGAAAAGATTAATGGGACAAACAAATAAGGGGGGGAATTTGGATTGGTTTTTCTAACACTACTAAAACAATAATTAAAATTAAATAAACTAAGGAAACAAATAACACAATATAAATTCAATTAATTAATGGATTCCAATTCGCGGTTCAATCTCCACTTGGTTTTGACTATGCTACCCAAATGTATTATTCTCTCAACTTATCTCACGGGTTATTGACCCTCGACAAACAACAAGCTCTGTTTATCGATTTTATCCCTTAATATTATTCAATTGAAACAAGCCCTCCAACGAACCTTTCTAACCAAACAGTCTAGATACGCTCATAGATTTAATTTGGTAGAAGCATTAAGTCCTAAGATAAAGATCAAACAAATTCCCAAACACGCAAGCTCTGTTCTAAAGAATTCGATTTATATCACCCTAGCAAAAATTACTAGTTGCTACCAATTGTCATATAATCGCAACAATTACGGATTACGACATATGAACTAGCAAACATGCACGGAATAATTAACCTAGGTGATCAAGCTAAATTAATTACTCAAGCAATTAAACAGTGAAATTAGATGATATAAATAATCCGTGTAATAAGTCTCACGAATAAAACGGGTTCAAATAGCAATCATAAAAAACACAAGTATCAAAATCTCCGGAATTGGAATTAAACAAAACTAACTAGAAGTGGTGGTAAACATCTTCATGGAATCATCTTTTTCTTGTCACGTCCTTAATCTCCTTGGCTTCTCTTCTTAAATCTTCATTGACTCCTCCCTTCTTATTCACGGAAATCCTTATAAAAGGATTTGGTAAAACCAAAATCCTCACGTGAATGATGCATTCAATATTTCAAGGATTCTTTCCTATATTATCCAAGATATGGTCATTCTTCCCCAAGAAAGTTATAATGCCCTTCGTGAAAATGGTCTGCTGAACATGCATGGGCCGGATTAATAAATTTTTGGGCTTATTTTCCGCTAATTATCGCGCACGTATCCACGGGCTGCTGCACAACAATTTTGTTTCGTTCATATATTGAGCTCTCGAACTCCAATTGACTCGATTCTTTTTTTGTTGTGATTCTGATTTCAAGATGCTTCACATGGTTCAGGTTTCATCTCCATTACTCATTTGTATCAGTCTCGGTAATTTTTCTCCTCTCACTTAAAATATTCCAATATACCCTGAAATTCATAGAAAAATATAAAATCAATGCATTGAGACCATAATGACATAAGTTGAATAACTACGAGTAAAATATAAAATTGTTGTTATTAAACAACCAATTAAAGCACACAATTTACTCAATAATTACGACTTATCAGGCGGCTACTTGGGAATTGGGATCCCTGGAAGTATATCTATATATTCTTCTCCAAAGTAGCAAGGAGGGTCGAAGAAAAAAAAAAGAAAAAAAAAGTTTGCAATATACGCATGTACGCCGAGAAGCGGGCCAGGTATGTGTTCTCCATTTCCTTATTGATTTTTAGACTCAGTACTTGCGCTAGGAATCTCAAGAAAATATATATCAAGCAACTTTCCTTTTTAATTAGTACGCAAGACTGTGTTTGATACTTATTAGGCAAAATGGTTAAGGAAGACTAAGTGGCAGGTAATGCCAAATTGTGCATATAGGTATTGTAGTTTATGAAGTTAATTGGCTACTAGTTCTTATTTAGGGTATTGCAGCAGAAGTGATGAATTTGATGCATATCTAAATTTCCAATTGACCATTTGATTTTGTCAATATATAGAATAATAATTCATTTATCCATGTCGGCTTGTGTTGGCTAACAAGAAATAATTAAGTGGTTGAATCGATTCATGAGTTGCGTCATGCAAAGAAGGAACTGTTAGTTGAATACAGTGTTTAATTAATCTGGTAAATTTAAAAAAAAAAAGGATAAATGATCATTTTTGTTATGTAGAGTATATGAATATAGGAGACAAATACATTGTTAATTTATTAACTAATGCTTTGAAATGATATTTATATTTTTTATTAAATTTGCTAGAGGAAGGCGATACGGGAATTTAAGGGTTTGAATTATCGTAACTTTGCAGACTTGAGGTAAGTATAAATTCATTTGCAACTACAATGCATACAAGTATTATTTTTTGATTTACTTATGTTTAAATAAAAGTACGTTAATTTTATTATTTGACTGATATTTTGTGATTATTGTGGGACGAGCCTGTGAGCTCAAGGTTCAATGTGGATTGATTTTAAGTTCAGTGATACCGTGTTAAGAGCCTGTGAGCTTAATATTTGATGTTGATTTGGCTTGTAAGTTCAGTGATTGTTTTGAAATAAACTGAGAAGTTCCAATTAGTATTGTAAAATGAACCCATAAGTGCAGGTATTGTGAAAATGAACATGTGAGTTAAGTTGCTATGAAATGAATCATTGTGTTTAGTGATATATGAATTTTGTAAAAGACTTGGGTATTATATGTTGAGTTGTGTGCTCGTGTATATTGAGCTTAGTGCTCTGGGCTGTGTGCTCGTATATTTTGGGTTGTGTGCTCGTACATGTTGGGTTGTGTGCTCTGGGCTGTGTGCTCATGTATGTTGGGCTGTGTGCTCATGTATGTTGGGCTTAGTGCTCTAGGCTGTGTGCTCGTATATTTTGGGCTGTGTGCTCGTACATGTTGGGCTATGTGCTCGTGTATGTTGGGTTGTGTGCTCGTGTATGTTAGGTTTAGTGCTCTGGGCTGTGTGCTCGTATATGTTGGGTTGTGTGCTCTGATCTGTGTGCTCTTGTTATATTGTACTTGGTGCTCTAGGCTATGTACTCTCATTATATTGAGTAAAGTGTCAATGCTATATTTAGCTTAGTGTTCTGGGTTACGCGCTCGTGATTTGTTGAGCTTAGTGTTTGTGTCGATGCATGATAGTGAGCCTATGGATCCTTGCGAGTGTTTCATAAATAAATTGGTGATTTTAAAAGAGAGGTTATGTGGAGGATTTTTAAAGAATCACAACATAGTGTGCATAATATCTGCTTACTGATTTATATATCTCACCTAATTTATGCATTGTATGTAATAATGGTAATGTGTGACGACCTGTTCATATTGGGCTAGCTGTGGCGCTCCTGTAGGCTTTTGAGTTGCAGTGTACATAGATGACGACTTACGGGCAGGACTGTAGCCTTGTTTTGCTTCTGCTGTTATATATTTTATTTTGGTTTGGAAATGTACTATAATGCATTATAAACTCGTATGTACTGACGTTCTGTTTTAGAGTTTTATGGGTTCTGGTTTAGTTTGAGATCTCTTTTGAAAATGTGAATAGGTTATCGTGTTTGTGATAATGTTATGCGCAGTAAAAAAAATTATAGCAGGTTTACCGGGTTGTGCTATGTTTAATTTTTTTTTTACAGAGTTTTATGTTTAAATTAGTATTATGCTTGTTTGAGTGAGTGTGGTCACGATAGAACCTGACTCTAAAAAATTGTTTAGTACAGTGTTTAACAAAATTATTTCAGACTTCGCGAAAAGTTTATAAGTCTACTGCTGCACTTGTTTTCCAAAACCTACAGTTGTATAGTTAATCTTTGTTTGAAAAAAGATTTTTAAAAGTAGAAGGTCTATTCACCCCCCCCCCCCCCTCCCCCCCCCCTAGACCTTCTCCACTTGGGACCAACAACCAACAACTTAGGGGGTAGCAAAAGGACTGTAGGTCTTCTGCTGATTGATACCGGAACAAGGCCAATAATTTTGGTCGGTCAACATGTCATCTCACATCAGTAACTACAGTCAAAATACATATCCACATCCTTTATTGCGATCCAGAAGTACTTGAACAAAAGAAGAAGTCCAATAGCCTAATACATGTAATTGTCGGTAAAAAATAAGTGTCAAAGTGTCTTTATTAAGTCAAGTCCAATATTATATTTCCTATGCATAGTGATTGTCCATGATCATCTATATATATTTACCCTTCTGTATCTGAAAGAAGTCAGTTTTAAATTAACAGAATATAATTCATCTTGTTAGTGAAAAAATCTCTTGCTATCAACATAACTCTTATCCCTTTTGGTGGATTCCATATTGGGTAGCGAGCTTTCTATCATTTCATTGGTGGATTCCTTCAAAGTGGTGAAGTATATCTTTGAGAGTTCCTTGTAATTTCATATATTATCCTGATACCGTGTTATTTGGTATCAGAGCGCAAGGTTTCGATGGCTGGTCGTAGACGGAACGGACCGAATGTCGACGATCCTGCTGCTCGACAAAGAGACATGCGTGGCATAGAAATGGATGATCTCCGGAGATAAGTGCAGCAGCTACAACAACGTCTTGAACACTACGAATCATTGGAACATGACTATTAATGTTGTTGGTAGTGAAGTATTCACTATTTACTTTAAAACAACATGAATTTGCCCTTTCTTCTCATTAACTAACACTTTATGATCAAATGTTGCTTTAAATGTTTTGACATGCAGGTTGAAGATCTAAAAGGATCTACAAGAATCTGGAATACTCAATGTTGCAGTGAAGGTTGCAAACATTGGTTGCAACATGGAGCGCTTACGGGTTCCAGAAGGTTCTACAAAGACCTACAAGGACCTACACGATCTAGGCTATTCCAGAACCTATAGAACGATCTAGATCAGGAGATTGCAGTCAAGATTATTAGAATAAAGATAAGATCATGGACGGTTAATAAAAGATCATGGAGGAGGTTACATGAAGAAACTAGTTTCAGATGAAGATTTTCATCTATAAATAGAGGCCGAAATCTTCAATGCCAGAGTGTGGAATAAACGAGTATACATACTCCGGTGTTGATCTTGAGTTCAAAGGTGATAGGGCAATTATTCCAACTTTTATGTTATGCCTAGAAGTTTAGTACATCTCGCATAACTTGCAATCAATCATATATCTTTAGATAGAGAGATCATTGATATAGAGAGAGATCAACGTTGACGGTGTATAGTGTTATACACTTAGCCAATTTAGATTTGATAGGTGATATCGAGTCTTGTTTCCGTTGTGAACGATTTATCTCTTCACACAACTTTCGTATCACTAATCTCATTATAGTGAACATTTCGTCGTAAGTCTAGCACAGGCTATTTTATATAGTTTGTGTTAAAAAATTATTCCATCTTGCAATAGCGTGTTTTAGTCTTCTGTTGTATACACGTTTTATACTCTATTTTCTAGATTGTCGTAGTGTTTGTTACAACATTCATTACAACATCTACTCTTTACACACACGTCACACCCTTCATTTGGCACCAGAGTCATAAACTTGACGTTCTATGTTTTGATCCTGTGTTTTAGTGTCTTTTTGCTATGGAATATCCTGTAAACACCCCACTTAGGCCTACTATTCTTGATGAGAACAAATATGCCTATTGGAAACCTAAGATGCGCATGTACATCAAGTCAATTGATGAACGAGATTGGAGAAGTGTTCTGGCCGGCTAGGAATGGCTCAGAAATCAAGCAGATGATGATGGCGAGACAAGAGTCTAACGGGAGATTGAATGGACCAATGAGGAGACCACGACAGCGAGCTACAATTCCAAAGCTCTCAATGCTATCTTTACCTTTGTTGATGTATCTATGTTTACGATCATATCAACATGTACCACGGCTAAAGATGCATGGGAGAGGCTTCAAGAACATTGTGAAGAAAGTAGAAGTGTTCGGAGGACCAAACTTCGGATGCTTGGGACCAAATTCGAGAATCTAAGGATGAAGGATGATGAGACGATAACAGCCTACAATGAAAGGCTAAGTGAGATTGTCAATGAATCACATGTACTTGGAGATCCAATTTCCAATGTACGAGTTGTAAACAAAATTTTGTGATCCGTCCCTAAACGGTTCGATGCAAAAATTTGTGCTATTGAAGAAGCCAAGGATACGGATACTCTCAGTCAAAATGAGCTTGTAAGTATTCTCAAAACATATGAGATGAACACAACTCAACCTGAAGATGCAAGTGAAGGAAAGAAGGTTGTTGTTTTCAAAGGTGAAACATCTTCTAACACTGAAAATCAGTCCTTTATGACTGAGGTTGAGTCTGGTGAAGATGTTTTAGACCAATGTTACAACACTCCTGAACACATTGCACTCCTCACAAAGAAATTCAACTCCTTCCTGAGGAAGAAGATGAACCGATCCAGAGGGAATATCCAATCTAGGACACCATTCAACAATACACCATCTGACCCGCAGAAAAGAAAATATCAGAATCAATCCAGAAAATTCAAAGGTAACAAATCAAGGTATGATCCTGAATTTAGAAAATAAGTTAGATATGATGCATGGACTGTATTTAGACACTATGCAAATGAGTGTGTAAATACCAGATTAAGACAGAAACAGAATGTCAATGTTACTTTTAGTGATGACTCAGATGATGAACCTGAAGGTTCAAAAGATGAGGAATTAACTTTTTCTGCTAGAATTGATTATGATGATTCTTTAGATGATGATCTGGATGATTCAGACACTGATGTTATTTCAGATGTTAAAACATCAGAAACAACATTTGTCAAAACTCATTCAGATTTGAACTATTTTAATGGGTGTGTTGATGAGACAGGTTCTGATGACACAAAGGATGATGTTTCTAGTATAGCCAAAGTGAATGATGATCTCAGAGAGACAGTGACCAAGCTGGAAGTCATTTTAACAAGAAAAGGCTTAGAAATTTCTAAACTAAAAGAGGAATTGAAAAATTCTACTTTGAGTTCTATTATGAGTGATTCTTTAAATATTGGTCAGTCTAGTAAGCATGGTCTAGGCTATCTTGGTGAGTCAACTTCTAACTGTGTGAATAAACCTGTGAAATTTGTGAAAGATAAAACTGAGTTTTTAGCTGAAGCAAAAATACATGTTAAGAAGTATGTGTGTCACTATTAAAATTGGTCATATTCGTCCTTATTGTCAAAAGATGAATAGGATCTGGAAATTCAGAAAGTGTTGTCTAAAATGTCTTCACATTCTAAGAAACATTTGTCAAAATCTGCTAGGAAAAAAAAAAGAACATGTTACTTGTAATGTTGTTCAAACTTCTCTGAAAGCATGTGTGTCTGATTAATAGTATTTTGATAGTGGTTGCTCAAGACATATGTCTGGTCATGTTAACTACTTATCTAATTATGAACCTTGTAATGGTGGAACTTTTACATATGGTGGTGGATCAAAGGAAATATCATTGGAAAGGGAACTTTAAATGTTGAAAGTTTTCCTAAGCTTATGAATGTTTTGCATGTTGATGGGTTACTTGCTAATTTACTTAGTATAAGTCAACTGTGTGATGACAATTTGCATGTTGAATTTAACAAGGATTCATGTTATGTTCTAAACAAGGATAATAAGTGTCTAATGACTGGTAATAGGTCAGCTGATAATTGTTATCTAATTGGAACAAACAATGTGTGTCATTTGTCAAATTGTGATGATAATGTCTTGTGGCATCAAAGACTTGGACACGAAAACTATAGAGTCATGCAAAAATTGGTCAAATCTGAAGTTGTGAGAGGATTGCCTAAACTGAAAATAGTTACACCTACCCTATGCGGTTCATGCCAAAGGGGTAAACAGGTAAGAGTCTGGCATAAGATATTATCATATTGCACAACACATCGTTGTTTTGAATTACTGCATATGGATCTTATGGGTCCTATGGAAACTGAAAGCATTGGTGGTAAGAAATATTCACTGGTTGTGGTTGATGACTACTCTAGATATACCTGGATTGAATTTCTAAGAGAGAAATCTGAGACTTTTGATGCTTTTAAAGTTCTGTACAAGAGATTTAATACTGTTTTTATCTTGAAAGTTAGCAGGATTAGGTCTGATCGTGGTAGGGAATTTGAAAATAGTATGTATTCATATTTTTGTGATAAGAAATGTATACTACAAGAGTTTTCATCTCCTAAAACTCCACAACAAAATGGAATTGATGAAAGGAAAAATAGAACCCTTCAAGAGATGGATAGAGTAATGCTCAATTAAAAAAATCTTTGTAAGAAATTTTGGGCTGAAGCATTAAATACAGCATGGCATACTACTAGTCTAGTCTATTTTAGGTTTGGAAGTAATAAAACCCCATATGAGATCTTGAACAATAAAAAATCAAGTGCGAAATAATTTCATATTTTTGGTTGTGTGTGTTACATTCTGAATGATAGGGATCAACTACATAAGTTTGATTCTAGGAGTGATAAAGGTTTTGTTGGGACAATGTCAGTTTTGAGTTGATCCCAAATACCCTAAAAAGATGGTTTGCCTAAGTGTTGTAATAGTCAGGCTAGTCTTGATAGGGTTAGAACTGTTAAGGTATTTTATATTTACAAGTACTCAGTGAAAGGAGAACTCACTGATGTCAATCAAGACTGAAGCCTGAAGAACACAAGAGCACCATCACTGAACTTATGTTAGTCTTTCTAAGCTGGTTAAGTAAGTGTCAGGATGAAGAGCATGATCCTAAGAGCATTGCTCACTCAGCCTGAAGGGAACAGGACTACACTGAGTGATTTGGGAAAAGACTTGGAGTAGAATCCAAGCAAGCAAAAGGAATATCAGTGTTGGACCATGTACGTAGATGAGGACAAAATTGGACTCAGAAAAGACAAGACTGAACTAAAGAATGAGCTCTGATAATCACACCTACCCGCTGATGTGGACCAATGAGGAGAAGATAAGTCATGTACGGACACTGACTTGAACCTGACATCCCTGCACTTTTCAATGGGCATGCATTTAATGCATTTACCAAATCCATGCGAGGACGACTGCCGATGAAGATTATGTCCGTTGAAGTATCCTACAAGGAAGGTGACTGGAAGGTTATCTCTCCAACGGATAGTTTTCAAAATTATCTATAAATACAGAAGACCTTGACCCAAACAAGGTTATGGGAAATTTCAAAGCCAGAAATTACTCAATACTCAAAAGCATTCAATCATTCAAAGAAACACTCGAAACCCCTTTAATTTCCCAAGTATTTCTTATAAGTCTAGAGTCTATTATGTATTCCACTGAGCTCATTATACACATCTAAAGCTTAGAATGATAATTCAATCCTTAGCATAGGCTTGCCTTATAAGGATTATCACAAATAGTTGGAATCCAAACTGAAACCAAAATCCTAAGTGTTAGGTTTTTTGGTTAAGGTTAGAAGTTGGTTAGAAGGAAGAGGACTAGAACTCGCATTCTAGGGATCAGTGAGCTGGTCATTGTGCACCTTGACACATTAAAATCAAGTCAATCCTTTAGTGGATTCTCCTGTTGAATCAGGACCGTGGACGTAGAAGCTTGAGTCTCTGAACCACGTTAAATGCTCTGAGTTCTTTACTGTTTTGATATATTACTTTGCATTGCTTATCTTTATTCATTCATTGCATACTTTGTCAGTGCTGAATCGATCAGCCTGACCTGAACTCATTGCACTGCCCTTCTAACCACGGCTTCTTAAAAAGGAACATTCAGTTTTCAGAAAATATTAAAACAAGTCTATAAACTTTCAGGGCTCACACATTTCCGCACAAGGTATAAATAGATAGTTGGCCAATTGGCCTGCTTCAGAGCGGTTAGTAGGTTGGTTATCTATTCAATACCTATCACTATACTTTGAGTTAAGAGGACACAGTCTTGAAAAGAAAGTGAAAAATTGTATACGTGTATTCCCCCCCAATACACGTATTACTCAGACTTATACGGGACCAACAAGTTTTTTATTAGGTTATTCTAGAAATAGTAAAACCTATAGAATTTATAACCTTAGAACTAACATTGTTCAAGAGTTTGTGAATGTAGTGTTTGATGATGACAGAAATCTGATGGATGGGAATGGCACTGAAGATGTGACTGAAGTTACTGAGGTTCCTAAAGAATCACTGAAAATAGAGAATATTTCACCAAATGTTTCAGCATGTGGTACAACATCCCCTGCAGATTCAGTAGATTCTTCGCAGAACAATCAGATTCTTCAGTAGGTGTTCAAACTAGAAGGATAGTAAGTGTAAACCGTGTTGATGTGGTAAGGTCTGTGTGCATGTCTTCAATATGCAATGTGGTGAATGCTCAGTGTTACTATTCTGAAATTGAACCTAAAAATGTTACAGAAGCACTAAAAGATGAAAATTGGATTAATGTTATGCATGAGAAATTTAATCAGTTTGAAAGAAATGATGTTTGGTCATTAGTTCCAAGGCCTGATGATGTCAATGTCATTGGAACTAAGTGGATCTTTAAGAATAAAACTGATGAGTCTGGTAACATAATTAGGACCAAAGCTAAGTTGGTTGCACAAGGTTACACCCAAGTTGAAGGTATAGATGTTGATGAAACATTTGCACCTGTTACTAGGATAGAATCTATTAGATTGTTATTAGCAATTGCATGTTACATTAACATTAATCTTCATCAAGTGGATGTAAAAGCTGTGTTTTTTAATGGCATATTAATTGAAGATGCATTGGTTAAACAACCTAAAGTCTTTGAAAATCCACAATATCATAATCATTTGTACAAGCTAAAGAAAGCCTTGTATGGTCTCAAACAAGCTCCTAGAGCTTGGTATGGTAAACTTACTAACTTTCTTTTGTAGTTTGGTTTTATTAGAGGTGAGGCTGATAGAACCTTGTTCATTAAACATACTGGAGAAGACTTTCTAATAGCTCAAATATATGTTGATGACATTGTTTTTGGTTCAACTTGTAACATCATGTTAAAAAAGTTTGTTGAAGTAATGACAGCAACATTCGAGATGAGCATGGTAGGTGATTTGAATTACTTTTAAGGACTTCAAATCAAACAATCTGACAAAGGTATTTTCTTATCTCGGAGTAAGTATGCAAAGAACTTAGTGAAAAGGTTTGGTTTAGAAAATTCAAAAGTCATGAAAACTCCTATGGGATCTACACAAAAGTTGTGTAAGGACACTGCTGGACAAGATGTTGATGCAACTTTGTATAGATTCATGATAGGTAGTCTTATGTACTTGACCTCAAGTAGAACTGATATAATGTACAGTGTTTGTGTTTGTGCTAGGTACCAAGCTTGTCCTAAAGAGTCATATTTGAATGATGTCAAGAGGATCATTAGATATGTGGCTACTATAACTGATCTTTGTATATGGTATACCAAAGTCACAAGCAGTGCACTTGTTGGATACAGTGATGCTGACTGGGCTGGAGACATTGATGATAGAAAGAGCACGAGTGGTGGTTGCTTCTACATGGGAAATAACCTGATATCCTGGCATAGTAGAAAGCAGAATTGTGTATCACAATCTAATGCAGAGTCTGAGTACATTGCTACAGGTAGTTATTGAACACAACATCTTTGGTTGAGTAAAATGTTTAGTGATTATGGTTTAGAGAGTGACATTTTAACTGTATATTGTGATAACACTAGTGCTATCAACATTTCGAAAAATCCAGTTCAACACTCACTTACTAAACACATAAGTATTAGACATAATTTCATAAGGGATCTTGTAGATAAAAATATTGTGAAGTTAGAATACATACCCACTGAAAATCAGTTTGTTGATGTGTTTACAAAAGCTCTTGACCATGAGAGGTTCTCATTTTTTAGGAAATCTCTTGGTATGTGCACTATCTAAGTAACTGTGAAGTGGATGTTGTTATACATGCTCAAATATATTTAACAACATCAGGGTATATGCATGTTTTACTTAAAGCTGATCCTTGTTTTCTGTTTTATAATTCCTTTGTAAAATAAATCTGGACCAGGTATAATTGTTGTGTAAAATAAAGAGGAATCACATTTCTCAAACACATAATAAGCTTTGTGTTTGAAAAACCACATCAAGATGTAACTAATTCACTGAGTAACTATGGAGCACGGAGTTCGCTACTACGATGCCTTCTTTTCAAAAGGTGATTAGTAAAACATCAATATGTCACAAATCCATTAAGTAATTATGGGGCATGGAGTTTGCTGCTATGATGCACTCTCTTGAAAAGATGGATCAATGTGAATAAAAGTGCTAAAGTTGTTTGGTGAAAATGCGACGTTTGATGTTTTAACCGATGTTGAAATGTGTGTTCCAATTTTGAATGCAACATCATATGTTGTTCATATTTATTTTCTGAGTCAAATTATTAAACCAATTTTTGCAGGGATTTGGTTTTTAATTATCACATGTTTAAACCCACGTTTTCCTTTTATTTATTTCGTGCGCAATTTTTGTGGTTTAATTAATTAAAATTCGGAGTTTTCAAGCATGGAAAGCCCATAGTCTCATCATGGAGGAGTGGTTATTCCTCACTTCTTAAATTCATAATTTTCTTTTGTGGTTTATGAAAAATAACTTCCCTATTTCTTTATCTATAAATATCCTTTGTGTATCGTGTTTAATGTTCTATGTTCGTATATGAGTGAAGTTCAAATTTTTTTATATAAGTGTTAAGAATATTGGTGTTCATTTTTTAGGTTAAATTTTTTTTCTTTTATCCCATATTTCATCTAATTCATTTTCGAAAGTTGCTTTAAATGGCTGGAAACAGGAAAAACCCTTCTCACAATTCAAAAACTCCCTCGAACTCTCCACCTTCTCAATCCTCAAACCCTCTCAACCTTCTCGCAGAAATGGCAACGAATCAAACCCATGATGCTGCACCAGTAGCTCCATCATCGAGCGCAAAACCACCTCCATTTCAAACCCCAATCCTAGCTTTTCTCATGAACATCCATATCCCATCTGATACGACGGTCGATCAGCTTGAATTAATCGCTCTCGGAATTAATCCTCACTCCTGTTGTTCCTAGACTAACCATTGGCTTGATTGAAGTCGATGTTTCTTCCTACTTAAACCAAGCTTAAACTACCTCACCAATTCCTCAAATAGAAGGCACTCCTTCGGTTGCTCAACCTGAAAATCCACAATCCTCACACCAGGCCGAAACCCCTGCTACTTATAATGTCTCAAAAGATGTTGAAACACGTGATCAGGTTATGGAAGATGCTCTCATTGCTGAGGAGATTGTAGCTGAGGAAAATAGGGAACAAAACCCTAATTTTGAAGTGTCTGAGACGGAAATACCAGCGGAGAACAAAGAAGAATCGCCCAAAACTGATTCTTCAATGTCTGAGGATTCTGAGTCTATTCCAATTGCCAAGGCTGTGAAGAAGAAGGGTGGAAAAAGGAAGAGAAGCATTGCTCAATCAAAGAGACGTTCTAGTAAAGCAAGGAAGAAGGTGGACTATGCTGAAACTTCGAGGCAGAAGAAGATTGATGAAGGAGACGTTGAAGCTCATCCAATTCCAGTATTTTCTGAATCTGAGAAAGTGTCGAGCTCAAAGGACTCAACTGATGGTGAAGCTGGAGGCTCTCAAGCCAAAGGCAAAGAAGTTTCTGATGAGAGTGATGTGCCTATCTTTGAACTGAGGAAAAGAGCCAGAGTTGAACTGAGAACTAAGAGGAGATTTGAGAATGTTGTTGATACTGCTGGAACAAGTGCAGCAGTACCAGAACCAGAGGATGATGACAGCAGCCCTGAGAGCAGTTCTGAAAAGACCAAGACTGATTCTGACAGAGGTAATGAATATGAACACTCTCTTGAACAAGCTAGTACTGATGATGATGATGAATCCTTGAGCAAAGAATATATAGGTTAAGCAAAAGAAATTTGTTAATTGAGAGAAAAATTAACATTAATGAATTTTAATCTAAGGGTCTAGTTAGATATTGAGTTTGATGCATATTGTAACCTTTGCTGATGCCTTTGTTACTGATTAGGTTTATGAGTTTTATGCTTGTTTGAGAAAAGGACATGCTAGGAGGAGTTCTAGATGGTATGGAACAGTAAGGTTTAGAGATAGAGATGTCTCATTCACCTCTGAGCTTATTAATGAGTTTCTGCATGTTGAGAATGTTGTTGAAGATGAAGCTCCTCACATGGATGAAATCATACATGTTCTTACTGAGGGTAGGGTGAACAAATGGAAAAGATATATGCTTGGTGCCTCTCTTACTTCCCTGTATTCAGTTTTACATAAACTTGTTGTGTATAATTGGATATCAACCACCAACTCAACCACATTAACCAAAGATCAAGTTGTATTGATGTATAGAATAGGTGTGAAGAAGAATTTCAATCTGGGATTAGTTATTTTTCACCACATGATGAAGTTTACTAGGAATTTCTCTGAGAAAGGCAATCTGTCTTATCCTGTGTTGATATATGGCTACTTGAGAAGTCATAACTTTATCCATAGGAAGAATGAGTTGTTGAGGGGGAGAGTGAGTCTGATGGGTATATCTCACTATTTGTTGTTTGGAAAGCGAATACTGGACTTACCTTTACAGGTGAGGGATGATGAAGAGGCTCCAGAACAAGGCCAACTTGTTCCTGACACTGTTGCTGAACAAGATGCTGCTCAGAATGTTGGAAACATACCGGGCAACATCCCTGCTCCTGGTGCATATTCCTTGAATATCTCACCTGAGTTCATTCAAGCACAACTGAGACATTTGCAGGACTCCATAGATGAGCTCCAATTCTTGAAGAATTACTGGGAAAATCTACTTTCTGCCACAACAGGGGGAGTACCAATTGTTGTCGCCCGAGGAGTTGTGATTCAAGAGATGGATGGAGATGTTGAGCATGCTGCTGCTATTGTTGAAGAATGTCGTACAATTGAGAATAAAGTTGTTGCAATTGGACCTGATAGTGTTGGGAGAAGTTCAGATGCTGCTGAAGATGTTGTTGCAAACCTTGCAACAATCAATATCCTAGAAGCTAATGAAGATGAGTTGTATGAGATCTGCCAGACATTTCTGCCAAAGTCTGAGTGTGTTAGAGACTGGAGGAAGCACAACTTATGGGGGAGCTTAGTGTAAGATATTTGTGGCTGCAGCTGTATATTCTATACAGTGATCTCAAAGTTCCTTATTGTGTAACTCTAAGTACTCTTGTTTTATTTCTATTTTTAATTAGCTAGCTCCGGTAGTTAGTTTTTATTTCTAAAAGATAATATTATATTAGAGTTGATAGGATTTATTTCAGTTATTTCTATTTTAGTTGTAATTTGAGTGAGTAAACACTATGTTGCTCATTTTGTTTTAATGATCATATATGATGATGTTCATTTTGTATGAGTGAGCAGATGATTAAACTATTTTGCTACACAAGTGTGAAAAGCTAAGTGTACAATATGATGTGGATCTCTATTGTACATACATCACTGACTTATATATTTAAAAATATATACATCATGTGTGTTATAGCAGAAAGGTCAAATTGGGGGAGATTGTTAATGTTGTTGGTAGTGAAGTATTCACTATTTACTTTTAAACAATATGAATTTTCCCTTTCTTCTCATTAACTAACACTTTATGATCAAATGTTGCTTTAGATGTTTTGACATACAGGTTGAAGATCTAGAAGGATCTATACTCAATGTTGCAGTGAAGGTTGCAAACATTGGTTGCAACATGGAGCGGTTATCGGTTCCAGAAGGTTCTACAAAGACCTACAAGGACCTACACAATCCAGGCTATTCCAGAACCTATAGAACGATCTAGATCAGGTGGTTGCAATCAAGATTATCAGAATAAAGATAAGATCATGGACGGTTAATAAAAGATCATGGAGGAAGTTACATGAAGAAGTTAGTTTCGGATGAAGATTTTCATCTATAAATAGAGGCCGAAATCTTCAATGCCAGAGTGTGGAATAAACGAGTACACCTACTCTAGTGTTGATCCTGAGTTCAAAGGTGATAGGGTAATTATTCCAACTTTTATGTTATGCCTAGAAGTTTGGCACATCTCGCATAACTTGCAATCAATCATATATCTTTAGATAGAGAGATCATTGATATAGAGAGAGATCAACTTTGATGGTGTACAGTGTTATACATTTAGTCAATTTAGATTTGATAGGTGATATCGAGTCTTGTTTTTGTTGTGAACGATTTAACTCTTCACACAACTTTTGTATCACTAATCTCATTATAGTCAACGTTTCGCCGTGAGGCTAGCACAAGCTATTTTATATAGTTTGTGTTAAAAAGTTATTCCATCTTACAATAGTGTGTTTTAGTCTTCCACTGTATACACGTTTTATATAATTTATTTTCCAGATTGTCGTAGTGTTTGTTACAACATTCATTATAACATCTACTCTTTACACACACGCTGGCACCCTTCAATGACAATGATCATCATAAGGCAGGAAATGATCCTGTGGACGTTAATCCATTTAGATGAGACCAGGTATCAAGTGTTGAGTCTACAGCGAGACATCGTCGAGAAGTTTACCAACCCTGGGGAAACTTTGACGTGAAGGTCAATATTCCTGAGTTCTGGGCAAAGATGCAACTAGAGGAGTTCATTGATTGGATCAACACGGTGGAGCGATTCTTTGATTACAAAGATATCGACGAAATACACAAGGTAAAATTATTGGCTTTAAAACTAAAGAAACATGCATCAATTTGGTGGGAGCACTTGAAGAAACAACGAACCCGCAATGGAAAGGGCGCATCACATATGGGAGAAAATGAAGAAAGAACTGAAGAAGAAGTTTATGCCGGAAAATTATCGGCAAGACACTTTCCTTAAGTATCACCACTTGCGACAGAATAGTCTATCCGTGGAAGAATATACGACATAATTCAATAATCTATGGATGCTTTGTGATCTCGTGGAGCCGGAAGAGAAAACGATCGCCCATTATCTTGGTGGACTTCGCCCGAGATTGCGGATGTAGTCCAACTACAACCATATTGGATGTCCAATGACGTATTTAAATTAGCGATAAAAGTGGAGAAACAAATTAAGGAGAGGCGTATCAATAGTTCCATGTTCTTGCCAAGAGTGAAACCCCTTGGGAATTCTATCACTCCTAGCGCTAGAAAAGAGTCCACTTCTAAACCGCCCAAGCAAGAAAAGACCGTAAACGCAAATTGGTCCCCTTCTATTCAATGCTTTAAGTGTCAGGGAATTGGAAACATTGCATCCGAATGCCCGAATAGAAAAATAGTATCTCTCGTGGAAGAAACGGACGAGGATATGAAGGATGACGAGGAACTTGCCGATGATGAATCTGAGGAGATCATCTACGCTGATGAGGGAGAAAGCTTAGTCATTCGACGAAGCTTGAATGCCACTTATAAAGAATAAGAATGTGATTGGCTCCGCAATAATATTTATCGTACAAGTTGCACTTCATCCGAAAAAGTGTGCAACATAATCATCGACGGAGGAAGTTGTGAGAATGTGGTGGTATCTACTATGGTTGACAAGCTCAACTCAAGATGAAGGATCACCCCCATCCATACAAATTGCCTTGGCTACAAAAGGGCAATGAGGTCAAAGTCAACAAAAAGTGCTTGGTTCAATTTTCAATTGGAAAAACTCCACATTCGACTCGTGCGAGTCATGGTCGGTTCTTACAGAAGGTTGGGAGCAAGTTTTGAGCCACTCGATCGAGTTGGTCAACTCGCTCGAGTTGACCGAGTTGACCGAGTCAACTCAGCGATTTTGGGTAAAAATTCCGAAATTTCACCATTTTTCAGGGATTTAATTGCAAATTCGTTTCAAGCCCTATTTCCACACTATATATACTTCATTTCTCAGATTATTGAGGAAAACACAATCAATCACACACAAGAACCCTAATCCCCTAGATAGTTTTCTTTTCATTTTTTTCTTTTACATTTTTTTCTTTTAATTTCTAGAATAGATTAGATTAATATTTCATTAGTAGTGTTTACATTTCAAGCAAGGATTGAAGCTATTGAAGATTTGTATTTCCATTTCATCACAAGAGGTGATATCTTTCTTTTAATTCAAGCTTTTATGAGTAATTTCATTTTTATTTGTTATTTTAGCTTGTTAGCCATGGGTGTCTCTTATAGAACCATGGGCTAATTCTCTTTGCTTTGAGTGTTGAATCAATGTATGAAATTAGTGTGTTGATGGATTTATAGCTTTGATTATGCTTATTTCTTGATGTGAATGTTTCTATTGATGGGCTTTGTATGTCTCGATTAATTAGTTGATTTGATTAGCTTATGTATTTAATTTTGTGTGTTGCAACGAGAGTTGGATATGCATGATTGGTATTTAGGTGAAAGTTTTGACTAATTAATTTGAGTTAAATAGTAATCGGTTACCCGAGAGGGGGTCGGTTGCTAGATCCCCCATCATTAGACATTAGGTATCTTAATTTGATAATTCGGGTACTTAGTGAAGGGGGAATTCTAGAGATGCATCGCGTGTTTTTAGATATTCACGATCTTAGGAGCTTATGGGGCATAATTAGGAATTGCTAGTTAGTCCACGTTGTTCACCTAGGCCTCAAAAGGGATTGGTCTACACACTTTTGTGATCGCTCTTAGCGAACATCTAGAAAAAGGCAATGATAGGTTGTGAATTTGTCAAACACACTAGTGGATTATATTGTGAAGACACTCGAAGCATTTCTCTCTTGCACTTTCTTAATTGAAAGTTAGTTTAATTGTTTTAATTGCTTTTTAGATTTAATTTTCGCTTAGTTTAATTTTTCGTATGCCTACTTGCTCGTCACTATAGTACCATGCCAACGTGCAACTTTAGGGCTCCACTGCATTCCTAAATCCTTTGGGTTCGATAACTACTTGGTCCTAGTCTACTTCACTACTACGACGATCCCGTACTCTTGCGGGGGAGTAGGAAAATATTTTTCGAAAACTCCGTCCATGACTTGGTCGGAGTTTTTCGAAAAAATAATTTTCCTACTCCCCCGCAAGAGTACGGGATCGTCGTAGTAGTGAAGTAGACTAGGACCAAGTAGTTATCGAACCCAAAGGATTTAGGAGTGCAGTGGAGCCCCAAAGTTGTGCGTCGGCATGGTACTATAGTGACGAGACAGTTGACATTTAAAAAAAATAAACTAATGCAAAAATTAAATCTAGAAAAGCAATTAAACAATTAAACTAACTTTCAATTAAGAAAGTGCGAGAGAGAGAAAATGCTTCGAGTGTCTTCACAATGTAATCCACTAGTGTGTGTGACAAATTCACAACCTATCATTGCCTTTTTCTAGATGTTTGCTAAGAGCGATCACAAAAGTGTGTAGACCAATCCCTTTTGAGGCTTAGGTGAACAACGTGGACTAACTAGCAACTCCTAATTATGCCCCATAAGCTCCTAAGATCGTGAATATCTAAAAACACGCGATGCATCTCTAGAATTCCCCCTTCACTAAGTACCCTAATATTCAAATTAAGATACCTAATGTCTAATGATGGGGGATCTAGCAACCGACCCCCTCTCGGGCAACCGATTACTATTTAACTCAAATTAATTAGTCAAAACTTTCACCTAAATACCAATCATGCATATCCAACTCTCGTTGCAACACACAAAATTAAATACATAAGCTAATAAAATCAACTAATTAATTGAGACATACAAAGCCCATCAATAGAAACATTCACATCAAGAAATAAGCATAATCAAAGCTATAAATCCATCAACACACTAATTTCATACATTGATTCAACACTCAAAGCAAAGAGAGTTAGCCCATGGCTAATAAGCTAAAATAACAAATAAAAATGAAATTAACCGTCAAAGCTTGAAATTAAAGAAAGATATCACCTCAAATGATCTTCAAAGCATAAATCCTTACAAGAAATTGAAATTACCCACTAATTCTAATCTAAGAAAGCATTAAAATTATCTAGTGAGTGAAGGAGTGTGTGTGGGGAGAGGGGCTCTCCCCAATAGAATGCCCTAGAAAATATATGTGCCCCCTTAAGAAATCTGAGAAAATGAGGATCTATATATAGTGTGAGATGAGGGCTTGAGAGGAGTGGGTCGAAAATGAGGTGAAAAATGGTAAAAACGGGCAGAATCGGACCTTGCACGTAGCTGCTCAATTCTATTCTGCACGACTTGTGCCTCAATAGTCGAGCACATCTTGGCTCGAGCAATGCCTTGGAGTGAAATACGCTTTTGTTATTTGAATTAAAGTTGCTGTGAACTTTCAACACTTTACATGTGGGACCCGCCAGCATATTTCTCCCTCTCATCTACGAATAGCACGTGCCCAAGAGATGGAACCCCCAGTCTTCTATTCTCTCTCTTTCGTCGTCCAATTCCGGCATTAGAGAGGTATGAGGTTTCCGGCGAAGAGAACGGCTTCAGGTGTGAGCGTGGATGGCTTCAATGGCTTTCCTTCTCTCTTCGTATGCTTAGCAGATGTTGATAAAGGAGAAGCTTGACTTTTCTATTCTTAGAAATAGTGGGGCCCGCGTGCAACTCTTTCATCCTATTCCTATCTCATTCACGTGAGATGCTCCTCCAATTAACCATTCATCTTTTTAAATGAAATAACCAAATGGGCCTTTTCTTCTAATTGATCAATTGGGCCGAAAGTCTTGGGCTGCTACTTATCCCATATATCCAATTCAAGTGGGCTTTATAATTATTTGAATGGGCCGTGAATTCTTGAATAGAAATAGGAGCCCAAGTCCTTTCTTTCTCGATTTTTCTCCTCGCTCGACCTTACAAAATTATAGGCTCGTATTTTCTTCTAAAAATCATTCAATTTCCTGCAAAAATAACAAAAATGCCCTTCTCGACAATTAAGCACAAATGGTCAAATTAATGTAAATAAATGCAAGAAATCCAATTAAATTCGGCAAAAATATTACACGAATTTCGAGCAATTTTCACACTAATCAAGTGTGATGTCGTCCCTATGGATCACTTATTGCTCGGGAGGCCCTGGAAATGCGATAGAAGGACGATTCATGATGGGTACCGAAATACCTATTCTTTCGAGAAGGATGGTGTCAGGGTAACCTTAAGCCCTCTCAAGGTAGAAGAAAACCCGACAGTCGAGAAAGGTGAAAGTAGTAATTTGCTAACAAAGTCCAGTTTCTTTAATGCGATGAAAGAAACACAATAGGCTTTTGTCCTCGTGGTAGTTGAACATAATAAAAGTCAAGAGGAGGTTCCCATAATCGTCCAACCGCTACTCCAGGAGTTCAAGGATGTAATTTTAATGGAGATTCTCGCCGGCCTTCCCCCGATGAGAGAAATTCAGGATTGCATTGTATTAATTTCGGGAGCTTCTATTCCAAGTAAAGCAGCCTATCGGATGAGTAAAAAAGAGAACAAAAAGCTCCAAAGGCAAGTTGAAGAGTTATTAACCAAAGGTTTGATCCAAGATAACAAGATTCTGTGTATGGTTCTAGCCCTTCTTGTGCCAAAAAAAAAAAGATAACACTTGGCGAATGTGTGTGGATAGCCGAGCAATCAACAAGATCACTATCAAATACTAGTTTCCCATTCCTCGTCTCGATGATCTACTAGACCAACTACATAGAGCAACAATCTTTTCAAAGATCGATCTAAGAAGCGAATATCACCAAATTCGTATGAGGCCCGGCGATGAATGAAAGACAGCCTTCAAAACTAGGGACGGACTCTATGAATGGATGGTAATGCCTTTCAGACTCTCAAACACTCCTAGTACTTTCATGCGACTTATGAATCATGTTTTCAAAGCTTTCATTGTTTACTTTGATGACATCCTGATTCATAGCAAAAATCAAGATGTTCATTTGGAGCATCTTTATCAAGTGTTTACTGTCTTACGGGAGAAAAGTTGTAAGCTAACTTAAAAAAGTGTGAATTTGTGACCGATAAACTAGTCTTCCTAGGCTGTGTTGTTTCAGGTGCCGGTATTATGGTGGATCCTAGTAAAGTAGAGGCAATTACGTCTTGGCCCATTCCAACAAACATCTTTGACATTCAGAGTTTTCATGGCCTTGCATCATTTTACCGTCGGTTCATCAAGGGGTTCAGCACCATCATTGCTCTAATTACTGAATGCCTAAAGGTAGGACACTTTGCATGGACTCAAGAAGTACGACAAAGTTTCGAACTTATCAAGAGAAAAATGACTGAAGCACCAGTTTTAGCACTTTCCAATTTCAGCAAAGTGTTCGAGGTGGACTTTGATGCCTCAAATGTCGGAATTGGGGTTGTTCTAAGTAAAAAAGGGAAGCCTATTGCCTTTTTAGCGAAAAGTTTGCCAATGCTCGAGCAAGATATTCTACCTATGACAAGGAATTATATGCAATCGTCCGAGCTCTAAATCATTGGCATCATTATCTCATCTCCAAAGAGTTTGTGCTATACTCAGATCATGACGCGCTGAAATTCATAAATAGCCAACACAAATTAAAATGAAGGCATGCTCGGTGGGTAGAATTTCTTCAAGCCTACAATTTCCTTATCAAGCACAATTCCGACAAACAAAATCAAGTTGTGGATGCTCTTAGCCGACGACACTCTTATCTCAACACTATGGCAGTCAAGGTTGTGGGGTTCGAAGTGTTAAGAAAGCTTTATCAAGAAGATCCAACTTTTAAGGAAGCTTGGCAAGACTTTTCCAATGGGTCTTGTAAAACTTACCAACTGCAGTATGGTTATTTATTCAAGGGTCCACGCTTGTGTATACCTCAATGTTCCTTGAGAGTGTTAATCATTGCCGAAGCACATGGAGGAGGTTTGGGAGGCCATTTCGGAAGACACAAAACACTTTGTCTCATCCAAGAGAATTTATATTGTCTAAAAATGGCACTACAAAAAAAACACTGTTTTGCGACGGAATTAGCGACGGAAAATCCGTCGCAAACAGTGTTTTGCGACGGGATCTGCGACGGACACGTATCCGTACCTAAAACAGCCGTAGCAAATTTTTGCGACGGATTCAGCCATCCGTCGCAAATTAACGACGGACAAATCCGTCGCAAAATCGGCGGGTCAGATCCGGCCGGGTCACACAGAATTTGCGACGGACAGTAGTCCGTCGCAAACTTTTCGGGTCAGACCCGATCGGGTCAACAACATTTGCGACGGCTAAATTCCGTCGCAAATGTTTTTATATATTTTTTATACTTTTTTGTGTTATAATTTGCGACGAGCTGTTTTCCGTCGCAAAATTAAATATTTGCGACGGAATAAGCCGTCGCAAATTACCGAGCCTATACAAAAAAAAAAGTGGCTCGCGTGGTTCAAGCTCGGGCACCCGAGGCGGCCGGGGCGGGCGCGGACCACTGGGCCAACCGGCCCATTCCTTGTTATATGCAGTCCACCTTCTATATTAGTCTTATTAGGCCTGGAACAATTAATCCATTTTTTGCGTCCAAGGGGAATCGAACACGGGACCTTTTGTGCAAGAGGAGAGGGCGCGCGCCACTAGGGCACAAGCTACTTTCGTTTATTTTTTTGCAATTAATTGTATATGTATTCAAATTAAGTCATTTTTTTTATAATTCACCAAATTAATTTCTTTTCGTTTCTAAGTTGTTTATTAAAATATTTTGCCCAACTATTTTTTTTATTTTGTAAAATTATTTATTTCGACTCCCGCTTAAATTTATAATTCGTTCATTTGTACGCAATTAATTGTATATGTATCCAAATTGACTCATTTTTTTTCTACAATTCACCAAATTAATTCATTTTCGTTTCTAACTTGTTTTTATAAATATTGGGGCCATTTAATTTTTATTATTTCTGTAAAACTATTTATTTCGACTCCCGCTTAAATTTATAATTCGTTCATTTGTACGCAATTAATTGTATATGTATCCAAATTGACTCTTTTTTTTTCTACAATTCACCAAATTAATTCATTTTCGTTTCTAACTTGTTTTTATAAATATTGGGGCCATTTAATTTTTATTAATTCTGTAAAACTATTTATTTCGACTCCCGCTTAAATTTATAATTCGTTCATTTGTACGCAATTAATTGTTTATGTATCCAAATTGACTCATTTTTTTTCTACAATTCACAAAATTAATTCATTTTCGTTTCTAACTTGTTTTTATAAATATTGGGGCCATTTAATTTTTATTATTTCTGTAAAACTATTTATTTCGACTCCCGCTTAAATTTATAATTCGTTCATTTGTACGCAATTAATTGTATATGTATCCAAATTGACTCATTTTTTTCTACAATTCACCAAATTAATTAATTTTCGTTTCTAACTTGTTTTTATAAATATTGGGGCCATTTAATTTTTATTATTTCTGTAAAACTATTTATTTCGACTCCCGCTTAAATTTATAATTCTTTCATTTGTAGGCAATTAATTGCATATGTATCCAAATTGACTCATTTTTTTTTCTACAATTCACCAAATTAATTCATTTTCGTTTCTAACTTGTTTTTATAAATATTGGGGCCATTTAATTTTTATTATTTCTGTAAAACTATTTATTTCGACTCCCGCTTAAATTTATAATTCGTTCATTTGTACGCAATTAATTGTATATGTATCCAAATTGACTCATTTTTTTCTACAATTCACCAAATTAATTCATTTTCGTTTCTAACTTGTTTTTATAAATATTGGGGCCATTTAATTTTTATTATTTCTGTAAAACTATTTATTTCGACTCCCGCTTAAATTTATAATTCGTTCATTTGTACGCAATTAATTGTATATGTATCCAAATTGACTCATTTTTTTCTACAATTCACCAAATTAATTCATTTTCGTTTCTAACTTGTTTTTATAAATATTGGGGCCATTTAATTTTTATTATTTCTGTAAAACTATTTATTTCGACTCCCGCTTAAATTTATAATTCGTTCATTTGTACGCAATTAATTGTATATGTATCCAAATTGACTCATTTTTTTTCTACAATTCACCAAATTAATTCATTTTCGTTTCTAACTTGTTTTTATAAATATTGGGGCCATTTAATTTTTATTATTTCTGTAAAACTATTTATTTCGACTCCCGCTTAAATTTATAATTCGTTCATTTGTACGCAATTAATTGTATATGTAGCCAAATTGACTCATTTTTTTCTACAATTCACCAAATTAATTAATTTTCATTTCTAACTTGTTTTTATAAATATTGGGGCCATTTAATTTTTATTATTTCTGTAAAACTATTTATTTCGACTCCCGCTTAAATTTATAATTCTTTCATTTGTAGGCAATTAATTGCATATGTATCCAAATTGACTCATTTTTTTTCTACAATTCACCAAATTAATTCATTTTCGTTTCTAACTTGTTTTTATAAATATTGGGGCCATTTAATTTTTATTATTTCTGTAAAACTATTTATTTCGACTCCCGCTTAAATTTATAATTCGTTCATTTGTACGCAATTAATTGTATATGTATCCAAATTGACTCATTTTTTTCTACAATTCACCAAATTAATTCATTTTCGTTTCTAACTTGTTTTTATAAATATTGGGGCCATTTAATTTTTATTATTTCTGTAAAACTATTTATTTCGACTCCCGCTTAAATTTATAATTCGTTCATTTGTACGCAATTAATTGTATATGTATCCAAATTGACTCATTTTTTTTCTACAATTCACCAAATTAATTCATTTTCGTTTCTAACTTATTTTTATAAATATTGGGGCCATTTAATTTTTATTATTTCTGTAAAACTATTTATTTCGACTCCCGCTTAAATTTATAATTCGTTCATTTGTACGCAATTAATTGTATATGTATCCAAATTGACTCATTTTTTTCTACAATTCACCAAATTAATTAATTTTCGTTTCTAACTTGTTTTTATAAATATTGGGGCCATTTAATTTTTATTATTTCTGTAAAACTATTTATTTCGATTCCCGCTTAAATTTATAATTCGTTCATTTGCTTAAATTTTTTTTTATAATTCACCAAATTAATTCATTTTCGTTTTTCACTTGTTTTTATAAATGTTGTGTCCATTAAATAAAAGTAAATTCAAACTAATAAATTCACAAAATTATAAATTAATGTAACAATTCAAAAATTAAATTAAAGTAACAATTCAAACTAAAAAAAAATTGTACTTCATAGTTATTAAAAATCTAATTTTTTTAACAATCGGAATTAAATCCATCTTCCTCTGCATCCTCGCCCAGGTTAACAATCGGCGACATCGATGGCTGGGTCGGCGGGATCGGCGGCATCGATGGCTGGGTCGGCGGGATCGGCGGCATCGGTGGCGCAGGCATTTGCGCTCGTGGCATTGAATCAGAGGCGAATATCTGCCACCACGCCTGCATGGCGGCTGTATACTCCTGCAGCTCGGCCCGATACCGCTCCACCTCAGTTGTATACCGGTCGTGCGCCTCTCGCTGCTGTCTCTCATACTCTTCCTTCTCTCGCTGCTGCCTCTGCATGTTCTTCATCTGCTCCACCACCGTGGCAAGCTGCCTCTCGACCTCACTGGGATGAGAGTCGATGGAAGACTGAGAGGAGGATGAGCCTGGGCCACGAGGTCGGAAAAAGTTCTTTCCGAAGCTGCCCAATCCAGCGAACCGCCCCTTTTTAGCCTTGAAGTTCTTGAAGTACAATTCATTTTGAACGTCAACAGAAGGCTGTGTGGGGGGCATCGACCCCGACCCCGACCCCGACCCCTCTGCCGTTTCCTCAGGCTGAGGCTGAGAGGCAAGATCCTCGAGCATCTTTCTCTGCAAATTAATTATACAAAAAATTAAATAAATTGAACACAAATTATAAAAATACTTTTAATATTAAAAATTTAAATAATACTATTAATATTGAAATAATACTTACGTGGATCTCGGTGGTACGGCCGTAGGTAGACTTCCCAGTCTCCTCGACGAATGGGTGGGCGAGATGCAATCTCTCAAAATGAGAGGGCTCGCGTCCTTGCTCCGCCGCCTAATTAGAAAAAAAGATAGTAAAAATTAACAACACTCATAAAAATTAGGAAAAAAATAATATAAATTCAAAAACTACAAAATTGAAGACGAAACTTACAAATCTCAACCCGTGCTCATAAATGGACCGAGAACCGGCCCGATGTCTTGTCATCCCTTCTCCATCAGGGTCACTATGCCGATTCGCCTTGTTTTTCGCCGACTTCTCTTGGAATGCAGGGGAATCCCAGTAGCGGAGGAATTGGTCCCAAATCGACCGTCTTTCACTGTCAAGCCCCAAGTCGGTGGCCTCTCCCTTCTTGTACCACTTCTCCCTCATTCTGTAAAGGAGGTCTCTGTACCTTTCCTTTCCATATTTATCGAGATTCCTCCACATCTGGTCATCGTGCTCCGGTGCCCAGACACATTCTTTCTGCAATTAAAATTTAAATGTAAATATATGTTTATATATTTGATATTAATAAACGGTGAATTAATGATTAGGCGTGAAATTGTTATGTTTTGGTGCCCAAATTACTCATGTTTTGAGTGTTTTCGATGAGTGCTTGGAGTCAAATGAGCATCATTTCTATACATTGATAAATTTGTCTCTTTGATGTTCATAGGTGAATAGAGGACGAAAAACGGAGTTCGTAGGACTTTGAATCGACTCAAACGGATGCCCGGATGAGAAGATATTGAAGAAATACGATTGGTATTAGTGCGGACGAGGAAAAGTATCATTTGGAAGGATTAGAGAGCACTCGAGCGCATAGCTCAAGCGCCACCGCTCGAGCGCCTTACTCGAGCGCTTAAAACATACAGAACCATTCTTGCGCTCGAGCAGCTCGAGCGCCACCGCTCGAGCGAATCGCTCGAGCGCCCAAAAACATACAGAGTCATTTCAGCGCTCGAGCAGCTCGAGCGCGACCGCTCGAGCGAATGCATCATTCGAGCTACACAGCTCGAGCGGGACCGCTCGAGCGTTTTGCTCGAGCGCCCATATACTTTTGCCTCCGGATGCGTATTTTCGGCCCATTAACTCCCGTTTCGACCCGGTGCCTATATATACCTCTTCCAAACACAACATAGATCCCCGACTTTTAGAAATAATTTTAGACTTAGTTTTGGAGAGGAAGAAGGAGAGCAAGCTTTATTTTACGTTTTGTTGAGGTTTTGCATTCGAATTCTTAGTTTCTTTTTAGTTCGTTACTTTAAACGCTTTTAATTTCGTTTTAGTTAATTCAATTTCAGTTCTTCGTAGTTATTTTCTTTTTAAACCCTAGTTTATGTTTATTATTTTCTTTATTCAATTCATCATGTTTTTATTCGTTGTTTCTTTTATTGCTTTTATTTTTGTTAAAACCATATCCGGCTAAAACCCTTGCATGCTTGGGTTAGGATGAACTCGTAGAAGTAGGATGTGGGTACGTAATTAGAGTAATTGGTGACGTTAGTTTTAATTCTCTTAATTAATGAATTCATATAATTAATCTTAACTCTACCTTTGAATTTCGTACGAAAGTGTTAGAGAGAGGACGACCGCATCACTCAATAACAATTAGTAGTCTTAACGAGAGGGTTTAGGAAAGGTTAATTCATCTACCGGTTTAGCGAAGGAGGACGACCGCATCACCTTAGTTAAATTAGGGTCTCTTTAATTAAGCACAATCTAGTAACTTGTTAGTGGATTAGTGAAGTCGATTGCTAGGATAAAGTATTAGGGTGAGAAATCTTGAGCTTTCATTCTACGATCTTTTACTTAGGTTAATTCTCGTTTGTCACAGTTATTTTGATTATGTACCTGCTCCGTTAGTATACGTAGGGATTCCTATCCTAAGCATCACCATCTCTTATTAGAAAACAACCCGTAGTTAATTCGTTCTTTTTCATTCTTTAGTTAATTAGTCTATTTTAGTCTTTTAATTAATTTTTAAAAAATCCAAAAACAAAACACTCATATTAACTACGACGCGTAGATCTTCAGGGATCTATTCGCATACATACCATCCCTTGGGTTCGATAATACTTGGTCCCTATACTTGCCCATACTACAGTGAACCCGTTCTCTTGCGGGGTAGCTACTAGTAGAAGCTAGTGTAGTCGCTCCTAAGTCAATGGCGCCGTTGCCGGGGATGGCGTTGTATGTTTGAATAGGACTTGTCGATAGCTTAGTAGTTAGTAGTGAGTGCTTTCTTTTCTATTTTATTTTTATTTTTTATTTGAGTCGGCATTTGCGTTTTGATCCTTCTGCTAGTGTGTCAGGTTTATGAGAACACGCTCACAAGGGAACACGAGCGAAGAGAGATTACCTGCAGATCCTGAGACAATAGCCAGAAGGAACCGAGCCTTCTTGAGAAGAATGGCTACTGCCGCGGGAAACAAAGACAAAATTTCTGATGAACTTGGGGAGTTAGACAAGATAGCTGCAGAGTATACTGCTCTTGTGGAACGGGCAGAGGGTGCCAATGGAAATAGCAGTAATCAGCAGCTACCCATAGGGGGAACTGAGAGCCCACACCCGAACCCACAAGACACAATCAACTCTGTACAAACACAACCCCAAAACCAGAACCAAAACCTTGCTTACCCACAAAACCCAAATAACCCTTTCCACAACCCAGCATACCAACATTACCCATATCCACCTTATCCTTACCCACCATACCCATACCATCCACCACCAGTCTACAACCAACCACCTATTTACCCACACCCACCCCAACAAGTACCAGTACCTGCTGCTAATCCTCAACACATTCCTATGAACGTAGATCATAATATGGCGATTAGAGGGAGGTTTGCAGCGCAGCCACAGCGGTACTATGATGGAGTGGCTTTGCCTCCTGTTGAGGCGAACAACTTCTCGATATCACCGGGGATTTTAAAGCTGCTGACCGAGAATCAGTTCAAAGGGGTGATCGGGAAGGAGAATCCTCATACACACTTGAGGAGCTTTCTCATGATAGCCTCAACATTCAATTACAATGGCATGTCTGAAGATGCCAAGAGGCTTAGGCTGTTCCCATTCTCACTGACGGGAATAGCCAAGGAGTGGTACGATAATACGCTTCCGCGGGGAGGTATTACCACTTGGGCCGAGCTCGAGCGTCTGTTCCTCGAGCGATTCTACCCTCTATCTAGGACGATCAAGGCTAGAATTGAGATCTCGTCCTTTCGCCAAAAGTCTGGAGAGGATTTACGCCAAGCGTGGGAGAGATACTCAAACATGCTTATAGAGTGCCCGCAGCACGGGTACAATGAGGGAGACATTATGGCGTTCTTCTATAGTGGTGCCAACAAGACGGGGCAAGACCATTTAGACGCCTGTGCGGGTGGAGCATTCCTCAACCAAGGCATAGAGAGGTGTAGAGAGATCGTTGACAACATTGTCACGAATGCCGGTGCTTGGGGTGTGGATGCAGATTTGCAAAGAGTGCATCAGGTGGAAGAGGGAGAAGGAACTAGAAGGCTGCTGATGGCTATGATGGAGAAGATCAACAACCTCGAGTTGGGGAAGAATTTGGGTGGAGAGCATGCAGTGGAGAATGAGAGAGTAGACCAGCCCAGTGGATAGCAAGAGGTAGCCAATTACATGGGAGGTCCATATTACAATCAGAATGGCTACCAAGGTGGTAATCAGTATGGAAGGCCTTCTTATGGCCAACCATTTGTGCCTCCAGGCCCTCAGCCACTTCAAAATCAATGGAGGAACACACAAGGAGTTCAAGGAAGCCAGCAGCCTCCTCAAAACACATGGAGGAGGAATGATAATTTTTCTTATGCCAACCCAAAAGCTGGTGTTACTGTTCCTGCAGGTGTTGATCCGGGGTCTAAACCTCCTGGTGGAGAAGGCGGTGCATCAACCGAGGAGATGTTGAAAGCGATCCTTCAGAAGGTGGAGGAAGGGAGCAAGCGGTTGTCATCCTTGGAGTACGATGTGAAGGAGTTGCATAAGAAGGGTGATCAACGAGATCAAGAGCTCCAGAAGATGAACGTTGAGTGGACTAGAACTCAACAAGAGAACAATCGAAGGTTCACCTCTTTAGAGCTCCAGATGAGCCAGATTGCAAAATCAGTGAATAGAATGCCGGAGGGGAACCCGAAAGAGCAGTGCAAGGCGATCCAGCTAAGAAGTGGAACCAACTACGAAGGTCCTCAGATGCCTGCTGATTCTGAGAAGCCCCAAGAAGAGATTGAGCTTAAAGGAGATGAAGTTGAGAAGGGGATTGAAAGTAAAGGGATCGAGAAGCATAAAGATGTGGATGAGTCCCATCAAGACAAAGACTTTGAGGAGGTTGAGAGAGTTCCTAAGTGGAAAAAGGTAAAGGAAGCAAGGGAGAAAGTGAAAGAAACAGAAAGAGATGAATGGGGGGTACCCAAATCTGTGATACCTGTCCCATATCCACAGCGCTTCATGAAAAAGAAGCTTGATGAGAAATTCGCTAAGTTCCTTGACGTTTTTAAACAATTGCACATTAACATTCCTTTTTATGATGCTTTGGAACAGATGCCGCACTATGCGAAGTTTCTGAAGGACTTGATCGCGAAAAGACGGCGAGTGGATGAGCCGAAGTTGGTGCAGTTGAACCACGAGGTGAGTGCATTAGTGCACAAGGCGCTTCCACCTAAGCTGAAGGATCCCGGGAGCTTCACGATCCTATGTGATATTGGGAACGGGATCAAGAAGGGAGCGTTGTGC
The DNA here is from genome assembly GCA_947034835.1 of Ballota nigra. Lineage (NCBI taxonomy): Eukaryota > Viridiplantae > Streptophyta > Magnoliopsida > Lamiales > Lamiaceae > Ballota > Ballota nigra. The sequence continues at coordinate 50,136,915 of OX344727.1, forward strand.
GACCTCGGGGCGAGCATCAATCTCATGCCGTTATCGCTTTTCAAGAAGTTGGAAGGTGGTGAACTTCAACCCACAATGATGACGCTTCAACTAGCCGATCGGTCTATTACTCGACCTCAAGGTGTTGTTGAAGACGTTCTAGTGAGAGTTGGAGATCACATCTTTCCAGCCGACTTTGTAGTGCTAGAGATGGAGGAAGATGAGCACGTACCCCTGATCTTGGGAAGACCGTTCTTAGCTACGGCGGGGATGGTGCTAGACGTGGCAAATGGGAAGATCACGTTGAAGGTTGATGATCAAGAAGTGAAGATCTCCCTATATGAAGCCATGAAGCACCCGAAGGAGGATGAGAGCTTGTATTGAATGGATGACATTGATCCTCGTGTTGAAGACACACATTCTCTCCCTAATCCATCTCATATTCATGATTTTGTTAGTTCTTCACTTGATAATTTAACCCATGAGCGTTATGATCTTGATTATTTTGATAGGGATGAAGTGAAGAAGTTGAAGGATGAAGAGGTGAAGAAAGTGGACGTGGTCCAGCTAGAGGGAAAAGGAGGAGATAAGAAGAAAAAGTCTAAACTCAAGAAATTGTTTAGTAAGACTCCTCCAGATAGAGGCAAGAAGGAGTTGAGACCCATAACACTTGGGGATGAGAAGAGAGCAAAAGGGCTCATGATGGTGGGGCATCAAGGAAAGAAGTTCAAACACCACTCTTATGAGAGTAAGGGAGGTAAATTTGAGTATGATGTCCCATAAGCTCCTTTGAGCACGGTCCGGCATGAGGACCTTAAAAATAGCGCTGAATGGGAGGCAACCCATTTTTTTTTTTTGCTTTCATTTATTTTTAGTGTCTTTTTATATTATTAGGGTGTTTAGAGTCGTATGTCTAACCTCGTACTCGAGAGCTTTATTTTGTAGGCTTGTCTCTAAAGGAGTAAAGGAACCAAAGAAGTGGAGATTGAAGGAACCAACTTGAGACAAGGGAGTGTGCAAAGCTATTGAGAGAAACTGAATTGTTTGGTTGAGGTAACCCACAACCCCAAACGTAGACCTCTAGCAAGGTCGAAGTTTGGGGGGGTGGAGTTTCTTTTTATGATTACATTGCACATGCATGCACGCCCTTATCTTTGAGTTGAGTTAGTTATTTGGTGCCTTGAGATGCTCCTTGGGCTATTATTAATTTGTTTTGTTACTCAATATTTTATGCCTATCAATCACCTTATGCTTGTTGATTGCTATCTTTGAGTATGATTTGATGAGTAGGGTGAATTGTGAGGCTGAGTTAGGAGTTTTCTTGTGTGAGTGTTTGAGTTTGAGCTGAGTTGAGAAAGAACTTGTATGCTTGTGAATTTTTCTTTTGAGTACTTGTGTGATGAGAGTGAGAATTCACTAGGACTAGCATGGATGTGAAAGCCGTGAGCTTTTGAGCCTTACGAGATTTAAATGCATGATTTAATCTCTTCGTTTGTGAGTGGATCGTCACCTTAGAGGATGCTAGAACTTGCATGTGCTCTTGCTTCTAGATTGTGTCTAGTTTGATATGCCGAATGTGATCTTAGGCCATCTTTGATTTTATTGAGTCACTTAGCCAAAATTTTCCTTACCAATGACATTGATCCCTTGTTAGCCCCTTTGAGCCTAGAGCCTATTTTATTTGCTAGCACATATGAACACTATTCCAATTCCTAAGCCTTTTTGTCCAAATTTGAGTGGAGAATAGGAAAGTGTGAATGTGAAGGGAGTGAAGTAAGTTGAAAAAAGGAAAAAGTTGTTTGTTGAGTGAATATGAGAAGAAGGGTGTGAATGAGATTTGAGTTGTGGGAAAGAAAACAAAAAAAAATTTGAGAATGAGCAAAAGAAAAAATGAGCTCATGTGTTTGTGCGAAAAAGAAAAAAAAAAGTGATTGAAAAAAAAGTGAAAGAGTGAGAAAGAAAAAAAATTGAAGTGTTGAGAGTAGTGGAATTAAAGTGTATTGATTGCAAATGTTGAAGTGATTCTGCTCCTAATCTCAAAGTGCCAAAGTTGATTTTTCTATTCTCCATTCACTTGAGTCACTTACCCCATATTGTTATCCCACCCGTCCAAAGAGCCTACATTACAACCTTGAGAAAAGTCCTTTTTGATTCGGCATGGATTTCTAGAGTATGGTCGAAGTTGAGAGTGCTTACAAGCCTATGGCTGCCAATATGTGTGATTGATTGATTGAGTGAGTCCCTTAAACACTTTTATACACTTGTGAGGGAGTGAAACACATCGTTGAGTGCACGTCCATGCTTGATCTTGGTGTTTCTTGTTATTATTGCATGAGTACGATAAAAGAAAGTGAGTGAGTATACGGGTGATTGATCTTTAAAACTCGAGTTCAATTACTTGCATGATTTGATTCTTGATTCATTCCTAACAATTTCACTTGACTTATTATTTCGTTGCTTGAGGACAAGCAACATGGTAAGTTTGGGGGGGTTGATTAGGCGTGAAATTGTTATGTTTTGGTGCCCAAATTACTCATGTTTTGAGTGTTTTCGATGAGTGCTTGGAGTCAAATGAGCATCATTTCTATACATTGATAAATTTGTCTCTTTGATGTTCATAGGTGAATAGAGGACGAAAAACGGAGTTCGTAGGACTTTGAATCGACTCAAACGGATGCCCGGATGAGAAGATATTGAAGAAATACGATTGGTATTAGTGCGGACGAGGAAAAGTATCATTTGGAAGGATTAGAGAGCACTCGAGCGCATAGCTCGAGCGCCACCGCTCGAGCGCCTTACTCGAGCGCTTAAAACATACAGAACCATTCTTGCGCTCGAGCAGCTCGAGCGCCACCGCTCGAGCGAATCGCTCGAGCGCCCAAAAACATACAGAGTCATTTCAGCGCTCGAGCAGCTCGAGCGCGACCGCTCGAGCGAATGCATCATTCGAGCTACACAGCTCGAGCGGGACCGCTCGAGCGTTTTGCTCGAGCGCCCATATACTTTTGCCTCCGGATGCGTATTTTCGGCCCATTAACTCCCGTTTCGACCCGGTGCCTATATATACCTCTTCCAAACACAACATAGATCCCCGACTTTTAGAAATAATTTTAGACTTAGTTTTGGAGAGGAAGAAGGAGAGCAAGCTTTATTTTACGTTTTGTTGAGGTTTTGCATTCGAATTCTTAGTTTCTTTTTAGTTCGTTACTTTAAACGCTTTTAATTTCGTTTTAGTTAATTCAATTTCAGTTCTTCGTAGTTATTTTCTTTTTAAACCCTAGTTTATGTTTATTATTTTCTTTATTCAATTCATCATGTTTTTATTCGTTGTTTCTTTTATTGCTTTTATTTTTGTTAAAACCATGTCCGGCTAAAACCCTTGCATGCTTGGGTTAGGATGAACTCGTAGAAGTAGGATGTGGGTACGTAATTAGAGTAATTGGTGACGTTAGTTTTAATTCTCTTAATTAATGAATTCATATAATTAATCTTAACTCTACCTTTGAATTTCGTACGAAAGTGTTAGAGAGAGGACGACCGCATCACTCAATAACAATTAGTAGTCTTAACGAGAGGGTTTAGGAAAGGTTAATTCATCTACCGGTTTAGCGAAGGAGGACGACCGCATCACCTTAGTTAAATTAGGGTCTCCTTAATTAAGCACAATCTAGTAACTTGTTAGTGGATTAGTGAAGTCGATTGCTAGGATAAAGTATTAGGGTGAGAAATCTTGAGCTTTCATTCTACGATCTTTTACTTAGGTTAATTCTCGTTTGTCACAGTTATTTTGATTATGTACCTGCTCCGTTAGTATACGTAGGGATTCCTATCCTAAGCATCACCATCTCTTATTAGAAAACAACCCGTAGTTAATTCGTTCTTTTTCATTCTTTAGTTAATTAGTCTATTTTAGTCTTTTAATTAATTTTTAAAAAATCCAAAAACAAAACACTCATATTAACTACGACGCGTAGATCTTCAGGGATCTATTCGCATACATACCATCCCTTGGGTTCGATAATACTTGGTCCCTATACTTGCCCATGCTACAGTGAACCCGTTCTCTTGCGGGGTAGCTACTAGTAGAAGCTAGTGTAGTCGCTCCTAAGTCAATTAATAAATTAAATTAATACCTTAAACTCCTCGAAGTATGTCTTTTTTCTTGCATCGGATACTAACCTCCAACTGTAAGCGGTGGGCTCGAATCCACCGCGAAAGATGGAGTCGGAAACCTGATTAGCAGCCTCATGACCCGGAATCCAACTGTAAAATTAAAATTTCAAAGTTAGTAAAATAATTAGGTTTTAATTAATAAAAAAATTGAGTATAAAATATTAAAACTTACATATGACCACATGGCTTAACAGGTATCCGTCCTTCAACAACCGGATGCTGGCGGGAGGAGGATGAGCCCTCAGCAGTCTGCTGTGAGGAGGAGGAGGAGCCCGCACCAGGCTGTGAAGTGGTCTCTGATAGAGACCTCGGCCTGAAAATAGGTGGAACCACGGGTCTTAGTGAGGGTCGTCGTCTCCTCCCTCCTCGTCCTCCTCGACTCGCCTCCTCATCCCTCGGAGGCTGCTGACTGTCGTTGCCACTGCCTTGTCCGCTCATCTATAACAAATTTCACGAATTATTCATTCAACTAAATTAAAATCAATCAACTAATAATATTATTTTATAAATTATATATTAAACTAAAATCAAACAACTAATATTATTTAAAATCAAACAACTAATATTATTTAAAATCAATTAACAACCTACTCAACTAAATTCATTCAACTAAATTAAAATCAATCATCAACTAATATTATTTTGTAAAATTATTAAACTTAAATCAAGCAATTAAAATTATTTTGTAATATTATTTAAACATGCTTAACAATTAAAAATTAACAAATTACTAAAACAATTCAACTAAAATCAAACAACTCAGCTAAAATCAATTCTAAACTTAACAAATTCAACTATTTCTAAACATGCTTTAAAATTAAATTAAAATTCGATCAACTAATTAAATTATAATTCAACTAAAATCAATTCATTTCTAATATAATTCAAACAATTCAACTAATTCAATTCTAAACTTAACAAAAATTAAACATACTTTAAATTAAAATTCGATCAACTAATTAAATTATAATTCAACTAATTCAACTAAAATCAATTTATTTTTAATATAATTCAAACAATTCAACTAATTCAATTCTAAACTTAAAAAAAATTAAACATGCTTTAAATTAAAATTCGATCAACTAAAATCAATTCATTACTAATATAATTCAAATAATTCAACTAAAATCAATTCTCTAAACATGCTTTAAAATTAAATTTTAAACGGTAAAAATGAAGAAAACTTACGGTTTATTTGTAGAAGATGACGAAACGAGAACTCGGTGGGGACGGATTGGCTCTACAGCGACGGCACCCGACTTCTCCTTCCTTTTCCTCTCTTTTTCCTCTTCTTCTTCTTCTTTTCTCTCTTTCTCCGTCTGCAACGAGGCGGGCCTGTATAAATAAGTGGAAAAAATTTTGCGACGGACGCCTGTCCGTCCCAAATTTTGCCCGTCAAACGCAAAACGACGCCGTTTCTTACTGATTTTGCGACGGCTTATCCGTCGCAAATTACTATCATTTGAGACGGACTTCCTAAGTCGTCGCAAATTTTCATTTTTTGCGACGACTTACAAAAATCCTTCGCAAATGATAGTAATTTGCAACGGATATTCTTGCCGTCGCAAAATTCCCGTCGCTAAACTCCATCTTTTTTGTAGTGTGGCGACGGATGTATCACGACGTGTGGCTCGATGTCGAACATGTCATCTAGCCAAAAGTTATGGACAAAACACCGGATCTTACACTCCTCTTCGTGTTCCACAAGCACCTTGGGAAGATGTTAGTGTCGATTTTGTGGTGGGTTTGCCCCGAACTCTACGAGGCAAGGACTCGATCATGGTCGTAGTCGATCATTTTTCGGAGATGGTACATTTTGTGGCCTGTACAAAATCCTTGGAAGACTCTCACGTGGCTGGTCTTTATTTTAAGGAAATTATCAAGCTGCATGGAGTGTCTAAGACAATTACCTCTGATCAAGACCCCAAGTTTGTCGGGAATTTCTGGCGAACACTATGGCGTAAATTAGGGACCACTCTCCAATTTAGTACCTCTCGCCATCCGCAAACTGATGGTCAAACCGAGGTAGTAAATCAAAGTTTGGGAAATCTGTCGAGAAGTCTTGCTGGAACTAAAATTCGACAATGGGATCTTGTCTTGGCTCAAGCCGAATTCGCCTACAATCGATCAAAAAATCAGTCTTCTAGGATCAGTCCCTTTGAAGTAGTATACGGATAAAATTTGACCAGTCTATTGGACCTAGCACCCTTGTCAACTTCATATCAGTATAGAGGTGATGCTGATGACCGGGCTGCTCACATCAAGGAAATACATGAACAAGTGCGAGAACATATTATCAAGTAAAATGAGAAGTACAAGCATCAAGCTGATAAACACCAAAAACCAGCAAACTTCAAGGTTGGAGATCTGGTTTGGATTCATCTTCGTAAAGAACGCTTCCCTCGAGGACGGTTCGGAAAACTCAAGCCACGAGTCGATGGTCCCTTCAAGGTAGTTAAGAGGATTGATGAAAATGCATATAAAATTGAACTTTTGGATAGCTATGGTGTATCAGACACCTTCAACATTGCTGATCTCTCACCATACTTCAGCGAGGAAAACTCGGGGACGAGTTTACACGCAGTGGAAGCGTCTGATACCGGAACAAGACCAATAATTTGGTCGGTCAACATGCCATCTCACATCAGTAACTACAGTCAAAATACATATCCACATCCTTTATTGCAGTCAAGAAGTACATGAACAAAAGAAGAAGTCTAGTAGCCTAATGCATGTAATTGTCGGTCAAAAATAAGTGTCAAAGTGTCTTTATTAAGTCAAGTTCAATATCATATTTCCTATGCATGGGGATTGTCCATGATCATATGTATATATTTACCTTTGACTATCCGAAAGAAGTCAGTTTTGAATTAACAGAATATAATTCATCTTGTTAGTGAAGAAATCTTTTCATATCAACATAACTCTTATCCCTTTTGGTGGATTCCATATTGGGTGGCGAGCTTTCTATCATTTCGTTGGTGGATTCCTTCGAAGTGGTGAAGTATATCTTTGAGAGTTCCTTGTAATTTCATCTGTCACTTTGATACCGTGTCACTGACAATTTAAGAACGGTAGGTTTAAAGAGTTCCAAATTGAGACCCAAATTAACTCGAATTAATTGGGTCCAAATTGCACATGCTCCGCACATGACCCTGATTTCAGGTTATTTTGTACATGTGAAGTACGTCAGATACCAATTTGAGACATAACAATTTATTTTTCTAAATATAAATATATAATACAAAAAAAAATATAAATAACAAAAAAAAACATTAAATTAACCCCTCCTCCGCCCCAATCATCTTCCACAATTAATCCTACTCAGCACCAATCATCTTTCCCAACTAATTTGGTCATTTACCACCCCAAGTTCCGATCCCCACCCCCTCCCCACATATAAAATTGTCTACGAAAATCGTCAATATATCTACAAAATTTCCAACAAAAAACACTATCAGAAAAATATAAATTTGCCTATAGAAATTGTCAATATAACTACGAAATTTTCAACAAAAAAATCGTAGTGGAAATTGCCTACAAAAGTCTCTAATTATATAAACATTTTCATTCTCTACCTATAAAGAAATTTGCCTACGGAATTTTCATAGACAAATTGTTTGAAGGTAAATTTTTGTAGGCAAATTGCTTGTAGGTAATTAATGCTTAGGAATTTCATTCCGTAGGCAAATATATTTTGTAGGCAATTTGCTTGTAGGTTGAGGAATGAAGGTGATTACTTGATTATAAGTTTTTGTAGGCAAATCGTAGGTAATTCCACTATAAAAAAAAATTGTAGAAAACTTTCATAGGCAATTTTAAATTCGTATACAAATATATGTTTTCTTGTAGTAAAATTTCTAGGTGGGGATAGCCTACGAAATTTCCTACAAAGAATTATAATTATATAGGTTTTTTCATTCTTTACCTACAAAGAAATTTGTCTACGGAATTTTTGTAACCAAATTGTTTGTGGGTAATTTTTTTTAGGCAAATTGCTTTTTAAGTAATTAATGTCTATGAATTTCATTTCATAGACAAATTTCTTGTAGGTTGAGGTATAAAAGTGTCTACATGATTATAAAAATTTGTAGGCAAATTGTAGAAAATTCCACTAAATTTTTTTTTTTTTAAATGTTTCGTAGGAAATTTTAACTTCGTAGATAATTCTTTATTTTCCTATAATGCCACATCGGCCCTCGCCTCGGCCGTCCCACCCAAGTTCCTAGTCGTTGCGTTTGGAACTTGGGGTGTGAAATTGTCAAATTAGTTGAGGAAGATAATTGGGGTTGGGTAGGATTAATTGGGGAAGAAGATTGAAGCATGAGGGGTTGCAGTGGGAAAGGGGATTATTAAAAAAAAAAATTTGTATTTTTTGTTATTTATATATTTTTTTAAGGTTTTTTAGTATCAGACCATTCGTCTTCACAGAGCCTTTCACTTAACTCTTCCATATGCTATTCCATGCATCTTCCAAAACCGATACCGGTACATAGGAATCATCTATAAACCAGACCCAAATTCCGAGATGATGTAGATCAATTGCATATGTCCATACGTCGCGCTGTAAGGATTCTTTTGAGGCAGGTATAAAGAGCAAAACTCTGCCTTACGTAAAGTTGCCAGAGTACGATTAACCTCTGGATTTGAAATCACTGCTTATATACCCGGTATTGGCCATAATTCACAAGAACATTCTTCAGTCTTAGTAAGAGGGGGAAGGGTTAAGGATTTACTCGGTGTAAGATATTACATTGTTCGAGGAACCCTAGATACTGTCTGAGTAAAGGATCGTCAACAAGGGCGTTCTAGTGCGTTGTAGATTCTTATCCAAGACTTGTATCATTTGATGATGCCATGTGAATCGCTAGAAACATGTGAGTGTATGGCTAACCCAATAACGAAAGTTTCGTAAGGGGACTGGAGCAGGCTACCATGAAACAAAAGATCTTCTATTTATAAAAAAATAGTTGTCTCAAATTGGTATTGGACGGGCACCACATATACAAAGATCTGTCAGCCCAAAGACATACTGTTTTCTTAAATTGTCAACCAGAAGATCTATGGTCCTTCTTTTACTATCCTCCTAAGTTGTTGGCCTTAAAAAATGATTATTTCTCAATTAATAGTAAATATCATTTTTGGCTAGAGATAGAGAAATAGAGTTGGGTGGAGTTTTAAGGTGGTATTTTTTTTTTTTAAGTCAATGTGATACCATAAATTGGTTTTCTTGGAGGTTGTGTTTTTTTTTTTTAGTAGTATGTATCATTTTCTACGAGAAATAAAACAAAATTAATTAGAACTATAAACTAATATTAAATTAAGCAAACCATTATATATACGAATTATAAATAGGTACTTTTATCATTTCAAATTCACTTTATTTGGTCATTTTTAGTAGCTACTGAAATTATCTAACTCTAAATAGTTATGTAGACGTTTGTCATTAATAATACTATCAGATTAAGGTGCAATTAATATTGTAAATTAATAGTGGTAAGCAAGGTTGGATTTTTCAAGGTACAACTCCAAAAATAAGTATAGTAGTGCAAGTATTAATTTGTTCCCGTTAATTTGCTTTATCTTTTCTCCGACAAATCCATGAAATAATTATATAAAATAATTTCCATTATGTTGTGTCAGTGTTATAAGCTTCTCATTCAGAGAACGTTGAACAAGTTCTTTTCATGTCAAAGACTATCAATATATATACATAGGATAAGAAAACAAAGATTATTAGAAAAACAAGACAATATATTGATTTTGAGAGAGTAATTTTCTAGTCCCAGATCTTTTAAAGAATCCCAGCTTCAAGTTCTCACCTTCAATACAACAACTTCACCGGTTTAGGATCAACCCCTTTAAAGATCACATTCTTTCTCATTCTTCATTTATACAATGGGATAATTTGGTTGGTTTGTAGCATCTAATTCTGGTGCCGCTAACTATCTAGCTTAGATCTCAACGGAGATCTCAACGGTATTTCTAACGGCATATTAACCTCTTTACATCTCTCTGATACGTGTCAAAATAACAACTAAACGATCAAATCCGACTTACTTAATAAATATTTTTCAAAAAAAGCAATTTCTTAACTTGACAAAAACCATTGTAAAACCTAAAAAACTAGATTTATGAAGTGAAGAAACACAACAAGGGCATGAGTGAATCATAAAATAGAAGATAGAACACAAACATGACTGAAAAAACTCATCCTCTTCAATTATATATAAGCACAACATTTCATATAAAACGAGAAAGGTCTAAGAATACAACATAATCCAGTTTTTAATTCATAATACCCAAAAAGTACATTTTACATACCGAAAAAGTACATTAGAGAAAAGGAAAAAAAAAAGGTACATTAGAAAGGCTCCCTAGAAGCACCTTAGAAAGGCTCCCTAGAAGCACCTTTGTCTTTTTTCAATCCTTGGGGGCTTGAAACTAAAATCTGCAGGAGATGCATATTGGTACTCCGGGTGCTTAGATAGGAAGGGGGCAACTCGGTCAGGGCGCCTTAGAACCTTTCCCGTGGGAGTCTCGTAGTAGACTTCCAACCTCGACAAATCGTGTCTGAGGGACAGCTGTCTGGTGAAACCAAGAGGAGATTTTGGGAGGTTTGGTTTATCAAAACTCCACAAACTCCCGTTCCCTACCTCCACATCGGGAGGGTCGTTGCACAAAGCCCCCTCTTTTCTGCGGCAAGAGAAGGGCACCTCCCAAATGTTTTCTCTGATTTCTTCATACTCTTTCTGGGAGGGTATGACCCTCCATTTCTTGCAGTGTGTGCACTGAGCAGTCCATGTTGGGGCCGTCTTCCAGGTAGGACAAGACTGAGTCTAAAACAAAAATTAATCAGCTAGATACAATTCAGCAGGAGGAAAGTACCTTGCTATGTTTTTTCTCCATATCAAAATTAAAAGCAAAACCAGATCTAGATCTAATTCTAATGAAGAGATGGGTACCTTAGACTTGATCTCCGATGTGGTTGTTGTAGGAATATCCGCCATTTCCGATTTGTCTTTCTTCTTCTTCTTTCCGCCCTCAAACCCACTTCTTGTTTTGGGCCCCTTGTTTTACCCTACGCTCGCTCACTGCCGCTTTATATAGAACTAGCTTGTTAGTTTTAATGTTATATGATGACTCAACGTAATTGAGCTCATCCATTTTTTGTTTTTTGTATTTTTGGAAACAGAAAAGAGAATTCAGTAGAGCCCATCCATTTAATTTCACTCTGCACGAGATCTCCTATTATACAATAATGTAACATTTTCTCTTTATTCGTGGAATTTTATGTTGTCACATAGTTCTATTCAATTTTGTGAGTAAGGTTTAAAATCAATCAACAATGTGTATTGTGGTTGTAAAAAAACAATCAATAATTTGTATTTGTGTAAAATACTTTTACAATTTCAGAAAGTTATATATAGAGAATTTTGCGATGTTGGTTCAACTCTTAACGGTTTTTCGCGCCAATGGTATTTATACTATTACTATCAAGACCAAAAATTTGCAAGCACATTTTGGCCTCATCGTTATATTTGGAATCCTTTTTTCACACTAACGGACTCTGAAATTTTACTCAAAAACTAGGATCGATCAACTAAAAAATTTATAATTGTCAATAATGATAAACATTACTTCATTTGTCCCAAATTAATTTTCCCTTATCTGGCACAAAAAATAAGAAATATAACTTTTTCACTTTATTAAAGTGATAAAGTAGGGTATTCGGTCAAATCAATTTTATTTGTGTTGAATACAGTTAATTGTGTTAGAAAAAGTAATGTCATAAATTGTAAATAAATATATATTCCAAAGATATTCAAATCAGTTTACACACTAATTTAGGCACATAATATAAGAAAGATAACTTTTTCACTTTATTAAAGTGATAAATGAAAGCTAACTTTTTCACTTTACTAAAGTGAAAAGGCAAAGGCATTATGGTCAAATCGAGTTTGATTGTGTTATAAAAAGTAGTGACATAGAGTGTTAATAAGTGTATATTGGGGAAAATTACTTTTTCAGGCTTTAATTTAATGGGGATAGCAAAATAAGAACCATAACTTTTTGGGCTGGTAAATTAAGGACAAATCAGCTCGAATCAATGCAAATCTAGCCAATTGACCCTATTTTGGCTGATTTGGGCAAGAATCGGGCCCAAATCGGGTCACTTTGGCCTAAATTTGGGTTGAATATGGCCTCAATTTGAAAGTTATAGTCCATAAATTGTCAATTTAAAAAGTTACCCTAAACTGAAAAGTTATTGTTCTTATTTTATTAGCTCGAAAAATTACAATTCTTATTTTGCAAACTTTACGTTCCTGAAAAAATAATGTATATTGTGAGGGTAAAGGTTTGTGGGCATATTTTCTAGTTTTGGGTGTGATAGTTAGTAATGCGTGAAAAAAAGAATTGTGAAAACTGATTTGGCGCAAAACGATAATAAATAAAGTCAATGATATATTACATCATAATGATGAGTATTCAAAATAAAAAAATATTCTTAGGTGGTTGCATGGGTCAATGTATCATCATAAATTGGTTTCTATAAGAGGTTGTGTTTTTTTGGTATGCATCATTCATTAGGAGAAATAAAATAAAGTTATTTGAATTATAAAATAATATATTAAAATAAACTAACTATTATACAAAGGCTTAATCTTGTTTATCTCAGATACACTTTGCAATTCAAGTGCATTTTTAAAAATTAAGTTATATATTTTACCACTGAAAAGTTATTATATTTATTTGTATCGAAAAATAAATTTATTAAAGTGTCCAAGAGACTTACCAAAAAATACTCCCTCTGATTCATTCTTTATTATCCGTTTACCATAAAAAGAAGATTTTTTTTTTCACATAACTCAAAGTAACAAAAAGCAAATACTACCATTTTTAATTTACCCCTTAAAAACATCATTTATCTACACTCATGTCACTACTTTATTAACTTTATACCCACAAATACTAATAAATAATTATTTTATTAAAGTTCGTGCCCTTTTTCAATGGACAATAAAAAATGAATCGGAGGGAATAATATACAAGTATGGCTGGAACGTAATGAAAATAAGGTGCTTTTATAATTTGAAATTCATTTTATTTGGTCATTTAGCTACTGAATTTATCCACTAAATAGTGATGCACACGTTGTCTTACGCACTCAGTGAAAATAATTCTGGTGCAATTAATACTTATATAATTATATATTGTAAATTAATGGTACGTGAGAGCAATTAACGATAGATATTTTTTGCAACGTAAAACCCCAAAAATCTGTAGATTTTCCATCGCCTTTACTCTTTTTTGCGACGAAATCCATGAAATATTAAAACCGATTGAGTAATCTGTGAATGTTATAAGATTCTCTTTTAGTTTGGATGGAGTGGATGGAGTCATTTAAAACATTAGGGATTTAAAAATAATTGGATTTAAGAATCCATGAATTTTAAACGATATAGTTTTTCTAAATATTTTAAATTTCTCCAATTTAAATTAGGATCAATGCTAGAAATTTGAAATCCACCAATTTAAATATTTTATTCAAATAAGAGGAGTGAATGTAGAGTGTGAATTTAAAATTCATGGTTCGTTCTTCCATCCAAACACAACATTAGAGAACGCTGAACAAGTTTTTTCCATGTTAATATTAGTTCTTATTAGGGTTGTAAACGAATCAAACAATTTTGGTTCGATTTGGTATTTGTATTCGAAATTCGATATTCGTATTCCAAATTTTATAATTCGAATTTGAGTACAAATAATTTTTTTGATTCGATTAGTTACCAAATACAAATACAAAAACTATGATATTCGATTCAATATTCGTAATTATTCGATTAAATATTCGGTTAAATATATAATTAAATAATAATCACTAGTACAAAAAAGGACTTAGAAAGCGGTTACTTTTTAGCTTAGAAAGCGGTTCTAACCGCTTTCTAAGAATCAGCTATCTAAGCTAAGAAAGCGGTTCGGAAACCGCTGTGCAAAATAACCTCTTAGATAGCGGTTATAAACCGTTGTGTTCTAGGAAAGCGGTTTCGAACCGCTATCCAAGATCCTTACTTAGAAAGCGGTTTTGAACCGCTATCACTGGGCCTAACTTAGAAAGCGGTTTTGAACCGCTATCCAAGTGCCTAACTTAGAAAGCGGTTCTTAACCGCTATCTAAGTGACAAAACGTTTTTTTTTTTTAAATTTAATTCACTAGGAAAGCGGTTCTTAACCGCTTTCTTTGATTTTTTTTTTTTTTATATTTTCTATTTTATTTTAATAAACCTGTTTATATACAAATAAATATATTTATCCACACCATCAAATATTAATCCATAACATCAAATAAATATAATTAATTATACCAAAAAATTCTTAATAATATCATATCATCACAAATTAATATATAAGTTACATGCCATAAGTTATATAGTAATGTCTTGTAAAAAGAAAATTACATTAAGAACCTATTGTATAAATACCCCATCCAATCCATTTTCCATTTGTCAATTCTAGCTTTGTTGTAAAAAGGGATCCGAGGATTATGCACAAACTGCAAATTACATTTAAAATTTAATTAATTAATACGAATATGTTATAACAATCAATAATAATTTAAATAAATCGATAAATCAACTTACTTCATCAGGTATATTCGTTTGAGAAGTCAAGATTATATCTTCAATGTAGCAACACACAAAATGTCCACAATGATCACCATCTTGCTGCCTCGGAACCTATATATTGATTAGCAATTATAATCACGTACTATATATATACCTATGATTATTTTTAATTGAATTGAAAATTTTATAAAGTAAGTTTACCGAAATATTTTTCCACAACACTTTACTAATGGTTTTTGAGCTTTGACCCGGAAGACTACTCCGAAACATTCTCATTACACTATAAAAAATATTTAGAAAATAAAGCTCAGATTAGATCATATGCATACTTTTTAAAAGTAAAATAAATAATAATATGAGAATATTAAAAACTAACTTACCCGTCCATAAATGTAATGAGATTAGGACGATTTGTATACACTCCACCGTGAGCTGGATCCATAAAATACACATTAAGTTGATTCATGTCTATGGCCACCAGCACCCAATGTTTACTACAGTATTATATTAAGAATATTAAAAGATAATCATTTGTTTATATATAAAAAAAATATTTTATGAAATATTAATTGTACTCACCCCACATTTGTCGGCCAGAAAATGAGATGATTTTTCCCAGTATATTTCAACATATGGTTAACAATATCCATCATTAATGGTGTCCTCTTACCAAACATACAACACACTTGTGGAGAGACGAATGAATACTTTGCACTTGCCCCGATATCTAGGGTGAAATATACCTCACCCAAATACCTTAAACAAACATACGCTAATTAATATTTAATAAGAAAATTAAACTATATATGAAGTAAATATTTAGAATTAGTTAACACATACCTGAGGTAAAGACTAATGGTAGTTGCACTCAACCACTTGTCCTGCATTATTTCATCCACATATTCCGGTAGGATGGTCTCTTCATAACCAACCTGGTGAAAGTAAGAAGTAATGGGAACCACAACTGGATCGTAGGTGGGGGACGAAACCATCAAGTGCGCCGTTGACATTGTAGTGACGTCGTGGGGTAAGTCACCGTGCACTGGATAACCTAATCGTCGTCTGCGAACACCAACAGTGGGTTCCCTTCGTCTCTCCCTCTCAATACCACTTGATCTTTGTGGAGCCTTTTGTGGAGTCGGCAGTATCTACAATCAATTTTTAATATAATTTAGAATAAATAAGATATTAAACTTTAATATCATGAATTTTACCTTCTTGGTGAGAGAGACCAAGTTCCTCGGCCATTCGAGAAAATGTCCGACCGCTGTTTCGACTGTGGTGGCATCATCTTTTGGTCTTGGCACTGGTGAATTCTCTTCTCCGATTTCAGGTACAATAAGTGTGACTCTCACACAACCAGAAGCCTGGGGACGACCGTGAATGATTCCACTAGAGCTGTCGTGCAACATTCCAGTTATCAATACCATGACACATCAAGTGGTCTAACAAACTTTCTCGACCACTAACAGTTTTTCCATTCATACATTTCCAACACGGACATAATATGTATCGATGGTCGGTGCAATGTCTAATTGCATGATTACAAAACTCTTCCACCCCATTCCTATACTCCTCTGATAATCTATCTGCTCGAACCCACTTCCGATCCATATAAAACTAGAGATGCCTATATACATTAATCGAAAAGCACACGAGTTGAGTCTATATATAATTAGCAATCCAACTCTATTTACAACTACTACTATTTTGTAAAATTTTATAACCTCTAGCTAGGCATGCTATAGATCAAAGCCTAACTAAGTCCCAAGACATTCTAAGATTCTAACATGCATTCTAACAATTTCATCTAAAATTAGTCATAAATCCTTCAATTAAGAATTATAACCCTAACAAGGACATGATAACAATCTTATTATGAGTTGAATGCTAATAATAAGTTAGCTTTAATGTAATTATCACAAGACAATTTAAATCAACTTGTGGTTATATAGTATCTCTTTTCTACCGTTTAGTCATGCATAACTAGAGTGAATCAAATTACGCAATCACACAATTTCAATAAATTTGGGGCCAAAAACCATTTCCATTCATTTCACCACCTCAATTAATGGAAGGCAAATTATATCACTAATAATTATTATTCATTTCCATTATCATCCTCATTCACAATCATACAACATGAGATGCATATATAAATAAATTACCGAAATCACGACTTAGAATCAATCGAACAATTTCTATATATACCTAATTATATTATATATTCATCAAATAAATTAGTATTTAAATAAACAAACACTAATTAACTAATTAACTAGTATATAAATAAATTAGTATATAAATAAATTAACTAGTATATATTCATCAAATAAATTAGTATATAAATTAACAATTTCTATATATACCTAATTATATTATATATTCATCAAATAAATTAGTATTTAAATAAACAAACACTAATTAACTAATTAACTAGTATATAAATAAATTAGTATATAAATAAATTAACTAGTATATATTCATCAAATTAATTAGTATATAAATTAACAATTTCTATATATACCTAATTATATTATATATTCATCAAATAAATTTCACAATTTAAATAAACAAACATTAATTAACTAATTAACTAGTATATAAATAAATTAGTATATACCTAAAATTAACTAGTATATATTCATCAAATTAATTAGTATATAAATTAACAATTTCTATATATACCTAATTATATATATTCATCAAATAAATTAGTATATAAATACACAAACACTAATTAGTATATATTCATGAAATTAACCGTACTAATTAACTAGTATATATATAAATTAAAAAATTAGGCATATAATTAACACTAATTACATGTCGACGGCGGAGGGATACGGCGGCGGCGGAGAGGCGGCAGCTGGTGCGCGCGGCGCAAGGGGGTCTCGTCGGGAGAGGCGCGGCCTGGGACGGCGTCGCGAGCGCGGCGGGTAGGGTGCGCCGCAGGGGAGGGTGGCGCCGCGGGCTACGAGGGCGGCGCAAGGGGGCTGGAGGGAGCGGTGGCGCGCGGCGGTTGGGCGGAGGAGGAGGGAAATTAATTTTTGGAGATCGATATACGCGTACTGGAATTAGGGATTTGGAAGGATTAATTTAAAATATTGGGTCAAACACTTGCATAGCGGTTCTGAACCGCTATGCAAGACTGCAACTTAGAGAGCGGTTCTTAACCGCTATCCTAGTTTCACTTGGATAGCGGTTTTGAACTGCTATAAAAGACGATCTTGGATAGCGGTTTTGAACCGCTATCTTGCAATTGAGTTCTTACATAGCAGTTTTCAACCGCTTTCTAAGGTTTTACCTAAGAAAGCGGTTTTAAACCGCTGTCTTACAATTTTTTTTTTTTTTTATAAATTACTTTACAAAACCGCTCTCCAAGTGGGTTCTTGGAGAGCGGTTTTTATAATAGCTATCTAAGATTAGCTGTCTAAGTTCGAATTTGTAGTAGTGAATATAACAATAATAATAATAATAATAATAATAAATTATTATTTATAAATTTAAGTCCATTATAATTATTTTAAGGATATTAACCTTTATAACTTCATCCATCAAGTGGGCTTTTAGGCAATTGTTAATTAAATATTTTAATTAAAAACACATTTAATGTAATTTAATTATTAAAAAAATTAACAAATTAAAAAAGTATTGCATGTCAACACTCTTAATTTTATTATTAAAATATTTTTTCATAAATTTGATAATTAATTTATTTATTTACTTACTTGATTATGTTATGCAATTTTTTTTTTAAAATTTGTAGCTTGTTTGTGAATTCAAACGAATAACACTCATGGTAATTATTACCGTGAACAACAAATTATTAATATTTGACGAAGTGGTATAACTCAAGTGGTTAAAATCCCACTACCTATGATACAAAGGTCATGGGTTCAAGTCGCAACTTTACCTTATGTTGAAACAACTAATACCTTTTATTGAGAATGATTAATACTACTTCAACTAATACCTTTTATTGAGAATGATTAATACTACTTCAACTAATACCTTTAATAAAAACAACTAAATACCCTTTGGAGCTGATAACTTTAGTGCAATTCACTGATATTTTTAGTTTAATTTACTAATACCCTTCAAACAAGTTTCATTGTGAATATTGTTCACATAATACTTTCTCTTGAATATTATTTGTTAGGAACAGGCTTGAGAAAAAAAAATCGATTCGAATATTCGACTCAAGTATTCGTATATTTTCTAATAATTTGATATGAGTTTCAAATCAAATATAAATGATATATACTATTCGAAAAATATTCGATTCGAATTCGATATTCAAAATAATTTCACAAATACGAATTCAAACACAGTGGTATTCGACTCGATTCGTTTCGTTTACATACCTAGTTCAAATCATTTCTTATATTAGGAAAAGAATCGCAATTGCACGATAATAAAATTAAATAGGATGAGCATGGTATCGACCTTTCAGCACTTTATTATAAAATATAAATAAAAAATAAACTTTAGATTTAGGCAGTTTTAGGAAAAATTGAGAGAGAAAATGTAAAAAAAAAAATTAATTTTTTTTAGATCTGGATGAAAATTGAGATGAAAGTGGGTGAAAATTTCTAAAATAACAAATAATAATTTAGAAGAAAAATTGAAATTTAAAAGGACAGTAATAGCAAGGATAAATTTTTTAAAATACACTTGAGTTGCACGGTGCATTTGGTGTACAGGTGACTTACTCATATATTAATTATATTTTAATTTCCTAAGAAACCTATTCATCATAACTTTCATAATTTATTATTTATACTCATAGAGTGTACTTCAATTAATTATAATTTTCCTTAAAAAAACATATTCATAATTTACTTAAAGATTTAATTTAATTATTAAGAACTTTGATATTTTTCAAAAACTAAAAGTTTTCAAAGATGCGGAAAAGTTTTGTCCTACAATGCACATGGCTACAGCATCTCTCTCATATAAGAGTTAGCTCAACTGCGACCTCCAACTGCATTCTCAGGTTCAATTGATTTTTTTGTTCATGTATTCTTATTGTTTTAACAGTAAAGAATTTTTCTTATATACTCCAACTCCTACAACTACCCATAACAGCAAAAATAAAACAACATCAATTTACAAAGTGTTATATTCTACTACACCCATTTTTTAGAGAACCCAACTCAAGTCTTCTTCTTCAATTCTAAAACTTCATCCGGTTTAGGATCGATCCTTTAAAGGTCACATTATTTCTCATTCTTGATTTAATCGCTGGATAATGGTTAATTATATTGGATCTTTGCACTTATTAATAACTCTACCCCTTTTGAGAAAACTCCATACTTAGCAAATTCTAATTGTAAAAGTTCTATTTTGTCAAGAGTTTTTTTAGCCAAGAGAATATAATGTTTACTAATTTTACCCTTATCTCTATTTTTCAATTTTGATTATGATTCAAAATCAATTAATAATGAGTAGGTCGTGTGTGACGCACTAATACTTTGACATCGGCAGGTGTTAATTTTATTTTTTTTGGGTCAGTATAACAAATTGTATTAATGAAAAAGCATAAAGAGTTTTGTTTTTTCATTAATTAATACAATTTGTTTTACCTACCCAAAAAAAAAAAAAAAAAAAACAGAGAGAGAGAGAGACGGTCTTATGCAAGTTCTTGTCATAAATAATTTGTGTTGGTACCTACGTGCGAAAGTGACTTTTTTTTTTTTTTTTTTTTTTGCAATATTGGTCCAAACTGTTAATTTTTAGCTAGGATCAAAATTGTTATTTTACCACATTCTCTTAGGATCAAAACTGTAATTTACTCATTCTTTTGGGACCAAAAGTATCGTTAAAAGGATTGTTTTAAAATGGATCATTCTCTTGGAACTAAAGTGTAATTTATTTATTTTTTTTAAATCAAAGAACATAAGTAACAACAATTTCGTTAAGGTCAATATTATATTACATCATAAAAATGACAGTACTCAAAACAATTTTTTCAAGGTGGCTTTTAGGCAATGTGATATCATAAATTGGTTTCTATGGGAAGTAGTTGTTTTCTTTTTTCTTTTTTTTTTTATAGTATGTATCATTTTCTATGAGAAATAAAACAAAATTAATTAGAACTATAAATTAATATTAAACTAAGCAAACTTTTCTATAACAAATTGTAAATAGGCATGGAATATACGATACTTTTATAATTTCAAATTCATTGCATTTGGATAATTAGTAGCTACTAAAATTACCCACTCTATAAATAGTTATATGTAGACGTTTGTCATTTAAAATACTATCAGATTCAAGTGCAATTAATACCTTATCATATATTGTAAATCAATAGTAAGCAAGGCTGGATTTTTCTAATGTGCAACTCCAAATAGATGTAGAGACTATAGTGAGAGTATTAATTTGTTCCCATTAGTTACCTTTATACTCTTTTCTCCGACAAATTTCATGAAAATTAACATAAACTAATTTCCATTATTTTGTGTGAATGTTATAAGCTTTGAACAAGTTCTTTCCATGTCAATGATAAATATAAAAATCATTAATTGTATAATATGAAATGTATCGCAAATCATTGTGATAAAATGAATTAAAATTATCGATCTTACTGAGATTATCATGATACAAGAGGAATCAATACATGAACGAAAGAACACAAAGATTATAATTAAGTACAACAACCTATATATTGATTTTGCAGCAACTTAGCGGCTCCCTAATTAAACTAATTTGAGAATGTGTAATTTCCTAGTCCCGGAAATCTTTTAAAGAATCCCAGCTCCAAGTTCTCATCTTGAATTTTATAACTTCATCCAGTTTAGGATCAACCCCTTTAAAGATCACATTGTTTCTCATTCTTGATTTATACGATGGGATAGTCTGGTTGGTTCGTTGCACCTAATTTTGGTGTCCTAACAATCTAACTTAGATCTCAACGGTATTTTTAACGGCATATTAATTAGTATCTTTACATCTATCTGATACGTGTCAAAATAACAACAAAACGTCCAATACCGACTTACTTTATAAACATTTTTCAGAAAAAAACAAATTCTTAACTTTACGAAAACCAAAGAAGACCTAAAATTTTAATTTATGAATTGAAGAAACGCTGCAAGGGCATGAGTGAGTCATAAAAAAAGGAGATAAAACACTTGATACTCCACAAACGTGACTGAAAAATCTCATCCTCACATTAAGAAGCTAAAATTAATTGATCAGCAACACAGATAAAAATAAGAACAATTCATATAAAACGAGAAAGGTCGAAGAAAACAACATAATTTAGTTTTTGATTCATAATATATACCTAAATGGTACATTAGAAAAAAAAAAGTACATCAGAAAGGCTCCCTCAAGCAGCAGTTTTGTTTTTTCCAATCCGTGGGGGCTGGAAATAAAAATCCGCCGGAGATACATGGTGGTACTCCGGGTGCTTAGATAGGAAAGGGACAACTTGGTCGGGGCACCTCAGAACCTTGCCAGTCGGAGTCTCATAGTAGACTTCCAACCTCGAAAAGTTGTTTCTGAGGGACAGCTGTCTGGTGAAACCACGAGGCGATTTGGAGAGGTTTGATTTGTCAAAACTCCACAAACTCCCGTTCCCCAGCTCCACATCTGGCGGGTCGTTGCACGAAGCCCCCTCTTTTCTCCTGCAAGAGAAAGGCACCTCCCAGATGTTTACTCTGATTTCTTCGTAATATTTTTGGATGGGTATAACCCTCCATTTCTTGCCGTGTGTGCACTGAACGGCCCATGTGGGGGTCGTCTTCCAGGTACGGCACCACTGAAACAAAAATTTATTAGCTACTTCCAATTCTGGATTATAATTACAGCAAAACCAGATCTAATTTAGGAGATATAGGCTACAGCTTAAAGCATTCAAATAATGATGAAGAGATACCTTAGACTTGATCTCCAATGTGCCTGCTATTTCCACCTTTCTCTTTCTTCTCCTCAAAACCAATTAGAAAACAACCTGTTGTCTTTAATTATGTAGTTCCTACACTCCCTCACTGTCGCTTTATATAGCTACCTAGGTTTAATGTTGTACGATGACTCAGCATAATTAAGCTCATCCATTCTCTCTCTATTCACGGGAAATCTATTATTACACAATAATGTAATATCTTGTGTTAATTCATGGTATTTTATGTTGTCCCACATTTGTGTTCCATTTTATGAAAATGGTTTAAAATTAATAAGTATGTTTGTTTTGGGATTCATCCGGATAGACTTTGGACTTTGCGATCTACGTCCCATGTAAATTTGGGATTTAAAACCAGATTTTCAAATCTCAAACTCAATTCCTACCTATAAATCTATTACTACTTTTCACATAATTACACATCATCACTTTTTTATCATCCCCTTAGTCTCTCTCCTACTTTTCTCTTACACAACATAATAAAATAATGCAACATCTATCACTAATAAACATTGATTTGACATAAAGCAAAATCCAACCCTACTAATATTCCAAAACAAACACATATTTATATTATTCATCAAGAATTTCACACCCTAAGATTTCAAAGTCACGACTTCCCCCGCACACCTAAATCACAAAACAAACATACCCTAAATAATGTGTATTGGTTGCAAAAAAACCAATCAATAATTTGTATTTGTCGCAAGTACTTTAAAGTTTCAGATGGTTAAATATAAAGGATTTTGCTATGTTGTTTCAACTCATCACAGTTTCTCGCGCGAATGGTCCTAATACTATTAATATCAAGACCAAAAAAAAACGCGCAAGCAAGTCTAAGTCCGCTGTTATGTTTGGAATTATTTAAATCAAGAACTATAAACTAAAATATTTATAAAACTCAATAATTATAAATATATGATCACATTTCCTGTGTCTCAAATTAGTTTTCAAACTGATTCTGGGCACTAGAAAATGAGAAAAACAGTTATTTACTTTGTTTTCACACTGATTTGGACAAAAAAAAAATAGTTTTTCCACTTTATTAAAGTGATAAGGTACATAAGGGTATTTTGGTCAAATCTATTTTAATTGTATGGTGTGAGCTAATTGTGTTAGAAAAATATGTAGAGGGTAATAAGTGTATATTGTGAGGGTAATCGGATCAGTTTCACACTAATCTAGGCACAAAAAACAAGAAAAATAATTTTATTAAAGTGATTACTGATAAAGTAAGGGCGTTGCGGTTAAATCAACTTTAATTGTGTAGTGTGAATTAATTGTGTTTGAAAAGTAATGATATAGAAGGTATATATATTTATTGGGAGGGAAATGGCCGTGAACAATTTTTTTAGTTTTTTGGTGTGAAAAATATGTAATGTGGGACACAAAGGAAAGCGTGGAAACTGATTTGAGACAGGAGAATAATAACTACGGTCAATGTTGCATGTATTACATCATAAATTCACAATATTCATTATAAAAATAATATTTGTTTAGGTCGATGTATTATTATAAATTGGTTTCTATGAGAGGTGTTTTAATAGTAGGTATCCTTTTCTGTGAGAAATTAAATAAAATTAAATTAAAACAAAATATTATACAGATTATAAATAGGCAAGTAGGGGTGGAATGTAACAAAAATAAGATGCTTTTAAATTTTGAAATTCGTTTCATCATTTGGTCATTTTTAGTAGCTATTAAATTTGTTCACTAAAAATAGTTATGTGCGCGTTGTCTTACTCGTTGAAAATACAATCAAATTCAAGTGCAATTAATACTAATACAATTATACATCGTAAATTAATAGTAAGAGCATTTAAGGATAGATTTTACAATGTACATGTGAAGGATCAAATGTGAAGTATGTAGTCTGCTGAGCTTAATTCAGTAGGAGGCTATGTTGGTAAAGTGTTAGCCGTGAGAGTTTGTGAATTTGGGGTACCAGAGGAGGTGGACCAGATGAGGTTGACCAGAGAAGCCTGGCCAAAGGAGTCTGGCAGGTGAGCTACAAGAGGAGGTCCATCAGGTGAGGTCTGGTCAGACGAGTCTGGTAGATAAGTCATCAGAAGAGGTCTATCAGAGGAGGTCTGGGACCAGAGGTCATCTGGTGAAAGAGACCAGAGCCAGAGGAGGTCTTGTCATCTGATCCTGAAGTTCGTTATTCGCGAAGTACACCAAATTGAAGCTAATTCGAAGGCGGTTCTAACTGAATCAACCATGGCGGTTATTGAAGTTGTTAGCCAGCTGGATAACTACCTTTATTTTGAGTTTGTTACAACTGAATCGAATCTAGGGTTCGTTTCCAATCTCTGTAATTATAAAAGGGGCTTCTCAACTGAGAGAGAAGTGAGAGAACTGAATTCATTGTGAGAGCAAACACGAGAGATTGTGTGAGATTGTAACTTGTAACTTCCAATTCTTTTCTTAGTGGAATACTCTATCCTCTCGGATCCCGTGGACGTAGGAGTTCTTCTCCGAACCACGTAAATCTGGTGTTCTTGTGTATGATTTTCAATTTTGTCCTTATTGCATTTGATTCCGATTCCCTGAAAACCAAGTTTTCTTGTGAATCCGAAATCCGATTAACAAGTGGCGCCGTCTGTGGGAAGCAATCATGGCTGCAACTAAGTTCGATATTGAGAAGTTCACGGGGAAGAACGATTTCAGCTTATGGAAGATCAAGATGAAGGCACTCCTGGTACACAATGGGTTGTACGAAGCCTTGTTGCCACCAGCTCAGGTGGCTTCTGGATCAAATCCGGCGAAGGTGGAGGAGAACAAGAGGAAGGCACACAGTGCGCTTATCTTGTGTCTTGGGGACAAGCCATTGAGGGAAGTATCGAAGGAGGAAACCGCTCTTGGGATCTGGAATAAGTTGGAGCAGTTATACCAGACCAAGTCTGTTACGAACAAGTTATACATGAAACAGAAGCTTCAAGTCTTCTTCCTCCTCTTCTGCAGGTGCACTATCCTCATCTGATGACTCATTCTCTCTTGTTTCCTGCTCTGGTTCAGAACCAGATGCACTCTCATGATTATCATGATCAGGCTCAACCTCAACTTGAGTAATTGGCTCAGAAATAACCCCATCCATCTCCTCAGCTGATGGCTCCCTATCACCTCCACCTGACTTGTATCCCATCTGTGATTCATTAAACACAACATCTCTGTTGGTAATACACTTCTGGTTTCCAGGCTCCAGACACCACAACTTATACCCCTTAACACCCTTTGGATACCCAATGAAAACACATTTTAAAGCTCTAGGTTCGAGTTTGTCTTGCCTCACATGAACATAAGCTAGGCATCCAAACACTTTCAATTTTGAGTAATCTGATATCTTTCCATACCAAACCTCATCTGGGGTTTTAAACTCAATGGCAGATGATGGCACTTTATTAATGAGATACACAGCTGTGTTAACAGCTTCCCCCCAAAAACTCTTAGGTAAATGAGCATCAGATAACATACATCTAACCCTTTCCAGAATAGTTCTATTCATCCTCTCTGCTAGACCATTCTGCTGGGGGTTTGAAGGAACAGTTTTATGCCTAGTAATACCCTTTTCCCTACAAAATTGTTGAAACTCCTCTGATAGGAATTCAAGCCCATTATCAGTCCTTAAGTGCTTGATAGTCCT
Source organism: Ballota nigra (assembly GCA_947034835.1). Lineage (NCBI taxonomy): Eukaryota > Viridiplantae > Streptophyta > Magnoliopsida > Lamiales > Lamiaceae > Ballota > Ballota nigra. The sequence continues at coordinate 50,163,249 of OX344727.1, forward strand.
GCCTCTCTTATTCTCAAGTTCAATCAACCATTCTTTGAACTTAGAGAAGGCATCACTCTTCTGTTTAAGAATGTAAACCCAAACCTTTCTGGAATAATCATCAATAAGGGTAAGGAAATTCCTACCTCCACCATGAGTGGATACCCTAGCTGGTCCCCATACATCAGAATGTATGTAATCCATAACCTCATTGGTGGTATGCTTCCCCTTCTGGTATGCTTGCTTCTTTGATTTCCCAAGAACACACCTCTCACAGAATTCCAGCTTACATATCCTTTTCCCTGGGATTGCTCCCTTCTTGGATAACTCCACCAGGCCCTTCTCACCAACATGTGACAACCTCTTGTGCCACAAATTTACCTCAGAAGACCCCATGGTAACATCAGTTGATCCTGTTACAGTTCTTCCAATCAAAGTATACAAACCATTCTTGATCATCCCTTTCATAACAATTCTTCCAGATTTGGTTATTGACAGAGTTCCTTTTTCTGTCTTGAATTCAAAACCCTTAGAATTCAAAGTACCAAGAGAAACAAGATTTCTCTTCAACTCAGGAACAAACCTGACATCAGATAAGATCCTATCAACCCCATCAAACATCTTGATCTTGATAGAACCAGATCCTTGCACTCTACAGCTCTCATCATTACCCAAAAGAACAAGACCTCCATCAATTTTCTCAAGATCCAGGAACCAGTCTTCATGTGGACACATATGAAAAGTACACCCAGAGTCCAGGACCCACTCTTGACTTAGCCTCTCATGACTAACCATCAAGACCTCTGCACTATCATATCCTTCAACCTCCACAACAGCTGCATCTCCATCTTGATCACCTTGATTGTCTTTCTTCTTTCTTTCAGGGCAATTCTTTCTCAGATGACCTTCCTTATGGCAAGTGAAACACTTCCTCTTCTCAACAAAATCAGATTTATTCCCACCCTTATTCCCTTTTCCACCATCCTTCTTCTTGGACTGAAACCCCTTCTTCTTCTTGGATTGAACATTCAATCCTTCAGCAGGCTTCTTCCCATCAGCTTGGATCTGTAGAAACTTGGTTTTCAGGGCAGTTTGAACATCATCAAACATCACTTGATCTTGTCTTCCAAATAACAAGGCATCTTTGAAATTTTCCAGAGACTTAGGTAGGGCATTCAACAACATCAATGACTTATCTTCATCATCAATTGTAACATCGAAACTCTCCATGCCAGAAGCAGACTTGAGAAATTATAGTTTGACAAGAGACAGATCCAGAAGACAAATACATCCTCCAGCAAGGTTTGGTCGTGTGGATCTGGTCTCCTATGCACTTGTTACAGCAGAAGCCATAGAGTACCAGGAACCTAAAAGCTACAGGGAAGCCCTTGAGTGTGATGATGGGGAGTCATGGGTGACAGCCATGACAGAAGAGATGGAGTCTCTTAAGAAGAATCAAACTTGGATTCTTGTTGATAAGCCACCTAGGCAGAAGCTAATCAGTTGTAAATGGTTGTTCAAAAGAAAGCTTGAATCTGGTGTGAAAGATCAGGTGAGGTTTAAAGCCAGGTTAGTTGCCAGAGGATTTACTCAGAGGGAAGGAATTGATTACAATGAGGTTTTCTCACCTGTTGTTAAGCATTGTTCAATCAGACTACTTCTCAGCAAAGTAGTCCAAGAGGATCTGGAGCTACAACAACTTGATGTAAAGACAGCTTTTCTGCATGGTGATCTTATTGAGGATCTGTACATGCACCAGCCAGAAGGGTTTGTTGAACCAGGGAGTGAAGGAAAAGTGTGCCTGCTCAAGAAATCACTGTATGGCCTCAAGCAAAGTCCAAGACAGTGGCACAAGAAGTTCAATGAAGTTATGCTATCCATTGGATTTGTAAGGAACAAGTATGATACTTGTGTATACCTGGAAAGGCAAGGTAGTGATGTGATAGCCTATCTTCTGATTTATGTAGATGACATGCTTATTGCCAGTAAGAGTCTTCTGAAGATTCAGAGTATCAAAAGGAAGCTCAGTGCTAGATTTGATATGAAGGACTTGGGAAATGCTAAAAGGATTCTTGGAATGGATATTCTTAGGGACAGAGCAGCTGGAAGACTATTCTTATCCCAGAAGAGTTACATTGAGAAGGTCCTGAAGAGGTTTAACATGCATGAGAGTAGAGCTGTGTCAACTCCTCTGGGACAACAGTTCAAATTATCTAAGGAAATGGAACCAAAGTCTGATGAAGAGAAGAAGACTATGATGAAAGTACCTTATGCAAGTGGGGTTGGAAGCCTGATGTATGCTCTGGTCTGCAGCAGACCAGACTTGGCTTATTCATTGAGTATGGTGAGCAGATACATGGCTAATCCTGGGAGATTACATTGGGAAGCTTTGAAATGGATATTCAGATACCTTAAGGGGTCATCTGATCTGGGTCTGATGTTTGAGAGGATGGCTGACCAGAAGAGTCCACTGGAAGGATTTGTTGATTCTGATTTTGCTGCTAATCTGGACACCAGAAGATCCTTAACAGGGTATATCTTTACACTTTACAATACTGCTGTGAGCTGGAGATCTGTTCTGCAGAGTGGAGTTACATTGTCTACTACAGAAGCAGAGTTTGTTGCAGTGTCTGAGGCTGTTAAGGAGGCTTTGTGGTTGAAAGGCATAATCAAGGATTTTGGGATAAGTCAAAGGGATGTGGTCATTCATTGTGATAATCAGAGTGCAGTTCATCTGGTGAAACATCAAGTATTCCATGAGAGGTCAAAGCATATTGATGTAAGGTTGCATTTTGTAAGGGAAATCATTGATAAAGGAGTGGTTCTCATCCAGAAGATATCTACAGAGGACAATGCTGCAGATATGTGTACAAAGTCTTTACCAGGGATGAAATTCAAATTCTGTGTTGAATTGGTAAAGATGAGTGTATGGGATGTTCCTTAGGCCCTTGCTGGAGCATGGAGGAGAGGAGGAGAGGATTGATACTTCTCATCTGAGGTGGAGAATTGTGAAGGATCGAATGTGAAGTATGTAGTCTGCTGAGCTTAATTCAGTAGGAGGCTATGTTGGTAAAGTGTTAGTCGTGAGAGTTGGTGAATTTGGGGTACCAGAGGAGGTGGACCAGATGAGGTTGACCAGAGAAGCCTGACCAGAGGAGTCTGGCAGGTGAGCTACCAGAGGAGGTCCATCAGGTGAGGTCTGGTCAGACGAATCTGGTAGATAAGTCATCAGAAGAGGTCTATCAGAGGAGGTCTGGGACCAGAGGTCATCTGGTGAAAGAGACCAGAGCCAGAGGAGGTCTTGTCATCTGATCCTGAAGTTCGTTATTCGCGAAGTACACCAAATTGAAGCTAATTCGAAGGCGGTTCTAACTGAATCAACCATGGCGGTTATTGAAGTTGTTAGCCAGCTGGATAACTACCTTTATTTTGAGTTTGTTACAACTGAATCGAATCTAGGGTTCGTTTCCAATCTCTGTAATTATAAAATGGGCTTCTCAACTGAGAGAGAAGTGAGAGAACTGAATTCATTGTGAGAGCAAACACGAGAGATTGTGTGAGATTGTAACTTTTAACTTCCAATTCTTTTCTTAGTGGAATACTCTATCCTCTCGGATCCCGTGGACGTAGGAGTTCTTCTCCGAACCACGTAAATCTGGTGTTCTTGTGTGTGATTTTCAATTTTGTCCTTATTGCATTTGATTACGATTCCCTGAAAACCAAGTTTTCTTGTGAATTCGAAATCCGATTAACAGTACGGCTGCAAAAATCTGTAGAGTAATGCCACAAGGGACGGATCCAGACATAGTATTGGGTCGGGTTGAAAAGTAAATGTTCCGCTGTAGTAAAATATGAGCAAGTTATCTATGATGAAATCGGTATTACTTTTTAATAGAAATGATATCAATTTTAGTCCTCTTTTTTTTTCTTTGCAGTTTTGGTCCCATCCATTAATTTTCAGGACCAAACCTGCAAATTTTTCATATTCTTTTGGGACCAAAACTACAATTTATTCATTATATTGGGACTAAAATTACAATTTATTCTACTCTCTTGAGACCAAGAGTGTCAAAAAAATACTACGGGACTATAAATGCCTAGAAAATGACCACTTTGAAATGAACACATTATCTTGGGACCAAAAGTGCAACTAACGCTCACTTTTAAAAAAATGTGTACTACCTCCATCCAAAACGAATTTGCACACTTACTATTTCGGTTCATCACCAACGAATATGTACACTTATCAAAATATCATTTAGAGGGGATGGTTAAGTTGGTGATGTACTTAATCAAATTTGTCCTTAAAAGGGCAATAATATCCCTCTCAACTTGTATCAACTTTGAGGTAAAGAAAATCTCTTAATTTATATGCCCAAAATTTGTACAATTTCATTTGGGATAGAGGGAGAATTGCTTTTTATTTAAAATAAAAATAAAAAATTAAGTGCATTTCAAAGCAAGATTTTTAAGATGATAAACTTTGCATTAATAAATTATTTCACTTTTTAAAAAAAAAGTTATGTAACAATGCATTATTTTAAGACATAAAATAAAAAAGTGATACACTTTATATTAAAAAATGATAGTATTTCTATTGAAAATTGATAATGGTATCAAGGCATCCTCACACTAGTTTCTTGCAACAAAAACCATGAAATAATATAATCGATTGAGTGAATCATTTTTAAAGAATGTTGAACAAGATCTTTCCATATTAATGTTAGTTTTTCAATCATTTTGATGATAGGAATAGTATCGCAAAATTAGCGACTGCCAGGGATCGTGTATAATCTTTCACATTAGCGATGGGTATGACCGTCACTAATGGAATGACCTCCCGCCTTCATCTGTACCGCCAAAATTAATGACGGAATGGCAGTCGCTAATTTTAAAGGTAAAATTAAGGACGGACATAGCCATCGCTAATTTGACCCGTTTGACTGGACCTTTCGAGAAGCAGTACGCATTAATTGTGCTGACCAATTAGCGATAACATGTCTGTAAAAAAATTAAAGGTTATTTAACGATGGCTTGTCCATCGTTAATCCCTCCCAATGACGTCGTTTTGGGTCTAAAGGTGGTAACATTGCGGCGGACATTGTATGTCGCTAATTTTTTTGCCTTTTTAATGCCCATTATGGCGAAGAAGAGAAAGAGAGAAGAAAGGAAGAAGAAGAGAAAAAAGAGAAGAAGAACGCCGGAGAAGGATCATGCCGTTGTAGTAGAGTCAATTCGTCCAGATTAAAGTGCTCCTTTTGTCATCCTCTACACATTAACCGTAAAATTTTTCATTTTTACCGTTAAAATTTGATTTTAAAGCATGTTTATCATATATATGATTGAGTATAATTGAGTTTCGGTATAATTATTTATATGATTGAGTATGTTATCGTTTTAGTATGATTGAGTATGTTTATCATATATATGATTGAGTTCGTACGATGGAGTATATATGTTGATTGTTGTTTATATTTAATTGTTATATTTAGGAGAATGGTTGTTGGGATAGTTGTTATATTTTGGGAAAATAGAGTTTTTTGTCCTCTAAGTTTGGTCAACTTTGTTTTTCGTCCTCTAACTTTTGACTTTATTTTTTAGTCCGATAACTTTCAAAAAATTAACGTTTTCGTCCTAAAACATAAGTTATCGGACTAAAATGTTAATTTTAGGAATTATCGGTTTTAGGACGAAAATGTTAATTTTTTAAAAGTTATCGGACTAAAAAATAAAGTCAAAAGTTAGAGGACGAAAAACAAAATTGACCAAACTTAAAGGACAAAAAAACCCACTTTCCCTTATATTTTTGTTTATATATGTTGATTTTTGGTTATATGTTGAGTATATTAATTATTTAAGAGAATTTTTATAATATTTAGGAGAATTGTTATATATATCGTTTATGTTGGGAGACATGTTATATATGTTAGGATGCCTTGAATCACTCCTAAATATCGTTTATATTTCGAAAAATTGTTATAATATTGAGATACATTTAATACCCTTTTTTTATTGAATTGTTTATATATGGTTTAGATTTTTAGTATGATTATTATGTTGGGAGAATTGTATGATTTTGGACTATATATGATTTAGTAGGATTGAATTTTAGTACTTTTTTAGTATGATTATTATGTAAGAAGTATTTTATGATTTTGGACTATATATGATTTAGTAGGATTGAATTTTAGTAATTTCTTAGTATGATTATTATGTTAGAAGTATTGTATGATTTTGGACGATATATGATTGAGTAGGATTGAATTTTAGTACTTTTTAAGTATGATTATTATGTTAGAAGTATTGTATGATTTTAGTTTATTATAAGTTTGATTGATTTTAGTTTAGTAGTTTGATTTTAGTATGATTGAGATTTGTTACAGATGAGTGGACAAGGCAGTGAGTCCCCGAGGATCAGGAGGTAGATCGAAGACAGAGGAGACGACGGGTTCCACTCCTACCCGAGATTGCGTAGGTTGCCCGACCGAGGTCTCTATCAGAGTCCTCTTCACTGCCTCTCGAGGGTTTCTCCTCCTCACAACATGCTCCTGAGGGCTTATCCTCCTCCCGCCAGCATCCTATTGTTGACAATCGGCTCACAGTTCAGCCAGAGGGTTCTTTTTTGGAGTTTTTTATTTTTTCTACTCAATAATTTTTTTTACCTAATTATTTTACTTACTTTGAAGTTTTAATGTCACAGGATTATTCCGGGTCATGAGGCTGTGAATTCGAGAGCTCCAGTTTCCACTGGGGTGTAGTATCCGATCGAGCGTAAAAGCGAGTCTACTTTGAGAAGTTTAAGGTATTACTTATTTAATTAATGTATCGTTTATTATTTTTTTATATCAATTATATAAAATTTATATTTACATTTAAATGTAATTGCAGAAAGTTTATTTGGGCACCGGAGCACGATGAATAGATATAGAGAAAATTCTGCATTAAAGGTGTCGACCATTATAGAGACATTTTGTTCAAAATAAGGAAGAAGTGGTTGAAGGAATGCACCCTCACCGATTTGTGGGTGGACAAAGAAGGACGATCGGTTTGGGAACGTTATGTGGAGTACTGGAATAGCGATGCGTTCAAGAAAAAGCCTGAGAAGAACAGAGTAAATCGCCTTAGTGACCCGAATGAAGAAGGCATCATAAGACATCGGGCAGGTTCATAGACTATTTTGAAGCACGGGATACGATTTGTATAGGCTAAATATATTAACAATTCAACAACGGACAATATCCGTTGCAAATTTTTTAGACCCTTTGGGTCTTGACCGATTGTGTAGCGACGGATAAGTCCATCGAGAATTAGCAACGAACACAAAAAAAAAAAAAAAAAAAAAAAAAAAACTTCTGCTACGTTTTAACGACAGACTGATACAAAACACGTTTTGGGACGGATTTTTCGTTATAAAAATCGCCGCTAATCAGCGAGATTTTTGTAGTGATAATAGTAGTTTAGATAGAATTAATTAATTAATAGACACGAATGGTCAAATCAAATTAATTAATTAATTAATTAAACATATATAGCATAATATAAATGACGAAGAAATAGAGTAAATGTTAGAAAATCGTGAATGATAAAAGAGAATTAAATTATTCAGGGTTCTACTTCGTTTTCGTCCTGTAATTTTTTAACTTTTACTTTTTGGTTCCATACTTATTTACTTTTTCAATTTAATCCCACAATAATTCAAATATACTCAATCAGTCCCAAATGGCTGTAAAACGCATGAAACGGCGTAGTTTTGACCATGTGTCGGTCATGTGCTACAATTTTTCGGCGGAGTAGGATGACCAAAATGTCGTTGTTTCATAACCAAAATTGCATTTTTCGGCCACTTGGGACTAATTTGGGTAAATTTGAATTGTTGTGGGACTAAATTGAAAAAGTAAATAAGTATGGAATCAAAAAGAAAAAGTTAAAAAGTTACGGGATGAAAGCAGATTTAATCCCAACATTTAGCCTCTAAACATGTCTAGAAAACAGATCAAATGAAACCAAACTAATATGAGCTTGTCAAGTAATTACAAGAGAGTAGCGAAATAAAATTCGCATAATAGTTAAAATAATTATATAAATTACACGCTTATAAACCCGAGTTGAGTTACTTTTAGCAATCAAAGTATTTTTTTTCGGATGCGTGTTTTGAGATATGCCGTGTTAGAGTTTGGCAATGGATGATGTATAGAAGAGGGAGTAGTATGGAGTATATTTCGAATGATTGGTTTATGATCAATTCGGTAGTGTGTCTTTTGAGTTGGCAAAGCTCCCTTTCAGAGAAAAAAAAAAGTTTTTTAGTCCCATAACTTATTGAGTGTAGGATTGAATTTTAGTAATTTCTTAGTATGATTATTATGTTAGAAGTATAGTATGATTTTGGACGATATATGATTGAGTAAGATTGAATTTTAGTACTTTTTAAGTATGATTATTATGTTAGAAGTATTGTTCAATTTTGGTCCCATAACTTCTAATATTTGTCCAAACTTTAAAGGATGTCCAATTTTCGCCGGAATCATGAATCGACGCCCTTTTTTTGTCATGTGCCGCTCACGTGCCGGCCGATTTCTGGAATTTCCGGGGCCGTCGTTGACGGGGCCTTTTTTCCACATCACTATATTAGTAATTAAATAAAGTAAAATAAAATTAGCTATTAAACAAAAAGACGCACAGGGGACTTCCTTCTTAATCAAATTAAACAAAAAGAATCCTGAATATATAAAAAAACACACGCACAGGGGTCTTCTTCTAAAATTACCAAATTAAACAAAACAAAAGAAAAATAAAAGCAAATAAACGTAAGGCTTGACACGCATTTGAGGAATAGAACATAACAAGGGATTTTAATTCGTGAGAGAGAGGCGATTTACACGACCAAACTTTGAGAGGCGGCAAACCCCAATTGAAGATGGGCGATCTTTGTCAGAGACGCGGGGAATCGTTGTGCACGACCTTTGTTGCTTTGTACGGTATAGAGACGATTGGGGCAAGACTTGGACGGGGTTCTGCGTTTGGTGTTGTTTTTGTGCTTGCTTCTTAAGATTTGGGGAGAGTATTTGCAAAAATGGGAAGGAATCGCGAGGACAAAGACCCCTTCTGTGCGAGTTTTTTAAATACCCAGAATTTCTTTTTGTTCAATTTTGATTATATCGGTGTTTTAGAGTTATTAATTTTATTTTACTTTATTTTAATTACTAATATAGTGATGTGGAAAAAAAGGCCCAAGTAAAAAAAAATTGGAAACTCCCAAAATCGGCCGGCACGTGACAAAAAAAAGGGCGTCGTTTCACGATTCTGGCGAAAATTGGACATCATTTAAAGTTATGGGATCAAAATTGGAAAAATATTAGAAATTATGGGACCAAAATTGAAGAGTCACGACCAAAATCGGACAATCAATAAGTCATGGGACTAAGAAACTCTTTTTCTCCTCCCTTTTACTCTCTCTTTTAATAATAATTGGCTTGTTCAGTTCATTAAAAAAAATTGAGGTAAAAGAAACAAGTCTAAGAATATATGCAAGATAATTTGATTTTCGATTCACAATGCGTTAAAATCAGGCTCCCTTTTCTTTGACAAATGAAGGGCACCTCCTCTACGCTTTTTCTGATATCTTCGTACTCTTCCTGCTTCGGTATCACCTTCCACTTCTTGCATTCCCTGCACTGCCCATGTTGGAGCCGTTCCAAAACAAGCCCTCCACTGAAACCAAACCAAAATTAATTATCAACATTTTTTAATTCTCATGAAAATTCTAAAATGAACAAAACCCCAAAAACCAAAATTAATTACCATCTGCAGCAGGGATACCATCCATTTCCTTTTCCTTCTTCTTTAAAATTTAAAACCACTATCTGCTTTTTGGCCCTTGTATAATTCCCTAGTCTCTCAGTACACCTCTTTAAATAGAATTGGCTATCTACGTACTGATTGTTATATGATGACTCAGCCTATTTACCTCATCCACAAACCATAAAAATAATTTAATTGCATACTTTTTACCCCCTTCAAACTTTTTAAAAAAATAATAAACTCAAAATGCGGATCAAACTCCAATTCATGAATTTAATATAAAGTCGAGATCAGCCAAAAATTGATAATATTACTCCATAATTATAAATAATAAAAAATAAGTATGGATAAAGTGAAATTGTTTCATATATTAATCATTTAGTTGTTTACACTGAAAAGTATTAGTTGTTATTACTGAAGAATCTTAGTTTATTTTCAGTAAACAACTAATATTTTTCAGTTAAAATAACTAGTACCCTTCAGTGAAAACGACGAATACTCTTTAGTGAAAACCACTAATACTCTTCGATAGTTTATATATGAACCATTTTCACTCTAGATTTTGTCATAAAAAATTCGTTAGATCAATATTTATATTAAATCATAAAATTATAGTATTTCAAAATAAATATTTTTTTAGGTGCTGCAGGTATATTTTTGGTTTCTAAGAGGTTCTGTATTTTATAGTAGGTATCATTTTCTTATAAAAATTAACTTGAACTTACATACTAAATTAAACAAATTAACTTTAATACAAATTAAGACAATTAGAAACTTTTATAATTTGATAATGCGTTTCATTTGGTCATATTTAGTAGCTACTATAGAATTATCCTCTCTAAATAGGTATTTTATAGACGTTGTCTTACTCAGTGAAAATACTCTCAGATTCAGGTGCAATAAATACTTAAGACAAATATAGAGTGAAACTGGTTTATACATGAATATTACTGAAAGGTATTAATTGTTTTCATTGAAGAGTATTAGTTGTATTTACTGAAGAGTATTACTGATTTACACTAAAGAGTCTTAGATGATCAGTGAAAATGAACTAAGACTCTTCGGTGTAAACCAGTAATACTCTTCAGTAAATACAACTAATACTCTTCAGTGAAAACAATTAATACCCTTCAATAATTCATATATAAACCAATTTCACTCTATACATACTCAATACTTAATTATATGTTGTAAAAGGTTAGATTTTGCAAGGTACAAATATGCAGAACACTGCAAGTATTAATTTGTTTCCATTAACTACCTTTACTCTTTTTTTCCGATAAAATCCATTAAATAATATAATTGATTTCCTTTGTTATTTAATCATTATCATGATAATAGGAAAATTTAGTATCCAAATGCACGATTATAGTAGTAAATAGCATGACCATGGTCGATCTTATTGAGATTATCATGATAATCAATTAAAAAATAAAAAAATTAGACAATTTTATCCCTTAATCAAAAAATGGGATAGAGGATTTAAAAATTAGAACATAATCATTTATGACATACGAAAGATAGGAGAGATGAAAAACAAAACAAAAAAATCTTAACTAAAAAAATTGAATGGGGAAAAATTGGGAAGAAAATGGGTGAAAATAGTAAAAATGGCAAATAATTTGAAACAAAATTTGGAATTTAAAAAGGACATATATTTATTGTGGAATAAAATGAGTACTGGCATAATTAGGATTACCTTGTTCGGACACAAAGGATTACCTTGTACGAACATTTATTAAACGATCACACAAACAAATATATATATAAATATATAGTATAAGAAAATTAATTTTTAATGATAGAGATCCTATTTATATAATTTCTCAAGCTAAAATTTTTTAAAGACAAGATAATTATTTTTAGTAACAAGTTCTGTTATTAAAGATCATTTTTCTTTCACTATAAATGTTTAACTAAAGAAGCTATAATAATAAAATTTTATTGGTTTAGTGAGTGTTTGCAAATTCTATTTTGTAGGTAGAATCACTTATTTTTTTAAAATAATCTATTTTGAAGTGTTTGCAACTACTACATTAATTATTTAAAATTTATTTTGAAGAAGTAAAAAAAACCTGCTTTTGATTATGGAGAATTGATTCTCTTGGGACCCACTACTTTTGTACTTTGAAACTAAAAATCGCTATTGATTTTTTTACAAACACTTCCACTTCTAAAATCACTTTATTTCAAAACATTCCCCACTTTTAATTTTACTACAAAAATCAATTAATATCACTTTTGATTTTGCAATATAGTTTCAAAACACACCCTTAGTAATATATAGTCTCGAGATGTTAACCAATTCATAGAAATTATACACGCACAGCGCCGCCGATACAAGTACGCTAATTAACCATGCACTTGAAATCCAATTATCCAACAGTTCTCATTAATCGTCAAGTTCATGTCTTCTTTAATGAATATGCTATTGTTAGCAACCTATAATGCAACTCCTCTTTCGATTAATCACGTTAATCTAACACTAAAAAAAAAATATTAAAATTGTCTATGAAATGTCAATATGGCTATAAAATTTCTAACAAAATTTTTTGTAGTGGATATTGCCTACAAATTTATCTAATTATATAGGTATTTTCATTCCTTATCTATAAATAATTTGTCCGTGGATTGCTTGCATGTAAATTTGTGTAGGGAAATCGTTTGTAGATAATTAATACCTAAGAACTTCATTTCCTAGACAAATTGTTTGTAGGTTGAAGAATTAAAGTGCCTACATAGTTAAAAAATTATATATATATATATATATGCAAGTCGTCGGCAATTCCATTACGAGATTTTTTTTGTTGAAAATTTAATATGTAATTCTAATTTCACAGGCCATCTTTTATTTTCTTGCAGTTAGGTTATCCGGTTATATTTACATTATAACATAATAATCCATACCAATATCAATAAATAAATCTTCAGTACGAGAGAATAATCAATATAGTCCATCACAAGTTGGAATTCTTTTATATTCTCTAGTCCTAAAATAATAAATCTGGTCGATCATTATGAAATGATGAACGTATAAAATCAAAATGGTGATACAGCCAAGCTATTGCTCTTAGTTTTCTTTGCTCTCTCCTTAATTCCTTGAATTACCATGAAGCCTAAAACTAGGTACCAACTAAAATATGAATCATGAGTGTCTTGAGTTTTTCTCATGTTGTTACTAACACTAAAGCCTGGAGGAAAAAAGTTATTTGGTCCCATAACTTATCAAGTGTCCGATTTTGGTCCCAAAAAATTTGACTCTTCAATTTTTGTCCTATAACTTCTAGGGATCGTCCATTTTTGGTCCCATTTTCTTTAAAAATACAAAAATGGTGCCCTTTTTTGTCATGCTCAACTCACATTCTGCTCAAATTTGGGCTTTTACGGTACTCTTGAAATGTGTCCGCAAAACGATATTTTTTTTTTCGTTTTGTATTTTTTAATCATTTTTTCCATATCACTAATATGTGGTTGAAAAATGAACAAACCATAGGAGTTACGGGACCAAAATAGAAGAGTCGAATTTTTTGGGACTAAAATCGGACACTCGATAAGTTATGGGACCAAAAAGAAATTTCTCAGCAAAAATGGGACCAAAATTAGGAAAATCATAGAAGTTATGGGACCAAAATTGAAGAGTCAAAATTTTTGGGACCAAAATCGGACACTCAATAAGTTATGGGACCAAAAAACTTTTATTCTCCTAAAGCCCGTGGTTATTAATTGGAGATATGATAAGGATGGACACTGTAGCTGTGTACCTAGATTCTTCATCTAATTGCTTTACAATGCTCTTCTAAATATTTGAACTGTACTTTGGTTGCATTCCAATTTTTCTTTTTTTTTTTATTAATCACACCTTTCTTTCTTTTCTGACATTGCTCTTACTTACACTTGAATTTACTTCTTATAAATCACCACCTTAAAGCTCCCTCGGACCTTAGGATTGATATTTTTTTTATCTTTTTTTTTTTACTAAATTAGCAGCATTAATTTTTCAAGTGTCGGTACGACCATGTGCTTTTCAAGTAGTTTTACGATTTGATAAGTGTACTATATGTATACGTTTTTTGCTTGGAGCATGAGTTCTAAGTTCTAACACTGCAAAATGTTATCATCGTTGATTCAGTCTTGGATGACCTCAAGATATTTACTCAAAATGAAGCCCACGTGAGCAGATAAAAAAAAAAAAAAAAAAACCATCCAACATAGGCAAATATTACAAATTCAAAAGAATTACAACAGTACATACATAGCATAGGAAAAATACTAGTAACTTTAATTTTGTGTTGTGGCTCTTGCAATTGCATAATCTCTATTGCTCATTGATGTGATATGACATTTTTCTCCATAAATGAGAGTCATCCACGTACATTTTTTTTTATATTATGGGTAAAATATTATATGAAAATAGTTCATGATAAGCTCATTAATCTGCACTACAAAAAAGACGGGTTTTAGCAACCGAAATTTGCGACCGCAAGCAAATCGGTCGCTAAATAGTATGATTAGCAACCGATTTACGACCGACGGTCTGGAATGGTCAAAAGGTTTTTGATTAGCGACCGCCAGGCATATCGGTCGCTAATCAGAGACCGAATTTAGCGACTGTCTTGACCGTTGAGGTCAGACGATGTCGCATTCTTCCGATTAGCGACTGCCCCTGGCGGTCGCAAATCACAAATTCGGAAGACGACCGCTGGGCAATAATGACCCGGTTTTGGTCCGATGCTCAGCGACCGCCCTGACAGTCACTAATACCATTAAGGCGGTCGCTAAACGTCTATTACAGAACAGATTAATATTAAGATATCTAATATTTTTCTGTTTATCTTGAAACCATATATTTAATTTTGAATGCTTTCATATTTAGGTATCTACACAATTTAAAATCGAATTTTGAAGCATCCATTGTCAATGCATATATTAGTGAAGAGGTTGGAACATTTTGTTCTTATTACTTCGACGACCAAGTTCAAATCAAGATCAGAAATGAGTCTCGCAACTATGATGGTTTCGGGGTAGAATATCTCCTTCGTGAGTTTGAAGGTATGTTATCTGCATTCTTGAACGCGGGTCAACCACTGGGTAAGGGAGTCAAACGGTGGTTTAAGAACAACTTGAAAGAGGAGACAATACAGTCATACATTTTGATGAATACACCTGAAGTTCAACCTTACATCCAATAAGTAATTTATTTTTAGATATGTTTTGTTATACTCAATGTTTTGTATAATTGTTTTTTTTTTTTACATGTAAGGATGTTTTGTGACCACACTCAACAAGAAGTACCAGGCATCACAGATGAAGCAATCTATCAGTTGGTTTCCAAACAATTCCTATATTGGTTCCGATCTTACGTGAGTAACGCTTAATTATATGACTATTATTTTAATACAACTCATTATATAAAAATAATTATATATATACAGGGTCTAAATAACCAACTTCACAACCCACATCTGGAAGCTCTGAACAAAAAGCCACTACGATAGTTGACATCATACAAAGGGTATTACGTAAATGGATACAAATTCGATACATATGCATATGCTTCAACGAAAAGAACTACAAACAGTGGTATTTGTGTTTCAAGTGGAAACTACAACGAAGCACCGATTGATTATTATGGAGTGTTGCATGAAGTGGTTGAAATAGAATATCCGGGGTTTCCATCGAGGAAAATAGATTTGTTCTTGTGTGAGTGGTTTAATCCAGGGCCTGCAAGAAAAAGAATCGACCCAAACTAAAAGATTGTTGATATTCATTTCAATAGGAAGTACGCTGCCTCATACGAACCCTACGTCTTTGCTACTCAAACGTCTCGGGTATATTATTGTAAATACCCAGAGTCAGGTATACCATACTTAAGGACAGTTTGTAAAGTCAATGCTCGGTCTTTGGTGGAATTTTCTAATTCATCCAAGAAAGACACTGCATAATCTGAAAACGCATTTAGAATTGAGGTCCAAGAAGCTCAAATAGTGGTCCTTGAAGAAGGTGTCAATCACGTTGTGAAATTGGTATCTGCAAATCCAGAAATAATTATGGTTGAGAGCGGCAAGGGGGACGAACAAGATCAGATATCAGATAGAAGAAGAAGAAGAAGAAGAAGAAGAAGAAGGAGGAGGAGGAGGAGGAGGAGGAGGAGGAGGAGGAGGAGAGAAGGAGAAGGAGAAGGAGAAGGAGAAGGAGAAGGAGGAGAAGAAGGAGGAGAAGGAGAAGGAGGAGAAGGGGGAGGAGAAGTAGGAGGAGAAGGAGAAGAAGGAGAAGGAGAAGGAGAAGGCGAAGAAGGAGGAGGAGGAGGAGAAGAGGAGGAGGAGAGGAAGGAGAATGAGAAGGAGGAGGAGGAGGAGGAGAAGAAGGAGAAATTAATTTAAAATTTCTTCATTGGGATATGTATTCAAAACTAACGTACATCGTTGTTCCAATGTATTTTAATTTGATTGAGTTAAAATAGTAGAAATATTATGGTACTTATATAATTTTTAATGTATTTTTGTTTTGGCAAACATTCGTGTGAGACGATATCATGATGAATCGGTTCACGTCACGGTGAGACGGCCTCACCCAAGATCTACTCATTTAATTTTTATTCCAAACATAATAGTAGTTATTTTGTTATTTTCATTATGTAAATATACGAAATTTTAGGAGCATATTTGTAAATTATTATCTTATTAAAACATGTTTATCAATTTCACATAATTGTAGGAAATATATTGGCAATATATTATCAAAGCTAATATATGTTAGGTCAAAACTTACTAAATATTAGTATATTTTAATTCCAATAAAATTGTAGTTATAACATTATCAAACAAATTTATAAGCGAATAAATTGTATGAAAAATTACAAATTATAAATTTAAAAAAAAATCATCTTTAACTTTCTAAAAAATTGTTAAAATTTCCATTTTCACTCTTAAATAGTTCTGCATCATTGATTAATTGCACTAAATCATTGTATAAAAATATTTTTAAAAAAAAACTTTCTTATATAAATATATTTATTGTATGGATAAATAATGTCTTGGTATAATTATCATGTTATAATAATTATTTAATGTGAAGTAAATTATGGTGTAATTTTATAACTCAATTTGCACATTCTAATTGTACAATTAAGAGAGATAAATCATATGTAATATATCTTTAATGTAACGTAAATTATGAGTGTAACTTCAAAACTCATTTTCCACTTTCTAATTGTAAAATTGTGAAGGATAAATCAAGGGATAATGACACATCTTATTGTACAAGTTTTAATACTATCATTATCAAGGTTACACTACAAAAAAGACGGTGTTTAGCGACGGGAAATTTGCGACGGACGTATGTCCGTCGTAAATTATGTCATTTGCGACGGCATTTTGGCAGTTTTGCGACGGATTTCGTGAGCTGGTCAATTTTGACCGCTTTTGCGACGGAAATAGTAAGTCATCTCAAATTTGCGATGGAATTTAGCGACGGAGGCATAAAACGCCGGCGTTTTATTAAATTTGCGACGGAAGTCATCGCAAATTTGCGACAAAACATTCGCGACGGACCACATGTCCGTCGCAAATTCGACCGGGTTACAGTTTGCGACGTCTTTCCATCGCAATTTTTAAATTCAAATCTGCGACGACCCCTTTTTCGTCGCAAATTTGAGCGGTTGAAACTAGCCAGACGGGTTGGTGACCAATAATTGACCCGTGTCGTCGCAAATGATATCTGTGACGGAATAGCCGTCGCAAAATGTGAAATTTGCGACGGAAATTAAGGCCGTCGCAAATTTATGCAGTTTTATATCAGTCCCTTCCCTTTTCCTTCCCTTTCACTTTCACTCACGAAAAAAATAAGAAATTATGCGGTTTTAATATGTTCTTCACGTATAATTGGTGTATTTGTCATTGCCTTCAACCTCACCGTACGTATTTGTCATTGCCTTCAACTTCACCGTACGTTTTCACATTTTTAACCGTTTAAATGTCATATTTTTATGGGAAAATAGACTTTTTTGTCCTTTAAGTTTCGCTGATTTTGATTTTCATCCTCTTAAGTTTTGAATTTTGATTTTAGTCCGATAAGTTACAATTTTTTTTTATTTTAGTCCCCCGACTGGCTATTGAAGGTAACCCAGCCGGTTACTGCATTCGTGGCACAATTTTTATTTTTTTTCATTCGCGTCTTCAAAACTGGAGGGAAAATCGCTCGTGCGCCTCTCGTGTGGGGGTAAAAGGGCGGGATTAGGGTTAATACATCCCAAATTACAACCCTTTCCCAAAATTACAGCGCCTCTTCGAAAATTCACCAAAATTTCCTCTCGATTCACTCTCTATCTCTCACAAAGAAACCACGCAACGCATAAGGTCGGAAATTATTGGTGGAGATGAGACTTAATCATTCCAAAAAAAAAAACGAATTTAATCATTTTCTTCCAATCAATAGAAGAGACTACAGAAACTTTAGAAACAGGGGAAGAAAAGCCTCACCGCCTGCCGACGAACCAGAGCTTCAACGTATACACAAAAGGGGATAAATTTTATTATGCAGTTCTTGATTAAATTGGGGAAAATTACCCCAAACCACACTCTGAAATTAGGGGATTCTGATTAATTGTTGCCAATTTCGCACACTCTAAAATTGGGGGTTTCTAATTTAATTGCCCCCAATTTTGCACAATCTAAAATTGGAAGTTTCTGAATTAATTGGCCCAAAATTTTCACACTCTGCCCATTGAAATTTCTCTATCTTGCATTGCTTATTCTTGTGAATAGTTAGACGGTGGTGTTACCTGGTGAATAGTTAGATGGCACCGGCGGCAACGACGGATCTAATTCGTTCACCAGTTATCGCGATTCGGTGGATCCCAATTCGTTCCAATCGTACAATAGAAATTCGAACTGGGTCACCTCAATCGTTCCAATCGGTGGAATATACGCGTCGGCCTCGCTCAAGATTAAAGGGCCGCCGGCAGTGGGCAAGATTTTGGTGGTAGTGTAGGTCGCCGTCTTCGTCTTCTAGGGTGGAAGATTTTGGTGGTAAGGTGCGGTGTATAAGAGCCCCCACGTCTCCTCTCATTAATTGGACCCACCTATTCTTTTGTTAGGGAAAGAGAGAGATAATTGAAACAGTAATTGTGAGATTTGGGATTTTTTAACCCTAATCCTACCTACACGTAAGGCGCACACGTTGATAAATAGAAAAAATATACCACGTAAGCTGTTACCGGCTGGGTGACCGATTGTAGCAGGTTGAGGGACGAAAATCACAAAAAATTGTAAATTATAGGACTAAAATCAAAATTCAAAATTTAAGAGGACGAAAATCAAAATCAGCGAAACTTAAAGGACAAAAAAGTCTATTTTCCCTATTTTTATTGTTTCAATTTTTTAGTACACTATTAGGTAATGAGCATGATATATGTTTATTTGATGGGTTTTAGTATAATTGATGATATATATATATATATATATATGTTTATTTGATGAGCACATTTTAGTTTGTGTGATATTTATACCTATTAGTCGAAACTCTGCTCAATTTTTCTGTACACTATTAGATAAATTGTGTGATATTTATTTATTTGATTGGTTTACTATGATTGATATATATGGTTGTGTTGGATTGATTTTTGTGAAGGAAAATTTTGTATATCCTTATTTTTAGGCAAACTCTGCCCAATTTTTTACAACTCATGTGATATTTACTTTTAATCTGTAACAGATACAATTTCCAGATCGTGGTTGGATGTACTCAATACCTAGAATGATAGGAGGAGGCATTAACTCTGTCTTTTGCAATAAAATTGATGAGTTTATTGAGTTTGCACTACAACATCCATGCAATATGGATTGTATGGGTAATATTAGGTGTCCGTGTAAAGACAGAAGATGCTGAAATATGAGATTATTGAGTGTTGATGAGGTTAGAACTCATCTTGTGATTTCCGGTTTTGTTCCCCGTTATTACAACTGGACCAGTCACGGTGAACAGCGGTGGAATGTTGACACCGAAACCGTAGAATACTGATATACTGGGTGGAGCGGTGGTGGAAGTTCTGATGTTGGTGGTTCAAGTTATGTTCCATATACTCGATTTGAACCACAAGTAGAGGATGAACCTGATAGATATCGGATGATGATTGCAGAATCTGTTTTGGGTGGTCAACCACAATTCAATGAAACACCTATGGATGAGGAACCAAATCATCGGTCAAAGAAGTTTTTTGATATGCTTAAAACTGTTGATCAAAAGTTGTTTCCTGGTTGTGAGACTGAGACGCAGTTGTCATTCAATGCTCAAATGTTGAACATCAAAACTGAAGGCAAGGTCAGTCAAAAAGTGTTCAATCAATTTGCTAAATTGTTCAAACGAGCTCTACCTGAAGACAACACGGCGCCTGATAATTTCTATCAGAGCAAGAGGCTCTTGAAGGATATGGGTCTACCCTTTGAGAAGATTAATTGTTGTACAAACGGTTGCATGTTATTTTGGGATGAGGATGAGGATCATTGCAAGATGTGTGGTCACCCACGGTACAAACCATGTGGTCGTACAAAAAGTAAGAAGAAAGTGCAGTTCAGGGCTTATAAGGAAATGTATTACCTTCTCATCACTCCTCGTCTAGAGAGATTGTATCAGTCTAGTGCCACGACTAAAGACATGACATGGCATGCTGAGGAGTGTTCTGTTGAGAATTCTGGAGAGATGTGGCATCCTGCAGACTCGGAGGCATGGAAACATCTTGATAGGGAGTTCCCAGATTTTGCAAGGGAGACGAGAAATGTGAGGTTAGGCTTGTGCACGGATGGTTTTGCTCTATTTGGAATGCACGGAAAAAAGTATTCATTATGGCCTGTGTTGTTGACCCCGTACAATCTACCTCCTTGGTTGTGCATGAAGCCTCAACATATATTTCTTAGTATCTTGGTGCCTAGACCGCACAACCCCAAGCATAAATTGGATGTATATCTCCAGCCATTGATTAAAGAGTTGAAATCTTTGTGGTCTACGGGGGTGGAGACCTACGACGTTCATAGGAAGAAGAACTTCACGATGCGAGCTGCACTTTTGTGGACCATTAGTGACTTTCCAGCATTTTCTATGTTGTCTGGGTGGTCATAAGCAGGAAAACTAGCATGCCCGTATTGCATGGACGGTTCTGATGCATTCTATCTTCCGTTGAGTAGAAAAGTGTCGTGGTTCGACAACCATCGCAAGTTTCTTCCTCCTGATCATCCCTTTCGGAGGAACAAAACAGACTTTCTAAAGGGTAAAAATGCAGTAGGCCGCCCAAGACCACGGATTCGATCAGGTATGTGTCTGGGTACTGAATCACTACTTATGTCTATGTGTCTCATATAAATAAGTTAACCATATATAAATTAATTATTTCAGGTGATTCGTTGTTGTATGAGGTTACAGTCACTGATTTGATGAAGACAACTGAGGCGGGTGCAATGGAGCACAATAAACACATCCAGGGTGGTTAGAAGAAGAGAAGTATCTTTTGGGACTTACCTTATTGGAGCAAGTTGTTGATTCGACACAATTTGGATGTGATGCATATAGAGAAGAATGTTTTCGATAACTTGTTTCATACGGTCCTGGGTACTGAAGGGAAGACCAAAGACACTTCTAAATCCAGAGATGAGTTGAGGCTCTTCTGTTCTCGTGCTTCCCTACACAAGGATGAGCAGACAAGAACATATCCCCAGGCCTCTTACACAATTAGTAAAGCAGAAAGGAAGAATTTGTGTAAGTGGGTGAAAGAGTTGAGCTTCCCTGACAATTATGTGTCGAATTTGGGAGACAGAGTTGACACGGAAACCGGAAAGGTGTCTGGAATGAAGAGTCATGATTGTCACGTGTTCATGCAACGACTCTTACCTATTGCATTTCGGTACTCACTTCCTAAGAATGTATGGAGTGTCATCACAGAATTAAGTCTCTTTTTCAGACACTTAACGACATCAACGATTACAGTCGAGGACATGAGGCGTTTGGATGAGGAGATCCCTGTTATTCTATGCAAACTTGAGCGGATTTTTCCACCCAGCTTCTTCGACTCGATGGAACACTTACCCTTACACTTAGCGTATGAAGCCTCAATTGCTGGTCCCGTACAGTATCGATGGATGTATCCTTTTGAGAGGTAATTCTATACCATTTTTTAGATCGACTTTTAAGATCAATACTGAATAAATTTTCTAACACTTCTTGTTTTAGGTATTTGCACAACTTAAAGCTCAATATTGGAAATGCGGCCCACATCGAAGCATCAATTGTTAATGCATACCTTACTGAAGAGGTTGGAGCATTTTGTTCTTACTACTTTGGCGATCAAGTTCAAACCAGAATCAGAAATGTGCCTCGCAACTACGATGGTCGTGGAGTAGACCATCCCCTTCGTGACGTTGAAGGTATGTTATCTGTATTTTTGCATCCGGGTCGACCAATGGGTAAGGGCACCAAACGACAGTTTAGGAGCAGTATTGAAGAGTCAACAATACATTCATATGTTTTGATAAATTGTTCTGAAGTCCAACCGTATATAGAGTAAGTAATTTAATTTTATAGTTGAGTTTTTTACAATATGTATATTGTTGATATCTGAAAAGTAATTAATTTATTTTTTCTGATATATAAGGATGTTCTGTGAGTATAAGCGTCAAGTAGAACCAGATATCACGGATGCAGCAGTTTTTCAATCCATCCGCAATGATTTTATGTTTTGGTTCCAACGTTACGTGTGTATCACATAATTATATGATTTGTACCCTATAACAAATCCGTTATTATTTTTATACATGATAATTTAATATTTACAGGGACAAAATGGCATACTTAATAACAACCCTCATCTTGAAGCTCTGAGCAAAAGACCACTACGTAGTGTGGTATCATACCACGGATATTACGCAAATGGATACAAATTTCATACTGAAGTGTATGCTTCAACGAAATTGACTACAAACAGTGGTGTTTGCGTTACCGGTGCAAACTACAACGAAGAACCCATCGATTACTATGGAGTGCTGCAAGAAGTAGTTGAAATAGAATATTCGAATTGGCCGAAGAGGACAATAGTGTTGTTCTTGTGTGAATGGTATGATCCAGGGAACCAAGGAACAAGAGTCGATAAAAACTACAAGATTGTTGATATCAACACCGGAAAGAAGTTTCCGGCGGCATACGATCCCTATATTTTTGCAACGCAAGCATCTCAAGTATATTATTGCAAATACCCCGGATCAAGTAGGCCCAACTTGAGGACAGTTTGCAAAGTGAAGGCAAGATCATTGGTTGAAGTTTCTAATCCGTCAAACAAAGACAATGTAGAACCAACAAATCCATTTCAAACAGAGATACAAGAGGCTCAAACAGAGGTTGATCAAGCAGGTGTGAATATTTTTGTCGACTTACTTGCTGCAAATCCAGAAATGGTAATGATTGAAAGTGATCATGAGGATGATGGACAAGAGCGCGGTGAGGAGGAAGAGGAGATGATGATGATGATGATGAAGATGATGATGATGATGATGATGATGATGATGATGATGATGATGATGATGATGATGATGATGATGATGATGATGATGATGATGATGATGATGATGATGATGATGATGATGATGATGATGATGATGATGATGATGATGATGATGATGATGATGATGATGATGATGATGATGATGATGATGATGATGATGATGATGATGATGATGATGATGATGATGATGATGATGATGATGATGATGATGATGATGATGATGATGATGATGATGATGATGATGATGATGATGATGATGATGATGATGATGATGATGATGATGATGATGATGATGATGATGATGATGATGATGAAGATGAAGATGATGATGAGGATGAAGAGGAAGAAGACGACGATTAGAATTACTAAATTATTGTATATATAACAAATTAGAAACGAAAATGAATTAATTTGGTGAATTATGAAGAAAAAAACGAGTCAATTTGGATACATATACAATTAATTGCGTACAAATGAACGAATTATAAATTTAAGCGGGAGTCGAAATAAATAATTTTACCAAAATAATAAAAATTAAATGGCCACAACATTTATTAAAACAAGTGAGAAACGAAAATGAATAAATTTGGTGAATTATAGAAAAAAAACGAGTCAATTTGGATACATATACAATTAATTGCGTACAAATGAACGAATTATAAATTTAAGCGGGAGTCTAAATAAATAATTTTACCAAAATAATAAAAATTAAATGGCCACAACATTTATTAAAACAAGTGAGAAACGAAAATAAATAAATTTGGTGAATTATAGAAAAAAACGAGTCAATTTGGATACATATACAATTAATTGCGTACAAATGAACGAATTATAAATTTAAGCGGGAGTCGAAATAAATAATTTTACCAAAATAATAAAAATTAAATGGCCACAACATTTATTAAAACAAGTGAGAAACGAAAATTAATTAATTTGGTGAATTATGAAAAAAAACGAGTCAATTTGGATACATATACAATTAATTGCGTACAAATGAATGAATTATAAATTTAAGCGGGAGTCGAAATAAATAATTTTACCAAAATAATAAAAATTAAATGGCCACGACATTTATTAAAACAAGTGAGAAACGAAAATGAATAAATTTGGTGAATTATAGAAGAAAAAAAACGAGTCAATTTGGTACATATACAATTAATTGCGTACAAATGAACGAATTATAAATTTAAGCGGGAGTCGAAATAAATAATTTTACCAAAATAATAAAAATTAAATGGCCACAACATTTATTAAAACAAGTGAGAAACGAAAATTAATAAATTTGGTGAATTATAGAAAAAAAACGAGTCAATTTGGTACATATACAATTAATTGCGTACAAATGAACGAATTATAAATTTAAGCGGGAGTCGAAATAAATAATTTTACCAAAATAATAAAAATTAAATGGCCACAACATTTATTAAAACAAGTGAGAAACGAAAATTAATAAATTTGGTGAATTATAGAAAAAAAACGAGTCAATTTGGATACATATACAATTAATTGCGTACAAATGAACGAATTATAAATTTAAGCGGGAGTCGAAATAAATAATTTTACCAAAATAATAAAAATTAAATGGCCACAACATTTATTAAAACAAGTGAGAAACGAAAATGAATTAATTTGGTGATTATGAAAAAAAACGAGTCAATTTGGATACATATACAATTAATTGCGTACAAATGAACGAATTATAAATTTAAGCGGGAGTCGAAATAAATAATTTTACCAAAATAATAAAAATTAAATGGCCACAACATTTATTAAAACAAGTGAGAAACGAAAATGAATAAATTTGGTGAATTATAGAAAAAAAATGAGTCAATTTGGTACATATATAATTAATTGCGTACAAATGAACGAATTATAAATTTAAGCGGGAGTCGAAATAAATAATTTTACCAAAATAATAAAAATTAAATGGCCCCAACATTTATAAAAACAAGTGAGAAACGAAAATGAATTAATTTGGTGAATTATAGAAAAAAAACGAGTCAATTTGGATACATATACAATTAATTGCGTACAAATGAACGAATTATAAATTTAAACGGGAGTCGAAATAAATAATTTTACCAAAATAATAAAAATTAAATGGCCACAACATTTATTAAAACAAGTGAGAAACGAAAATGAATTAATTTGGTGAATTATGAAAAAAAAAGGAGTCAATTTGGATACATATACAATTAATTGCGTACAAATGAACGAATTATAAATTTAAGCGGGAGTCAAAATAAATAATTTTACCAAAATAATAAAAATTAAATGGCCACAACATTTATTAAAACAAGTGCGAAACGAAAATGAATAAATTTGGTGAATTATAAAAAAAAAAATGAGTCAATTTGGATACATATACAATTAATTGCGTACAAATGAACGAATTATAAAATTATGTATTGTCGAAATAAATAATTTTACAAAATAAAAAAATAGTTGGGCAAAATATTTTTATAAACAACTTAGATACGAAAAGAAATTAATTTGGTGAATTATAAAAAAAACGACTTAATTTGAATACATATACAATTAATTGCATAAAAATAAACGAAAGTAGCTTGTGCCCTAGTGGCGCGCGCCCCCTCCTCTTGCACAAGAGGTCCCGTGTTCGATTCTCCTTGGATCCAAAAATGGATTAATTGTTCAAGGCCTAATAAGACTAATATAGAAGGTGGGCTGCATATAATAAGCAATGGGCCGAGTGGCCCAGTGGTCCGCGCCTGCCCCGCCCGCCCCGGGTGCCCGGGCTCGAACCACGCGAGCCACTTTTTTTTTGTATAGGCTCGGTAATTTGCGACGGACAAATTTCGTCGCAAATTTTGAATTTTGCGACGGAAAAGAGCCCATCGCAAATTATAACAGGAAAAAATAAAAAAAATATATATAAAAACATTTGCGATGGAATATGACCGTCGCAAATGTTTTTTACCCGATCGGGTCTAACCCGAAAGATTTGCGACGGAATATTGTCCGTCGCAAAATCTGTGCGACCCGGCCGGGTCTGACCCGCCATTTTTGCGACGGATTTATCCGTCGTTAATTTGCGACGGAGATCCAAAATCCGTCGCAAAAATTAGCTACGGCTGTTTTAAAAACGGACACGTGTCCGTCGCAAATTCCGTCGCAAAGCACTGTTTGCGACGGATATTCCGTTGCAAATTCCGTCGCAAAACAGTGTTTTTTTATCTTTCGTCGCAAATTCACGGTACAAGACCAAAATGTATATTTGAAAATATATGTTGTCCACTCATTAAGGTTATTTCTATGTAAATATTAATGTTTGTATCTTCAATTTTATTTTTTTTTTAAAAACATGTTTATTCTTCATTGTTTAATTTGATTGACGGTTGGTTTCAAGAACAATAAGAAGAGAAAATTGATCGTGAAATTAAAAGAAATAAATGTTGAAAATAAACTAATAAAAATCTAGCAACTTGCCCCTTCATTAATCTGGAGACCCCATTTCTTGACGCTTCTCATGAAGCACAAGCATGACAACAATATCAACAAGATGCTCCCACCATTTTTTCGCAGTTGAACATGGCCTTAGAGAAGATTCATGATGATAATTAAAGAGTCATCCAATTTCATGGAATGGGCAACAAATTTCCGGATAAATTTAGGAGCATAACAAATATACATAAAATTAATTAACGTAAAAGTCATATTTTTATTATAAATAATAAATTAAAACTATATCTACTAAATTAACGATGTCATTTTTATTTTATAATGATGTCATTTCTTAATAAATGTGGCTTAATTTTTATTTGGATGGTGTCTAAATTCTATAATGCATACATATCATAATACTCCATAGCGCATTTCTATAATAATTTTCCCATCTATTTTTTTTTTCCGTTGATTTTTTTTATATATAATAATTTTTTTGTAGTATGCTATTATAATTTTTTGTTACTTTCTATTAAAACAATGATGAAAAATGTCACTGGGTCATTATAGACAATTACCGTTTTCCTCAAAATGTTATAGTTTAGAGTCAAATTGATCATCTCGAAAATGATATTGAAGGAAAATTAAAATCAATATATGTTGGTGAAATCATTGTGCTTTCTTTGAAATGCAATAATGATAAATTTAAACGTAGTTATGTGTGAATTAAACTCCCACGGGTCAAGATTTGATTTTTTTTTTGCTCTGCCCAGGTAATGGAGGTAATATGTTGATTTATTTCAAATATATATGTATTCACCCATTGAAGAAATTATGTTCAATTAAAATACTTTGATTAGAGAATTTAACCCCATTCCCACAAGGGTATTCAAATCCAAAATACAATTAGGAATGAAATGAGAAATCCAAAATTGTATAGTTAATTGCTGCCCCTTTAGGGTGTTACTTGCATTATGTTGGAATTCAATGAGATATCATCTTTGTGATTATGCTCAACTTCTTGCTTATGAGTTATGTGTTGGAATTTAGAGGCACGTAAACACATAAATATGCGCCGCGGAAATTGACGTTCTCCAACAACGAACAATTTAATTGCATAATTAAATACGAGATATCTTAAACAAGAGATCTTACAGAGCTTCGTACGCGGAATCCTCAACTACGGTATCCATGCAACAGCTATTCACCGATCCGCACCAGGATGCCAGCGTTGAATCTCGAGACGAACTTGCTAGGAAAACTCGAACAAGAGATTTTATGGAGAAATTATATTTCTTGTGTATGTTTCTGAATTCCCATATGACACATATTTATAGGGATTACCTTAGCTTAATTTCTAAGCAAGATAATATGCTAGATATGCATAATATAATATTTACGGATTATACCTCCCTAAATATGTTCCTACGAATAATATATATTTACCATATCTATTATTCTTGTATAATAATATTCCAAATATTATTATTGGGATTTCATATTTAATTAAATAATAATAATAATAATTAATTCCAAATATAATTATTATTATATTCTCCATAAATTAATTATTATATCCAATATAATACTTAATCAACCAACTACAATCGGCGAACTGTCGTTGCTTGTTGTGTGACCCATAGGCCCTCGTATATCGAGTGATTAGTCAAACTAACGGTCTTAATTGAACCCTAGACAATAAATCAGACATTCTCAATATACGAGGTACGTTGCGAGGAAATCTGCAACTACCTGTAATACTGTAGGTTATTGTGATATCTTCCTTTCATTCGTGAATACTCGATTAAGTCTTGAACATGATGAAGTGTCTATTCAAATAACTTAATCATATTATATCAAATCACTAATTGATCGCTCGCGTCGCACTTGGCCACAAAGTCCAAGTCGACTTGCATCGGTCGATGTCTTAGATCCAATTATGACGAGAAGACGAGTATTCTCTCTTAAATCTACATTGAGGAATGAATC
Organism: Ballota nigra; assembly: GCA_947034835.1. Classification (NCBI taxonomy): domain Eukaryota; kingdom Viridiplantae; phylum Streptophyta; class Magnoliopsida; order Lamiales; family Lamiaceae; genus Ballota; species Ballota nigra. The sequence continues at coordinate 50,191,957 of OX344727.1, forward strand.
ATATTCTTGACTCAACTACCACGCACATGAACTTCGTGATGAACCCAATCCATGTCATATCTACCCTTGGAGGGTGAAAGCGTCGGTCATGGTCAAAGTTCATCACTCCGCACATGTCGTGCGTATTGACCTCAAGTCTGAGGAGTATCACATTGCTCCCACTAAACGAGACACCCGTAGACACATTATGTGGAATTACATCAAACGCTTTCTCTGATGGGTATACCAATACCCTCTAAGGTATTTGTGCATCCATTATGAGATACCTAGTATCTTGTAGTAAGTGAGATCTTATTACACTCTCATCATAGAGTATAATGCATATCGCACACCAATCTCCATTGCATCATCAATATCCCATTCTTGATGATCCTTGATCGGGGCTATTTGAGAATCGTACTTCGGTCATCTGAGTTCTCACTCACTCAATGACAGTATCGATTCAAGGGAACATAAATATGAATAATGCAAACAATCAAACATAATATTCAGATAAGTGTAAAGTCATACATTTAATATTAAACCAAACAATAATATTAAACCATAAACTGAATATCATCTTAGTATCATGTCCTCACAAAGGAATGTCTCTAGGACTAATAATGTTGAGTTGTCTTTACTCCAAGGTGAAAGATATTAATTAATTTAGAGTTATTCAAAAGCTCAATTAATTAATGGACTAGATAATTTTACACATGAAAAATAATAATCGGGAGTCCATATTATCGTAATATGGCTTAAGATGGATAGTGCAATATTAATTTATTAGTGATACTAATTAATATTAATGGGCTGAATTATATTGGGGCTCAATATTGAAATTCAGAAGCCCATTGGAGGTTCAATCTTAATTCTCCTAAAGGCCCCTCAAGTAGCCCATTAAATAGCCCAGTAATAATAAAGTGATTAAAATAAATAAAAAATTTCTGATTTTTCTTGATATTTTCAAAAATATGTATCTTGGAGAGAGAAAAGATTTTGTTGATTTTCTTGGAAAGATATTATGGAAGATATGTATTCTTCGAATACAAGATTATCTCATAAATTCAAGAAAATCCAAATCTAGTATTTCATACTCCTTATTTTCGAAAATTAGCCCCATAATGAAAAAGTTGAGATTTTTGTGGAATATTTTATTATGGAGAAAAGAATATATGGGATATATTCAAGATTTCTTGGAGGCCCAAGAAAAGATTTTCTCTCCCTATTTCACATGCAATTTTCGGTCATTACCTCTTATAAATAGGGGATGATTTTTTCATCCCCAAGAACATAATTCCATGTGTTGGAAAAATCAAGAGCAAAAATATTTTCTTTCTTCCTTGTTATTTTAATTGTTCGTGAGCGCTTCCCATCGGCGAACGAATAAGGCGAAAGTGATATACTTGAGAAGGTTTTTACGGTTGATAGCATCGTCACGCTTATCCCGTAGATCTTAGTTGGACGTCGCTTCAAGAGTTACGTAATCGCGTAAATTCTTAGTTTTCCGCCATAGAATTTTACATGAAATAAATTAGTATGCATGATTAATTGTTGTTGGTGTAATTATTATTTGAATTAATTTAGGGTTAATTCATGCTAGTAATAATTGAATATAAATTCGTATTTAATTTTCATTCCGAATAGATCCAGGCACCCGTATTTCCCCAACACATCCTACCAATCATCATAATAAAATGTATATCTCATCTTTTCATACTAAAATAATTAATATCCATATTATTATATCACTTTATGCCTATTAATTTATTCATTTATTGTCAATTTCATTATGCACAAAATTAAACACCACGCAAGTGTACCCGTATTTTCTTAGTTAGGCAAGTGACCAAGTTAAATTATCGAATCACGGACTAGTGGCTAGTGTAGCCCTAATACTATGTATCGGCGCGTAATTGTAGTGCGGATCAATATTTTGGATCAAGATTTTTCTTAAAATTAAAACTCAAATTAAAGCAACTAAATAAATTAAAGCAATTAACTAAATTAAAGTAATAAGCAATTTTAGGGATTTTTCTAACAATTAAAATTTAAAAGAGACGTGTTCAGGTGTTTTTCCTCACATGAGAATCAAGTACACATTCGATAAGTAATTACTATTCAAGTTTCCGATCAACTTATAGAAGTTGAATGCTTGCAGCTTCAATTCATGGACTATCAAATTCCCTTCCTCAAATGGGTTGATGTGTAATGGGCTCAAGTGGGCTGCTTCTATTTTCATATGCAAATGGGCCGAATTTATGGATAAAAATTAAACCCGAGCCCATCTCAATTTCTTGGCTTCTCTTTCGCGATCAACCTTATGTACATGTTTGTTCTAAATATTCCTCAATTTTCTACAAAATAAATCACAAACACATTTCTCGACAATTAAGAACAAGTGATCAATTTAATGTAAATAATTGCAAGAAATTCAATAAAATAAGCAATTTAAGTACACGAATTTTGAGAAAAAATCACACTAATCATTCATGTCTACCTAGTGGAGCCGTGGTGTCATATTATGCCTTTATAGGTTACTTGATAGACAACATAAAAATAATATTAATCCAATTGTAATATGCTTGACTCGGTTTTTATGCACCAAAATTAAGATAAAGTTATTTCATCTTACTCCCTTAAAAATTTATTATGACTTTTCACTTCTTATATTACCTTATTATCTTATATAATATACCCTATCAAACAACAATTAAAATAATATATATTTTATTATATCCTACCAATTAAAATACTTGTCTCATTTTTTCATACTAATTATATCCATAATATTTTATCACTTTATCTATTTTAAATTATGCATTACTATCAATTGGAGCAATTAAAAAGAGGGATATTATATGTCCCTATTAATTTGGGACAAATTGTTATATGAAATTTTCTATGAAATATAGGATCCGTAGAATAACCCATATTTAAGAAATTCGTGAATCTTGACCGGGTTGGGTAGGGTTTGGAACATTTTTCTTAAAATCTCGCGCAAGTCAGTTTCAGAATTTTCGCTCTCCAACTGTGTTACTATAAGGGCAAATGCATGTTATTGAAAGATAAAATATGTGTTACTATTAGACTAAATATTGTTTTTTCACCAATTATTTTGTGTTTTTACTGAAATGAATATTTTTCCATACAATATAAGAGCAAGATGTGTGTTACGTCTATTCAAATATTAGTTTTCACAAATATCTATTTATATTTCCAAAAATATTTTATTTTATACAATAACACATGTAAGGTAGTGAAAAATGTATTACTATAATAACATAAATGTCTTACTCAATGGATAAAGATATGTTTGCACATATATATAAAATCACCTTTCCAGGTTGACTTACCATTAGGACAACCATATGGTACTGTAAAAGCAAATGTGTGTTACAATTGGAGTAAATATGTGTTAATGTTAGAGCAAATGTGTGTTACTCGAGGAGGAAATGTGTGTTGATGTTAAAGTAAATATGTGTTACTTCAAATGTGTAATCTTAGAGTAAATGTGTGTTACTACAACTATATGTTACTATTGGAGAAAATATGTGTTAATGTTAGAGTAAATATGTGTTACTGCAAATGTGTGTTAATGTTAGAGAAAATATGTTTTACTACAAATATGTGTTATTATTGGAGGAAATATGTGTTAATGTTAGAGTAAATATTTGTTACTGCAAATTTGTGTTAATGTTAAGAGTAAAGGTGTGTTACTATAAATATGTGTTACTATTGGAGCAAATGTGTGTTAAAGTTAAAGGAAATGTGTGTTACTATTGGAACAAAATGTGTTAATGTTAGAGCAAATATATGTTATTGTTGGAGTAAATGTGTGTTACTGCAAATGTGTGTTAATATTGGAGAAAAAATGTGTTAATGTTAGAGCAAATGTATGTTACTAAATGTATGTTAATGCATGAAACAATAAATCTAGATTTAAAGGGATGAAGAATAAATTAAAAATCACATATTTGTTCTTGTAAAAAAAAAATTATTTTTATTGTTATTTTAAAGTACAAAAATCTATTTTTAATGATTAGTAACACATAACATGAAAAATATTTTAAATAGGAGGGAGTATTAAATATATCTAATTGGAAAAAAAAAATTGTTTAAGAATCAATCCAAACAGTGCACACTATTCTAAGTCAATTAAATTAATTAATCTCAATTTTTTTCACTTGAAGTTTTTACACTTTTCACTCTCAAAACTAAATAAGTATATTTAAATTAATTTTTTCCTTTTTTTCATCCTGCATATATTTGTCTCATTTCTATTCCGTGAACGTTCACAATTAGCAAGTTGACTTGAACGCAGAATATTAGCTTGACTAATAGTTGCCCCACAAGAGTATAGAATCACTGTAGTATGGGTGAGTATAGGGACCAAGTAGTACCGAAACCAAGGGAAAGTGTGTATGCGAATAAATCCCTGAAAATGTATGTCTTTTAGCTAATATGAATGTTATGTTTGGTTTATACTATTACTATACTATACTAATTAAATTCTAATAATGAAACTAAACTAAACTAACTTCGGTTTGAAATGCAAAGATGATGATGATGCTCGGGATAGGAATTACTACGTATACTAACGGAGTTGGTACAATAACTAAAATAATCGTGATGTTCAAGTTATAATCCTAAGTGTACTAAAACTATGCAATCAACTTTCCTAATCTAGCACAAGATTGAAAGACTAAAAACTCAAGAATTAACCCTAATACTTCGTCTCATCATTATACTTCACCAATCCAATAATTAGATTATACGCATTGTGCTTAATTATTGAGACCCTAATTTAACTAAGGTAATGCGGCCGCCCTCCCTAGATAAACCGGTAGATGATAAACTCCTTTTAAAACCCTCTTCTTAAGCATATTCGTTATTAAAGAGTGATGCGGTCGTCTTCTCTCTAACAGTTTTTGTACTTAATTCCAAGATCATTCTAGAGTTTATTAGAAATATTCAATAATTATGAGAATCAAAACTATACATCACGAATTATCCTAATTACGTACCAACGTCCTACTTCTACGAGTTTATCCTATCCTAAGCATGCAAAGGTTCTAGCCTAACATAGTGGTTTGAAGAACAAAAGCAATAACAATAATGATAATCATATGCATAACAAAATTAACGAAGGAATTCAAGAATATAAACGAAAGATTAAATCAATAAATTCAAGTCTCAAAGTAAATTTTTATAAATCTGGAAAACCTAAAAGGAAATTCGTTCGAAGAAATAATCAAACTAAGAATTTGTATGTCAAAAACCTCGATTACACGATGCAAAACCTTGCTAAAACTCTCCAAACTCACTTTCAAGCTCTTCTCCTCCTTCAAAAATTATGTCAAAATATGTGTAGATCTTTAAAAATAGTCTTGAGGCGGGTATTCATATGATTTGGGGCGAAAACAGGGCAAAAATACGCTCACGACGCTCGAGCTGAGCCCCTGCTCGAGCACTAGGCGCTCGAGGGCCTCCAACTCGAGAACTTTTCGCTCACAGAGCACTCAGGGCGCTCGAGCTGGTGGAGGTCGAGCACTTTCCGCTCGAGTGCCTCCAGCTCGAGTGTTTTTCGGCTGCTGTACACTTGTTCGAAAAACTTTCATATCTTCTCAACCGGAAGTCCGTTTTGGTCGATTCAAAGTCCTACAAACTCCTTTTTTACCCTCTTTTCTAATATGAACACCAAAGAGACAAATCGATGAGTTTATAAAAATGTTACTCAAATAACTCTAAATACTCATAAAAAAACACTCAATATATGGACTAATCGGGCACCAAAACAACACAATTCCATGCCTAATCACAAGTGTATATGGTTAAAAACTTAAAATCATTTAAATATTATGGGCTTGACACCATGGGCCGAAACATTTGATGGGTAAGCTTGCTACCATTACTCATGGAATTTGACTGAGGTACTTCTCTTCCAATCAATATTAATACACAACTACAGAAGGAAATTCCTGCAAGCGGTTAATTTGTTCATCTACGCTTTTCCTCCATTTTGAAATTTACATACTTCAGTTCGATTTCAGAGATGAAATTCCTGCAAGAAAGAGATTTGTTATTCGATTTCGTCTACCCCTATAGTAAGTAATAATTCATTTTGCCAATTAAAATATGTTTTGTGTTGTCAATGAAGTAATGATTTTTAAACGTTGTTCAAGGAATCAAGTTTCTCTGGATATGTTACCTTGATTCATGTTTAGATTTTTCTTGAGATTAAACCAAAGATGTCCCGGCATATTTTCCTCTAATGAATTATGTAGTTATCTAAGTTTTGATAATTGCAAGGGAGAAATTCCAAAGCAGGAAATAGATGTGATTTTAGGTAATGACGTTGTCTTTGGGTTTTAGTCCAGAAAACACAAATTAAGTGATATGTTCTTAGCTCTTACACATTTCTTCCTTAAAGGAAAAAATTAAGATTTTGTTATGGTTAATTCTTATATTTTTTCTGAGAATCTTTTGAGTTGTGTACTTGTTCTTTAAATCTCTTCTAATTTTCTCAAGGCACTCATGTGTAGGCAGCTGATGTTTTTTTTCACAATCAGTATTGTATTCAAAATATCTAGATAACACACACAATAATGCAGCATATGAATTTAAGTAATGCTGTAAAACAGTTTAGTGGATTCAAAAAGGTTAAACAAAATCCTAATGGTGCTTTTAGAAATCACAAATAAAATGATAGTGGTGCTTAGAAATCATAGGTTGCGTCTATAGTGGCTTTTCTTTTAAGTTATTTAGGCTATAATTGATATGATGTCTTAACTTGGGAATCTAACATGTTGGGCTTTCTGTGTTTAAAATTTTGAAAGGCAAGAAGATGTATAAAAGATTAGATTGAGTATAGCTATTCTTATACATGATTTACAAAATTTGCATAGAATACTTGTAAGATTAGTTATATAAACCACACGTGTTCTTATTTATTACGAATTTCAAACTTTTTTATGTATTTTTTTTCTAAGAGAAAAACATTGGCCATTAGATGTGCATAAATAGGAATTATATGTTATGTCTGTTAACACTGACACTTAAAACTCAAAAGTAATGATAATAAAGCATAATGTATGCTGAATGACTTACCAAATTATGCACTCTTTTGTGTAGTTTCATAACCTTGTAAGGTTCATCTCCCTTCCAATTGTTCCACCTGAATGACACTATTGATTAAAACACGGAGTTGAATATGTGATGTTGCTTTTATATTTATTATGAGTTGCAACATATACCTGAATATTTGATGCTATGCTTCAGTATTAAGTTTGAGTTGTGAAAACAGTGATGATTTCGTGACGATATGCTTTTGTTCTTTATGAGCATCAATACATTGGTACTTCGCATTGGGGAATACCCACGTCAAACTCTAAGCAGTTCTGTGCTCTCGTATGTAGGTAGTTGATATGACTGATTTGCTAACCTGGAGATTAATATCACGCTAGATATTTGCAAGGAAAAAAAAAGGTTCAGTTTGAAAAATATGTAGAAGAAAGATAAAGGAAATCTAAAATAATATTCAAATCCCCTAATTTGTAATTGTCCCTCTCCTTTGTTCTCAGTTACTCATCAAATGGCACTCAGTTCATATCTTTAAGTTCGATCATCGACAAGGTTCAAAGAAAGGGATGAAGAATCGATGAAAAAGAAACCCGGCCCATCTTTGAGTTAGAATTCATGTGCCGTGAGTGTAATTTGCTTATATGGAAATTGGGGAGTTTTGGCTAATTGTTTAAGGATTTTATATTATTCCCAGAGCATGTGAAAAGTCCCACCTGAAAAGTGAATGATCTATTATTTATTTGTATGTATGTCCATTTATTTTGGATGTTACAATGTAAATATATATCAAATTTTGAAAGTGAAGATGGAAATGTTTGGATAGTGGAGATAGAATGGTTGACGATTTGTATGTGGAATTTAATGAACTTTTATAAAAATTAATTTTTGGGTAATGGAAAGGTTGGATTAATTTATTGTTGATTTTAATTTAATGCAGAGTTATATTTTCAGATTTAGTTTATTGAAATTGAGCTGAAATAAAAGTTTCTAAATATGGAATAACAAAATTAGGTAGTTATTATAGATATGATAAGGATGGAAAACAAATTTGATATATGTAGCATAAAATATGATAAATTCGGATTTAATCTCACATACTTTGGGCTTGGGTTTGATTAGTAGCACATGGGCAACATAATTAGGTCCTCTCACACCCTTGCAAAATAATTTTGTAGTTTTTTTTTTTTTGGCTAGGACAAAAATTAAACACCTTTCGACATAACATAATCATCTACTGCAAGAATCCGCCATATATTTTATGACAAAGGTACGTAACTTAATTCTATTATTATACTCTCTATGTTTCAAAATAAATATTGTTGTTGTTGTAAAATATAAATGCAAAATAAAGACACCAATGTGTTTACCCGATTCGTCGATAACAACTACGTTTGGGGCGTACCAAGCCAGGAGTTTTCACTAATATTTATGTGTGTATACAATACTAAGTACAAGGATCTATTTATAATAGAGAAACCCTAATCTAAACTCTAAAGTATGTTTAGGTTATTAGGCTCATAAGTAATATCCACATCAAATCTTCCGGATTTGGTATATTAAATCTACTGGATTTACAACACTCCCCCTTGGACATAACGACACAACGTATATATCTTGTCAGAAAAATTCCACATGCTAGGTAGCGATAAAAATATTTAGCTAGGGAGGAGTGCAATTATTGATATTCCCGATCCAATCTTCAGAATTACTTCGAGGTTATCACTCCCCCTGAAGACAACAACCCTTTAAGCTTTCGCATCCCAATACCATGAATATACTTCTCAAAAGTAGAGGTAGGTAGGGACTTAGTGAACAGATCTGCTAGATTGTCGCTAGATCGCACCTTTTGTATGGTAATTACGCCACTCTTCTGGAGTTCGTATGGGTAGAAAAATTTCGGTGAAATATGTTTCGTCAGGTTTCCCTTGACGTACCCATTACTCATTTGTGCGATGCAAGCTGCGTTATCTTCAAATATAACGGTAGGGGATGTATCATTTTTAGCGATACTACACGAGTCACCAATGTATTTTACCAATGATCTCAACCAAACACATTCTCGTGAGGCTTCAAACAAAGTTATTATCTCTGAGTGGTTTGAAGATGTGGTAACCATAGTTTGTTTAACCGGTCTCAAAATTAAAAAATGTAATACTCCTAGTGCTAAAAAGTATTATCAAGTTTGTAACTGTAATTTTTTTTATTAATATAATAAACACGAAAATGGTTTACAACCTGAATTTATTCGGATCGAACCGAGAAAACTTGCGGGTTCTTGACTCTAAACTTGATCCTCTGATTCTTCTCTTCAAAGATTTTGACTTTGATCGAATCTTGACTTTGATTTCGGACTTGAATATTTATAACGTTAATCCAAGGGTTTAGACGAAGAACGGCGAAGAACGACAACGAACACCTTTGAATATTCAAAGGCCTTGAAGAACGTTGTTGAAGCTTCTTCGAATCTTCGAGTAGAAACACCGGATCAGAGGGGTTTAATCTTCGATTTGGAGCTGTTTCTGGTTGATTTCCATGAAAAACAGTGAAGAACACTTTGAGTCTTCAAGAACGGTTGCAGAGGATTCACTTGTTGATCGTCTGGATGCTCGTTCGCTTCGGTTGTCTTGGTTTTGAAATGAATGATGAAGGGCCCTATTTATAGGGTGGAAAATGGCAAACCTGTCTTTCCTGTCATGCCACGTGGCACGTCCTGATTGACCCATGTTATTTGATTGACGTGATTTGCGAATTAGTTTAATTCGCTTCCACTTTTGACGAGATATCATTTAATTCTCGTTCTTATGGTAAATAAAGCGTATTTATTACCTAATATGAGTATCGAACACTCATTTAATTCGACCGACTTGTATCGTGTACATTTAATATCAATTTTAACTATTTAATTCAAGAATTAATTTAATTAAATTCTTAAAACAAAATAGTAAATTTATTTGATATTAATATTTGATTTGTACACGTGTCACCATTTAATTGGGTGCAATTTTAATTTGCTTACAAATGTCCCCCGTGCTTTGTTCACGGCCGTTTTTGGACTTGATGTGAATGAAGCACGAAATTTGTTTCTGTTCATTTTTATTTGAATTTGGAGAATTCAAACAAGAATTCATAAGCTCTAAGGTCCAAGCATTTTTTTCTATGTCCAATAAATTATTGTATTCATTTATTTTGTAAATTGGGCCAAAGAAATTCATTTCAATGACTTGAGCCCACTGTTCCTTTTATTTTATTTAAATGAAGGCCCAATAAAGAGAGTCTTCTTTTATTTGGCAAATTTGATGTAGACCCAATATATTTTTTTTTAAGGCTTAATCATTTTTTCTTACTCTTCCTGGGTCGCTTCTTTTCTCTCTTATTGTTAGCCCAACAACATGGTGTGGCTTTGCAAAAGAAAGTTGGCTTTAGTGAGAGTTGAACTCTTTAATTCATGAGACGTGCTGATTTTTTTTTTTTTTTTTTAAACAGCAACGTGAGCAAATTTCACCATTTTCTTTGGCAGCAAAGTTGCAGATTCCAAATAAAGATAACAAGCAGAGCAACAGAACAAATTCTCAATCTTCCTAATTGACACGAAGGGATTATTTTGCTCCACCTAATATGCCATTTTTCCATTTCCGGTACTGGATTGCACCTATAAAAAGGTCCCCTCCTTCATTCTCAACCCAAGCAGCGAACAAGAGGTAGCAACAAGAGAAGAAGTACAGAGGGTACAGAGAAATTTTATGTGTAGTATATGTACTTCTTTTACCTCTGCAAATTAACACGTGACTTGAATTTTTTCAGACTTGCAAAACTTGGCTTCCTAGCACAACAAACAAAATTGAAAGGTAATTTCTGGTGTTTTTTCAACTTTTATCTAAACAGTCTGTTTCTCTTTTGTTTTGCATAACTTAGTGGTATATTGCAAAAGAATTGAAGGAGCCATTAACAATCGTCATGCCATATCCACAGCAACCTCCATTCCTACAGAATTGACTTCAATCTATTGCCACTACGACTACCGTCTCATTGCTGGGATCACTGCCGCTACAACTACCGCTTCATCGTCCTGCTTCTCGAATCATTGCCACTGCAACTACCGCTTTCTCAGATCAATCTGCCTGCTCATCACAATGTACCACTACAACTACCGGCTTCGGCTTCTCCTATCAGGCCACTACAACTACCGCAGGAATTTCTCTTGGGCATTTTGTCGAGCAATTCATGTGCGCGGTGAAATCTACCTGGACTGCCCTTCCTTGCTTCAGTCGGCATTGGCTTTGGCCGATTTCCAGCGTGACGGATACGACGGCAACGCCAGGTGGTAGAGGCGTGGCGGGCAGCAGCTTCACATGGCAACGCGACTCCGAGCAACGAGGCGGCATAGGCGCTTCAGGCAACGGTGCGATGGTGGCTTGATACGGAGAGACAGTGCTTGCGCCGGACTGGCGACTTCAATGTGTCGGAGGCTTCAGGCGGCGGTGACACTACTTGCGAGAGGCAGCGATCGCGAGGCGACGGACTTAGCAGTAGCGCGTGCAGGGCCCTTGCTTTCTTGATTTTCGGCGCGGAGGTGATGATTCTCCGAGCGGCGGGTGTGGCGGAGGCAACAGATTCAACCCTCTATCCTTGGTGGTGCTCGATCAGGCAAGGCGGGACAATGTGACGGTTGCAGGCTCGACGGCTGCTCCGATCCCCCTGCGCGGCGGTTTCAAGCGAGAAGGCGTGATGGTGGCTTCATACGGCGTCAGACTCGGCGCGGCGGTCTTCAGGCGACAGATTGGCGATGCCTGGGATCTCCGACCGGTGGTCTGTGATTTTAATTGTTGGCAGCGTTGCGAATGCGGCAAGACAAAGGAGACGAATTACAGCCGTGAGTATTTGGGCGGCTGAGAGTGGATCCTTGACGACGAGCATCAACCTCTCGACAAGGGTATCCATTTGTGCGTTGAGAAGCCGGTCTTTGGAAAGTACGTGGAGCCAATGACTCATATCAGCAACGAGTTTCTCATGGAGGAGTGGTCTAAGGAGGTTTCACTAAGCAAGACGTCCGAGGCCTGGGTGTTGAAAGCAGTGAACCACGAAAAGCTTGCTCCGAACAAAGTCGACCCTCTACCCACTTTAGAACGTCGCATCATGGATCATCAGACAAGATGGAGCGGTCCTTTGAAGTTCGCGGGTGAATTCCATTACACCAAGGGATATTGGGAGTGGAGGGAGGACATCCTGAGCAGGTGCTCTCCGAAACATACGAAGTTATGATGCCGTTTTCGCATCGCTCTTCACGTATGACTGCAACTCAGAGATCATCAAGGCTTTTTGTGAGGCGTGGTGCCCATCCACCAACACTTTGCTCACAACTTTCAGAGAAATGTTGATTTCGCTATGGGATATACATAATTCGACAGGACATACTTTGACGGGCTAGATTTTTGATGAAGTGGTATCAGATGCATTGGAGTTGTTTGACATAACTGGTGATTTCCTCCTCCTGCAGAGCTGCAAACTTCTTCTTCATGCTTATCATTTGCTTTGTGGAGGCGAGAGTGAAGCCAAAGTGTCCATTGCTCGATGGGTAAGCTTCTGGTCAGTCAAGCCCATAAAGCATCAACCACCCCTGACTCGTGTTGAGAAAAGGAAGACCACTCGTCCCAAGAATACTCATAATCCTTCTGGAGTGGTGCCCCCGCATAAACCATGGACCTCTGAGGAGTTAACGCCGTTCAAGAGATTGAGTATTGACCGACATGCCCAGGAAGAGACGTATTTGGCCGTCTTTCTAGCGTGTTGGCTATGCACATTTGTTCTTCCCAATGAACATGAAGATTTGATAAGGTCGAGCACCTTCAAGATGGCATGCTTAATGGCGAAAGGGAAAGAAGCCAGCTCGCTATTCCAGTCTTGGCGAGCATTTACAGAGGCTTGAACAGTATCTCTAGATGATCAGACCCGTCTGAAGATCGAGGGGCCTTCCCGGTTCACTTTGTCTATACCTGGATAGCTCAGTACTTCAAGACGCACTAAATGACCAGTCATAGATTGAGTAGGCCTCCCATGATACTTTACTCTGGCAAAATGGTGCTCGATATTACGAACCTGCAGATGCTCGTAAGCGAATCCATAAAGGGGAACAAGTTATATTGACGTGCAACACTGGGAGTGACCAGTGCTTGTATGTGGACAAAGGAGAAGGGTGATGGGGTACTTGGAGCTACTTCATAACCATGCGTTCCAACTTCCTTCCTAGGCGACAAGGCGATCATTTCATTATCGAGCCTTACAGTCCACACCGTTTTAGCCGTCAGTTTGGTTTTTATCAAGAAGTGTCGGGGATGTCAAAAATGGGTGATACCCGCGAGTGTTCCTTGACAAGAGGCTTCTTTTGCTGGAAATGGTGTACTTCGCGTGGTACCCGCTCCAGAGTGTACCTTCCACCTCCTCCTCACACTGCAAGGAGCTTTTCTTCACCGGAGTATAAGAAATGGTGGCACCAAGTCCATGGTGAATACTTAAACACCCACATGAAGGTTTTGACTGATCCAGAGCCTATTTCTATGCAACATAACAAATTGATTGATGCTGAAGAAGTCAATTCACGTGATAAACGCAAGACTTCTCCGGATCAAACGATTCCAGCCTCAGCGTATGCTGCAACATTCCTTGCTGGGCCAAGCAAGAGGAAGAGTACTTCTCGACACTCTGGAGAAAGTCGAAGCGGTCAAGATGTCAACTAGAAGCATATACAGCAGACTTCCAAGTCCCCAAGACTTGCAACAGATCTTGATACATCTCTTCAAAATAAGGTTTATTTTTATTTCCTCATTTAATTTCCCTTTTACCTCATAGTGTCTCACCATCCTGCATTTCTGGTTCTTTTTAGGCTAGACAAGAAGTGTTCGGCACTGAGGATGAAGGGCACAATTCAGATGAAGTGGAGTCATCTTCCTCAGTAGCAGCTCCTGTTGGACTTTCCGCATTCAAGCCCACCAAGCCCTTCAAGCCAACCAAGCCCATCAAGCCCATGGTAGGTGATGTCTCTGTATTTAAAGGAGAAACTTTCGTTGAGAAATGCAAACGGACCTACGTTTCAACCCTGTGGAAGGACTTCTTAGAAAGAGTTATGAAAACTCCTATCGAATTGTTGTCTTCTATTAAGGACGAGGTGTCTTTCGTGATGGAGGAAATCAAGACATTCAACCAAATTGATTCTTCTATCCTGGAGGAGCGTTTGACAGCTTTATTTGGCAAAGCTAATGACTATGATGCGGCAAGGTCCAAGTCTACCGAGGTAGTGACAAAAGAAACTTTTACTTCACGGAAGGCCGAAGCAGCAAGCGCCCTTGACGTATGTGAGGCGAACGAGAAGGAGGAGTCAAACAAGTTGGAGGTTGTTCAAGTGACATTGAAACAGGTAGATAAGGAGCTTACTGAGTTATCCAAGAAGAGGAAAAGACTTGCTGAAGTATTACAACAACCCCAAGAATCTTTTGAGAGTGCCAGAGTTAAAACTCAAGCTGCTAAGGATACCCTCCTTGTTATCGACAACACTCCGGTCTTGGAAGAGACGGTAGCTGAAGAAGTGGTGAAGTCAAGATCGAAGTTGGAAGCAGCCTTGGAGGAGTTGAAGGACTTAGATCCTTTTGCGTAGATTTTGTTTAGGATTCCCCTTATGTTATTCCCCCTTTTTTTGTACCAACTTCCTGGTTTTCTTCAATAAAACTTGCTCAACTTTTTGTCTTTACTTTTCATGATGTCTTTTTTTTTTTCAATATCTCATTTAAATATTTAAATTCAAATAAGATAACTGAAACATGACTGAACTTAGAGAATTTCTAAGCTGCCTACGTACCCCTTTGGTTTAAGAGGATCAAGTCATAACGTAGTTCAAAGAAGGATATGATTTGATTTAGGGAGGGGGGTGTACACTGTTTACCTCATGCGGGCCAGGAGAGACTATTCTTTAACCACTGTAGACAAAGTAGGGTATTTGATTATTTAACCACTAGAAACACCCTTAGTGGGGTGAATTAACAGTTTAACCACATGTTTACCTTTGGTGGTTGTCGTTCACAGTTTATCCTCATACGGACCAGGAGCGTCTAACAGTTTAGGCTCGTACGTCATGGAGTTTTCTGTTTGGTTTATTTAAAAGTATATGCATTTCAGGAATTTCCCATTTATGGGGTCAATGCTTACACCATCTTTAGAGATCAGCTTGTAAGCACCATTCGTATAAACTTCCGTCACGACATAGGGATCATCCCATTTGGGTATAAATTTATTTCCGACATGATGAGTGACAACAATAGGCCTCCTCACTGCCAACACCAAGTCGCCCACTTGGAAAGATCGTGTCTTCACCTTTTTGTTCAAAGTTCTGGCAAGGCGAGACTGATAACACTCAAGTCTTTGTTGTGCTTCCAGCCTTTTCTCATCCAAGGCTTCTAACTCTTCAAGATGCGGATGTGCATTCTCTTCTTCTGTTAGAGCCTCATCATACACAGTGATATGTGATTTACAGTTGCTACATCTTCACCAGCTTCCTCTTGCCTTCCGATATCAACGGTTGCCCTCACTTGACCATCCCTTCTTCTGACTAGGACCGTCCGTGCAACGCTATCGGTGTTAGCGATGAATCCATTTCTGATCATCATAGAAATTCTCCTTTGCAAGGCTCTTTCACTTTCTTGAGGAGTTTGCCTTTGAGCAATGGAAGCGTTGACAAAGTTAGATGATGCAACACTTTCTTTATCATCATCTTCTTCTTTGGTGTAGATAATCATCCTTATCCTCGCAGTTAATACTTCTCCACATGATTCGACCAAAGTCGTTCGTTGCTTCATACGAGATAGAATTAGGCTCCGAATTTTGTGGGAGTGTGCAGGTTTAGAAATCCTCTCTTTCCGGCATTCATTTCTTTTGTGTGGCCCTAATCTTCCAAAGATTGATCTGGACTTTCTTCCAGCTGATCCTAATCTGTTGAAAACTGACCCATGCTTCAGGTGGTTACCTCCTTCGAATGTTCCTAACCTCTCAAAGATAGAAATCTTCTTCACTTTTTCACCGTTCTCATCAAATACGTCCTCCGTGGATGAGAATGCCCCTTCAGAGATATGATTTGTGCTTGTGCACGCTCTTTTGATTGCAATGCGAACCGGTTTTGGTGCCACATACCCCAAACCAACTCTGGTATTCTTGACAGGGGTGAAAATGCTTTTGCTTGCTGGCTTTTGAATGGATTTAACCCCGTGCTTGGGTGGTTTGATGACCTCTTGGGATAATTCCTTCAACGCAGGATTTTCTCGTGGATCATATCCAGCCCGAACAAGGAGCCTAAAGGCTTGAGGGCCATAAGATTTCGACATCACAGCTTCAGCTAGTTCACCATGTTCTATCGTAGCTCTACGAGTAGGACGAGTGAATCCTTCAAGCGGCTGGGAGGAAGGTCTTGTTGCGTCAAGCTTGGTTAATGGCAATGGCAATCCCTCTAATGCTTCAACAATTTGGAGAGGGTATTTACCTTTATCAACAGGGGATGACGGTGCAGTTTTCTCCTTTGCTGCGGTTTGCACATCCTTGGCTATTTCTTGTGGCAAGTCTGCTTCAGCTTTAGTTGTACTCTGAAAGTAGTAACTGGCATCAGCGAAATATGACTCAGCATCCGTAAAAGGCTTGGCATCTCCGAATACTCTCTTTACTTCACCATCCTTATAGTATTTGAAGCATTGGTGCATTGTAGAAGGTATCACGTTGTTTTCATGCAACCACGAACGTCCTGGCAATATATTGTACGAGGTTTTGGCGTCTATCACATGAAAGAGCACAGTTAATAGCATCTCATCGATTAGCAAATCCAGCATCATCGTTCTAAGGGCCCTTTGACCTTCTTGATTGAAGCCTTGGATCATCAGTCGGCTATGGCCGAGTTCATCCACTGTTATGCCCAACTTTCTCATTACTCTCAAAGGCAAGATATTCACCCCAGACCCTCCATCAATTAGCATACGGTTGATCTTTTATCCTTTGACGTAGCCTGTCACGAACAAAGGTCGATTATGAGACTGTGAGCCGAGCAGTAAGTCATCTTCGGTAAAGCCTAAGATGTGTGCACAATCAACACTTTTGTCACATGGCTCTCTTTCAGACGAAGAGGTTTCTTCTATGTCCGCCATATAACATGAAGTGTCATCATGCTCAGCAGTGACAAGATTTGCAGTTGCTTCTTCTAGCAGGATTGTCGCTCAACCAGCTGCATGACTTTATCCTTGAAGATGAAGTAGTCTTGGATTGGGTGACCCACAAGCCTGTGGTACTTGCAGTATTTCGGGTCATTAACACGTCCAGCTTCTTCCGGGTGCTTCATTTCTGGCAACTCGATGAGTTTGCTTTTCATCAAATCATCAAATATTTTTTAGACATCAGAGTCTAGGAATGGATATTGCCTTTGTTGCATTTCTTTCAAAGTCTTCCTTCTTTGCCCCCTTTCTGGAGCAACAGCTTTCCCTTTGTCATTTCTGTCTTCTTTCTCCTTTTGATATTTGATAGTCTTCGCATTTGTTTACATGACTTCTTTGTGAGGAGTTCGAACAAAGGTTTTGCTTCCTTTCTTGACTTCTTGATTATCTTTGAACCTTCGAGGTTCTTCAACTGGTGGTCCATTGGATCCACTTGCAGCCATGCTCAACTCCATGTCGTGAGCTCTTGTAGCCAACTCTTCAAAGGTTCATGGTTGGATACCTTGGAGAATGTATCGGAGACCCCACTTCATCCCTTCGATGTACATTTCGATTGCGGAAGTCTCGGATAGTCTGTCCTTGCAGTTCAGACTCAAATTTCACCATCGATTAATGTAGTCGATGACAGGCTCTTCTTTCCGCTGGCGTGAATTTGTCAGCTCGATCATGCTAACTGTTCTTCTCATACTGTAGAAACGGTTCAGGAACTCTTGCTCCATTTGATCCCAGCTGTTAATGGAGTTAGCCTCCAGATCAATGTACCAGTTCAAGGTATTTCCCTTGAGGGAGCAGACAAACTGTTTGACAAGCTAGACTCCATAAGTCCCGGTATTATTGCACGTCTCAACAAAGTGGGCCACGTGCTGCTTCGGATTCCCTTTCCGTCGAACTGTTGGAACTTAGGAGGTTGGTAACCTGCTGGCATTTGCAAGTTGTCAATCCTCTTTGTGTAAGGCTTGGTGTAGGTGAAGGTGGACTTGGAGCCATCCTCAAATTTCCCTTTCACCGTCTCTAGAATGAATTCCTTAAGCTAATCAATCTGGATCGCCCCATCAGATGAAACTTGCAGTTCTTTAGCAATCTCTTCAGTTTCAGTTGCTTTTCTTCTGGCTGAGGTCTCCTCCATTCCTTGGTCCTCAACTTGCTTCCCATGAGCGTGACTTGCATCACTGTTCTCCACCTTGTTCATCAAGTTGGCAATCTGAATGTCTTGCTTTTTGACATGATCTGCAAGCCCCTCAATAGCTTTGAGAATGCTGGTAAATCGTTCCTCAATAGTTGAGGAGTCTGTCATCATAACTAGAGCAACGCTTGAGTCTGACAACGAGTGTGAGGATGAATGCGGAGTAGAGCTTGGAGAGTTGACTTCTTCATCAGTAGTGCTTACCTGCTTCTTAGTTGTTGCCTCCACTGATGGATTGACTTTTGTAAAGGTCTCAGTCAGTGACCGCTTCGCCATACTTCTTGTCACGACCTGGCCTTCGGAGGTTTTGGATGAGTTGACTTTTTTGCACAATAACTTTGCGAGGAGCCATCCTAGTGATCTTGAGTTTACTTGAGGAGAGAAGAGATGAGAGGTAGAGTCTGTCCCACTGGGCGTGCCAAATTTGTAACTGTAAATTTCATTTTATTAATATAATAAACACGAAAATGGTTTACAACTTGAATTTATTCGGATCGAACCGAGAAAACTTGCGGGTTCTTGACTCTAAACTTGATCCTCTGATTCTTCTCTTCAAAGATTTTGACTTTGATCGAATCTTGACTTTGATTTTGGACTTGAATGTTTATAACGTTAATCCAAGGGTGAAAACACCTTGTTTTGGATTAAACGTTGTTTTGGATGAACGCTCTTGAATCTTTAGGAAGAACGCTCTTTGAATCTTCGAAGGTTGATGAAAAACGCTTTGAATATTTCTTCGAATCTTCAAAGACAAACGCCGGATCGGAGAGGTTTTGAGCCTTAATCTTCGATCTGGAGCTATTTCTGGTGGGTGTGGACGAAGAAAGGTGAAGAATGACGACGAACACCTTTGAATATTCAAAGGCCTTGAAGAACGCTGTTGAAGCTTCTTCGAATCTTCGAGTAGAAACGCCGGATCGGAGGGGTTTTTAGCCTTAATCTTCAATCTGGAGCTGTTTCTGGTTGATTTCCACGAAAAACAGCGAAGAACGCTTTGAGTCTTCAAGAACGGTTGCAGAGGATTCGCTTGTTGATCGTCTGAATGTTCGTTCGCTTCGGTTGTCTTGGTTTTGAAATGAATGATGAAGGACCCTATTTATAGGGTGGAGAATGGCAAACCTGCCTTTCCTGTCGTGCCACGTGGCACGTCCTGATTGACTTGATTTGCGAATTAGTTTAATTCGCTTCCATTTTTTATGATATATCATTTAATTCTCGTTCTTATGGTAAATAAAGTGTATTTATTACCTAATATGAGTATCGAACACTCATTTAATTCGACCGACTTGTATCGTGTACATTTAATATCAATTTTAACTATTTAATTCAAGAATTAATTTAATTAAATTCTTAAAATAAAATAGTAAATTTATTTGATATTAATATTTTATTTGTACACGTGTCACCATTTAATGGGGTGCGATTTTAATTTGCTTAGAAAGTTCATTGTAAAATTTCTACAAATCTGGTTCACCTTTATTTTATTTTTTTCTGTTAATGGTTGAACCGTTAGCTATTTTTTCTCAATATATAAACTGGTTTCGAATTTCTAAATGAAGATTTAAATTAGATTCAATTTAAAAATAATAAAGATTTAAATTTATGAAATTTATGTTTTTTTTCCTTTTTGAGAGAATAAAACAATTAAGTTAAGGAGCTTACGTTCTCTGAATAGACTGTGTTTTCCAGTTGGGTCGAGCATTGTTTTTTATTATCCATAAAGCATAAAGCCCATGAAAGAATTTTATCATCATATTGTCTTCAAAAAATATATATATATATATATATATATATATTTTGTATATAATTTTCATACTTGATTTAAATATAAAACACTTTATTCAATCAAGTATGTCGTGGTGGTCTATATCGTTGTCTAAAGCACTTTATACTTAATTATTTAAGTTTTAAATATAAAGCGCTTCATTATTGTTTTGTGGTGGTCTACATCGTTGTTTTCATGAACAGGGTAATTTAGGACAATATTTTTATAACCTCACATGCTATTATCAGTAAATAAATATAAATGATATGCCTGTATAATATTAATTATGTCCCAACCCCAAATACTGTATGTGGAATTTAAAGACCCATTGATGGGCATTTAATTTGTTCTGGCCATCAAATAATTAATTTGTTTCTGGCCATTAATTATGGCCATCAAATAATTAAGACAAAAAAAAATTGTGTGATTGTATAGTGAAATGGATAGACCATGAAATTGGTTTTAATTAGTTACATCACAAATACTTTATTTACAATATTATATGAATGTTAACCGTCCTACTTTCTTCGTCCCTTATTATTTGTCTCATTTTATTTATTCACAAAAATCAAATTTCTTATTTATTAGAGTATCAAAAGACATTCACACCCTTATTTATTATACTTATTCATTGTAAAATGTAGATTAGTTCTACTATTTACTAGGGGTATTGTTGAAAAAAATAGTTAAAAATGTATTGATATTAGTAAAGAATGAATACTATTTTGAATAAAATGGAACCAATAAAAAGGGACGGATGGAGTATTTATTAAAAATGACAAAGTATAGATGAAAATGGTTCATACATAAATTATTGAAGGGTATTAGTTGTTTTCACTAAAGAATATTTTTTTTCGTTAAAGGGTATTAGTTGTTTTCATTGAAGAGTATTAGTTGTTTACTGAAAAGAAACCAAGACTCTTCAGTGAAAGCAACTAATACTCTTCAGTGAAAACAACTAATACACTCTTTGATGAAAACAACTAATACCCTTCAATAATATATGTATGAACCAATTTCACTCTATAAATGCTCTAAAAAAAACATCTTGTATATGTATTCTCATCTCCTTGTGCAGCCGCTTTTTTTTTCTTTTTCCTAGCATATATCTCTCCTTCTCAAACTCATCCTCTCTTTTGGCCACCAAAGTCGAGCCGTCCATTTTTTTTATTTGCAAATTCAATTGTTTGTTCAAATATATTTTCATTCCTATTATACATATATATATTTAGAGTATGTATAGAGTGAAATTGGTTTATATATGAATCACTGAAGGGTATTAATTGTTTTTACTAAAAAGTATTAGTTGTTTTTACTGAAGAGTATTATTGATTTACACTGAAGAGTCTTAGTTCATTTTTACCGAACAACTAAGACTCTTTAGGGTAAGTCAGTAATACTCTTCAGTAAAAACAAATAATACACTTCAATGAAAACACCTAATACCCTTCATGGATTTATGTATAAACTAGTTTCACTCTATACTTTGTCATATATATATATATATATATATATATATATATAATAATCACATCACTATTTTTTACTTATTTACTCATCTTATCACTTATCTCCTAATTTTTTTTCTTTTTAATTAATAAAATAATATATCATTATAACTTAAAAATATTGATTTGTCATATTACATTCACCTCTAACTCCTTTATTCCAAACTATAACACAAATTTATTATTCAATATATTTCTTCGTCCTCTTTACTTTTTCATCTAAATTTGTCAAATCTCAACCAAACCAAAAGAGAGCACGGACGGCGACCATGCAGTGTTCGGACCTTTGATTTCCAGTCAATTACGGCCTCCTTTTTTTTGCCTGCATCACTATTTTCCTACATTTCATGTTAGTGAGTAGCATTGATTACTACCTTGAATGTATTTAAGACGTCATGTGTTCTTCCTCTAATTTCAATGAATGCCAAGACAACATTGAGCGCTGAAAATATAAAACGATTGGAAGAAGGTACAATTTATATTTCTTATTTTTCAGAAAGAAAAAAAAATTAAAATTTCGTCTCACGTTTAAGACCGTCTTGTACAAGTTTAATCGTAAAAATAAGTGAACTAAACGTAAAAGAAATTTAAAATGTGTTTTATTTATTTTAATTACATCCAGCAATATGCTGAAAAATAAATTAAGTACAATGAGCTAAATTAAAAAGATACATGAAATTTAACAAGAGAAAAAAAAAAAAAAAAACCCCTCCATTTATTTACTTGTGGTTTTACACGTCATATATAACAGCTGTGATAAGAAATTTTGTTAAATGTTGAGGGCAATCATTTAGTTAAAGAGTTGGTACAATTTATGCTCTGTGGTGACAGAGAATCTGAGTAATTGTTGTGAAATTAAAAGGTGACAGACAGTGAGACACATATAATAATATTTATGCAACTGAAAATGAAAGCTGGCCTGGCCCCGCTCTCTCTCTAATATATATCCAATTCTTTTTAATTGGTGATATTTTAAAATTATATTCCCTCCTTACCCAAAAACCCTTTAACATTTTGTATAACACGGTTTAAAATAATTTAGAGTGGAATAAAATAATAATATTTTAATATTTTATTGAATTTTTAAAAGAAAATTAATTCTATTTTAGAAGTATGAAGAATATTGTGGATAAACTAAAAAAGAAAGTGTGAAACGTTATGCCAAATACGCATACACACATTGAATTGTATGAACTATAAATAGATGTTATGATATTATTTTATCACAAAATTTCCTATAAACAAATTTTATTTTACAAAATTTATACAATAATACATATTTGATTTATAAACTAAAATTACAGTAAAAAATGTTATGGTATCATAAATGTATATTATGATATTAACAAATAAATATAATGGTACCAATTTTATACTATAAACAAACTTTTTTTTTAAATCTACTTTTACAAGTTGCAAAAGGAAAATCTAAAGATGAACGTATGCATATAAGAATTATTGTTATTAGGGCTCAAATCCATCCATTTGGCGTCTTTCTTGGAAAGCCCACCAAATACTTCCCTCCAAAATCCCAATTGTCGATAAAATCCAAAATGCCCCCTACTTTATTTAAGGTTCAATTATACTCCTATAGATTACATTTTTAATACTTGATTAGTTCAACTCATGATAGTGACTCGTTGTCAATATATTAATAAATAAAAGAAAAGAAAAGGACTTGTTATAGCATTCAATGATTATTCAATGGAATATTGTTTTTGTTGATGAACAAATATAAAATAATATTATGCATATTAGTCGTATGGGTATCTTAGTTGGGTTAACACAACCATGCATAACTTACTTTGGATTCAGTTCCTCGTGCGTAATGGCTTCTCGATCCAATTCCTGTGCAGTGTTTGCAAGTTACTAGTATTATACAAGGAATAGGATGATATTTATTTGTCTCTCAAAAAATAGACTTATCTTTCATTTTCATATATCCCATAAAAATTGACTTTGTTACTATTTAATTTTTATTTTTAAAATATCAGTAAATTTTTATTTCGATACTTCTTACTATTTAATGTATATTCTTCCGGTGTAATTGTCTTGAAAAATGAGTATTCAAATGGGCTAAATGGTAAAACAGAATAAAAATTTAATGTTCTAACTATAATAAATTTCACTTTTTAATCTTAATGAAAATACTTATAAGTCTATCATTGTGGGACAAATGGAGTATTTATGATATGTGCGCTTTGATGGATTAGACAGTATTGATACTTTAATATCATTTAGCATACATTAGGTTCATGCGACACCAACTCGGAATAATTGGTGACATGAATAATTGTTCAATTGGGGGAGTTGAATTAATAATTGTCCCATGAAAAAAAATATGTATTTATCTATTCTATTTATCGAAGCAAACTAGCTCATAATGGATATGCGTTTTTGTTTATATATATCGAACACCTAAATACAAATTGTTTTGCCTAGGAAGGATTAAAAATCAATCAATTTAAAATTCTTTAATAATATATGTAAATATTATGGTTTCAAATTCAATTTTATCTAGAATCTTCCCAAATCCGTGATCGACGCTAATTTCTAATAATATTGAATATGATATCAACAAACGAGAAAATTATTTTGTTTCTAGTATAATGTATAATCATATATATATAACAGATTAACATATTGTATAGTCTCATCAGCAATTTATGTTGACGTGGACAGAAAGCAGAGAGACAAATTATTGTGTTACAATAATTCATTAGGTTCTCTTAGTCAATTTATATAGCGCATGCATATAATTTTGTAATCTTGGAAAATTAGGCATGAAAGTAGAGGTGGTCCTACTCTTTTGTGATGATTTAGCTTCCTCAAATGTAAATCGTGATCTTCTAAATATGGGGTGAAATCAATGGTAAGGAAAATCTTGTGTATGGAGTGTATCATTGAGTATAATCCAAATTTAGAAATACAAAAGAGGTACATCTAAATAATGAGTGTTTTTAAAATAGAAAAGGAATTGAAATGTTTTCTTTGTTTTTCGAATTAATAAAAAAAATAAGCAAATTGTCAATTGATTGATATATATACTTCAAAATTGACAAATGTATATAAGAATGGACAACATAAAGAAAATTATATAATAAAAATTATTTGTTCATATATAAAAAAGAAAAAAAGTAGTAAGTTAATTGTAGGCTTAACTATATTATCATCTTTGAATATACAAACTAAAAATATCCATCATACAAATTAATACTACTCCCTAGAAAAACTTCTCTCTATCCCATCAAAAAATAAGTCTACAATATTTTCACACGAAATGAAAATTATTATTATCAGAATTTTTTTTTTCATTTTATCCCTACGGCTCACATTCTCATGATAACTAGACTTATCTTTCTGAAACAAATAAAATTATAAAATAAGTCTTATGTTTGTGAAACGAAGAGAATAATATTTTTGCGCCCACTTTTTTATACTGATATAAAAAATTTGGTGAAATATATGGTACCCTAGGTGCATGTGTACTAAAAAAATATATACCTTCATTTTATATAATTCAGCAAACTAACTCATAAAAAAATATTATTTTTTTAGTACTTCATTTTATATAATTCGGCAAACTAACTCATCAAAAAATATTTTTTTTATTATTAATTTAATAACTCTACAAATAGATCATCATATATAAAAATGCAGTTTATTTTCTAATAACTCGACAAATAGCTCATCATAAAAACGCAGTTTTTTTTCTTATAACTCGACAAAATAATTCATCGACATTAGAGGTAGTGCGCGCCTACTCAACTTGCATTCACACTAACTGATAGCTAAATTTGTATGG
Organism: Ballota nigra; assembly: GCA_947034835.1. Classification (NCBI taxonomy): domain Eukaryota; kingdom Viridiplantae; phylum Streptophyta; class Magnoliopsida; order Lamiales; family Lamiaceae; genus Ballota; species Ballota nigra. Next base: position 50,217,512 of record OX344727.1, read on the forward strand.
TGTAGTGAAGTTTGTGCTCCACAAGTTATACATCCAGCCACTACCAAAAAAAACACTGTTTTGCGACGGAAAATCCGTCGCAAACAGTATTTTGCGACGGGATCTACGACGAACACGTATCCGTACCTAAAACATCCGTAGCAAATTTTTGCGACGGATTCGGCCATCCGTCGCAAATTAACGACGGAAAAATCCGTCGCAAAATCGGCGGGTCAGATCCGGCCGGGTCACACAGAATTTGCGACGGACAGTAGTCCGTCGCAAACTTTTCGGGTCAGACCCGATCGGGTCAACAACATTTGCGACGGCTAAATTCCGTCGCAAATGTTTTTATATATTTTTTATACTTTTTTGTGTTATAATTTGCGACGGGCTGTTTTCCGTCGCAAAATTCAATATTTGCGACGGAATATGGCCGTCGCAACTTACCGAGCCTATACAAAAAAAAAGTGGCTCGTGTGTTTCGAGCTCGGGCACCCGAGGCGGCCGGGGCGGGCGTGGACCACTGGGCCAACCAGCCCATTCCTTATTATATGCAGCCCACCTTCTATATTAGTCTTATTAGGCCTGGAACAATTAATCCATTTTTTGCGTCCAATGGGAATCGAACAAGGGACCTTTTGTGCAAGAGGAGAGGGCGCGCGCCACTAGGGCACAAGCTACTTTCGTTTATTTTTTTGCAATTAATTGTATATGTATTCAAATTAAGTCATTTTTTTTATAATTCACCAAATTAATTTCTTTTCGTATCTAAGTTGTTTATTAAAATTTTTTGCCCAACTATTTTTTTTATTTTGTAAAATTATTTATTTCGACTCCAGCTTAAATTTATAATTCGTTCATTTGTACGCAATTAATTGTATATGTATCCAAATTGACTCATTTTTTTTCTACAATTCACCAAATTAATTCATTTTCGTTTCTAACTTGTTTTTATAAATATTGGGGCCATTTAATTTTTATTATTTCTGTAAAACTATTTATTTCGACTCCCGCTTAAATTTATAATTCGTTCATTTGTACGCAATTAATTGTATATGTATCCAAATTGACTCATTTTTTTTCTACAATTCACCAAATTAATTCATTTTCGTTTCTAACTTGTTTTTATAAATATTGGGGCCATTTAATTTTTATTATTTCTGTAAAACTATTTATTTCGACTCCCGCTTAAATTTATAATTCGTTCATTTGTACGCAATTAATTGTGTATGTATCTAAATTGACTCATTTTTTTTCTACAATTCACCAAATTAATTCATTTTCGTTTCTAACTTGTTTTTATAAATATTGGGGCCATTTAATTTTTATTATTTCTGTAAATTTATTTATTTCGACTCCCGCTTAAATTTATAATTCGTTCATTTGTACGCAATTAATTGTGTATGTATCTAAATTGACTCTTTTTTTTCTACAATTCACCAAATTAATTCATTTTCGTTTCTAACTTGTTTTTATAAATATTGGGGCCATTTAATTTTTATTATTTCTGTAAATTTATTTATTTCGACTCCCGCTTAAATTTATAATTCGTTCATTTGTACGCAATTAATTGTGTATGTATCTAAATTGACTCATTTTTTTTTTCTACAATTCACCAAATTAATTCATTTTCGTTTCTAACTTGTTTTTATAAATATTGGGGCCATTTAATTTTTATTATTTCTGTAAATTTATTTATTTCGACTCCCGCTTAAATTTATAATTCGTTCATTTGTACGCAATTAATTGTGTATGTATCTAAATTGACTCTTTTTTTTTTCTACAATTCACCAAATTAATTCATTTTCGTTTCTAACTTGTTTTTATAAATATTGGGGCCATTTAATTTTTATCATTTATGTAAATTTATTTATTTCGACTCCCGCTTAAAAAAATTCGGATCTCTAGTGGACCTCTCAGTAGGATTCGAACCCAGATGAAGTTCTGACCATCTATCAGAGAAAAAAGAACGAACCGATCTTGTAGGATTCCCAAAAAATCCAATTTATAATTCGTTCATTTGTACGCAATTAATTGTGTATGTATCCAAATTGACTCGTTTTTTTTTTCATAATTCACCAAATTAATTCATTTTCGTTTTTCACTTGTTATATATACAATAATTTAGTAATTCTAATCGTCGTCTTCTTCCTCGTCATCCTCATCATCATCTTCATCCTCTTCCTCATCTTCATCCTCTTCCTCTTCCTCTTCCTCTTCCTCTTCCTCTTCCTCTTCCTCTTCCTCTTCCTCTTCCTCTTCCTCTTCCTCCCCACCGCGCTCTTGTCCATCACCCTCATGATCACTTTCAATCATTATCATTTTTGGATTTGCAGCAAGTAAGTCGACAAAAATATTCACACCTGCTTGATCAACCTCTGTTTGAGCCTCTTGTATCTCTGTTTGAAATGGATCTGTTGGTTCTACACCGTCTTTGTTTGACGGATTAGAAACTTCAACCAATGATCTTGCCTTTACTTTGCAAACTGTCCTCAAGTTGGGCCTACTTGATCCGGGGTATTTGCAATAATATACCTAAGATGCTTGCGTTGCAAAAATATAAGGATCGTATGCCGCCGGAAACTTCTTTCCGGTGTTGATATCAACAATCTTGTAGTTTTTGTCGACTCTTGTTCCTTGGTTCCCTGGATCATACCATTCACACAAGAACAACACTATCGTTGTGCTCGGCCAACCCGGATATTCTATTTCAACTACTTCTTGCAGCACTCCATAGTAATCGATGGGTTCTTCGTTGTAGTTTGCACCGATAACGCAAACACCACTGTTTGTAGTCGATTTCGTTGAAGCATACGCTTCAGTATGAAATTTGTATCCATTTGCGTAATATCCGTGGTATGATACCACACTACGTAGTGGTCTTTTGCTCAGAGCTTCAAGATGTGGGTTGTTATTAAGTAGGCCATTTTGTCCCTGTAAATATTAAATTATCATGTATAAAAATAATAACATATTTGTTATAAGGTAAAAATCATATAATTATGTGGTACTCACGTAACGTTGGAACCAAAACATAAAATCATTGCGGATGGATTGAAAAATTGTTGCATCTGTGATGTCTGGTTCTACTTGACGCTTATACTCACAGAACATGCTTATATATCAGAAAAAAGAAATTAATTACTTTTCAGATATCAACAGTATACATATTGTAAAAAACTCAACTATAAAATTAAATTACTTACTCTATATACGGTTGGACTTCAGGACAATTCATCAAAACATATGAAGTGTCTTTGGTCTTCCCTTCAGTACCCACGACCGTATGAAACAAGTTGTCGAAAACATTCTTCTCTATATGCATCACATCCAAATTGTGTCGAATCAACAACTTGCTCCAATAAGGTAAGTCCCAAAAGATACTTCTCTTCTTCCAACCACCCTGGATACGTTTATTGTGCTCCATTGCACCCGCCTCAGTTGTCTTCATCAAATCAGTGACTGTAACCTCATACAACAACGAATCACCTGAAATAATTAATTTATATATGGTTAACTTATATATATGAGACACATAGACATCAGTAGTGATTCAGTACCCAGACACATACCTGATCGAATCTGTGGTCTTGGGCGGCCTACTGCATTTTTACCCTTTAGAAAGTCTGTTTTGTTCCTCCGAAAGGGATGATCAGGAGGAAGAAACTTGCGATGGTTGTCGAACCATGACACTTTTCTACTCAACGGAAGATAGAATGCATCAGAATCGTCCATGCAATACGGGCATGCTAGTTTTCCTGCTGTTGACCACCCAGACAACATAGAAAATGCTGGAAAGTCACTAATGGTCCACAAAAGTGCAGCTCGCATCGTGAAGTTCTGCTTCCTATGAACGTCGTAGGCCTCCACCCCCGTAGACCACAAAGATTTCAACTCTTTAATCAATGGCTGGAGATATACATCCAATTTATGCTTGGGGTTGTGTGGTCCAGACACCAAGATACTAAGAAATATATGTTGAGGCTTCATGCACAACCAAGGAGGTAGATTGTACGGGGTCAACAGCACAGGCCATAATGAATACTTTTTTCCGTGCATTCCAAATGGGGCAAAACCATCCGTGCACAAGCCTAACCTCACATTTCTCGTCTCCCTTGCAAAATCTGGGAACTCCCTATCAAGATGTTTCCATGCCTCCGAGTCTGCAGGATGCCGCATCTCTCCAGAATTCTCACCAGAACACTCCTCAGCATGCCATGTCATGTCTTTAGCCGTGGCACTGGACTGATACAACTTCTCTAGACGAGGAGTGATGGGAAGGTAATACATTGCCTTATAAGCCTTCAACTGGACTTTCTTCTTACTTTTTGTACGACCAGATGGTTTGTACCGTGGGTGACCACACATCTTGCAATGATCCTGATCCTCATCCTCATCCCAAAACAACATGCAACTGTTTGTACAACAATCAATCTTCTCAAAGGGTAGACCCATATGTTTCAAGAGCCTCTTGCTCTGATAGAAATTATCAGGCGCCGTGTTGTCTTCAAGTAGAGCTCGTTTGAACAATTTAACAAATTGATTGAACATTTTTTTACTGACCTTGCCTTCAGTTTTGATGTTCAACATTTGAGCATTGAATGACAATTGTGTCTCAGTCTCACAACCAGGAAACAACTTTTGATCAACGGTTTTAAGCATATCAAAAAACTTCTTTGACCGATGATTTGGTTCCTCCTCCATAGGTGTTTCATTGAATTGTGGTTGACCACCCAAAACAGATTCTGCAATCATCATTCGATATCTATCAGGTTCATCCTCTATTTGTGGTTCAAATTGAGTATGCGGAACATAACTTGAACCACCAACATCAGAACTTCCACCACCGCTCCACCCAGTATACCAGTATTCTACGGTTTCGATGTCAACATTCCACCGTTGTTCACCGTGACTGGTCCAGTTGTAATAACGGGGAACAAAACCGGAAATCACAAGATGAGTTCTAACCTCATCAACACTCAAGAATCTCATATTTCTGCATCTTCTGTCTTTACACGGACACCTAATATTACCCATACAATCCATATTGCATAGATGTTGTAGTGCAAACTCAATAAACTCATCAATTTTATTGCAAAAGACAGAGTTAATGCCTCCTCCTATCATTCTAGGTATTGAGTACATCCAACCACGATCTGGAAATTGCATCTGTTACAAATTAAAAGTAAATATCACATGAGTTGTAAAAAATTGGGCAGAGTTTGCCTAAAAATAAGGATATACACAATTTTTCTTCACAAAAATCAATCAAACACAACCATATATATCAATCATAGTAAACCAATCAAATAAACAAACATCACACAATTTATCTAATAGTGTACAGAAAAATTGAGCAGAGTTTCGACTAAAAATAGGTATAAAATATCACACAAACTAAAATTAACCTAAACCCATCAAATAAACATATATCATCAATCATACTAAAACCCATCAAATAAACATATATCATGCTCATTACCTAATAGTGTACTAAAAAATTGAAACAATAAAAATATGACAATTAAACGGTTAAAAATGTGAAAACGTACGGTGAAGTTGAAGGCAATGACAAATACGTACGCTGAGGTTGAAGGCAATGACAAATACACCAATTATACGTGAAGAACATATTAAAACCGTATCATTTCTTCTTTTTTTTCGTGAGTGAAAGTGAAAGGGAAGGAAAAGGAAGGGGACTGGTATAAAATTGCGTAAATTTGCGACGGCCTAAATTTCCGTCGCAAATTGCATTATTTGCGACGGCTATTCCGTCGCAGAGCTCTTTTGCGACGACACGGGTCAATTATTGGCCACCAACCCGCCTGACAAATTTCAACCGCTCACATTTGCAACGACTTTAGTCCGTCGCAATTACAAAGTTTAAATTGCGACGGCCTCTTCCGTCGCAAATCAGTCAAACGGGTCGCTTCCCGAACGGTCACCTTTAAACGGGTATGTTTTGCGACGGAATTGACCGTCGCAAACTCAAAATTGAAATTTGCGACGACCTTTTCGTCGCAAATGTAGCCGGTTCAAGACGAAGTCGGTGGGCCCTAGATTTTGCGACGGCTTATCCGTCGCAAATTACTATATTTTGCGACGGACTTCCTAAGCCGTCGCAAATTGTCATTTTTTGCGACGGCTTACAAAAATCCGTCGCAAATTTAGGAATTTGCGACGGATATTCTTGCCGTCGCAAAATTCCCGTCGCTAATCTCCATCTTTTTTGTAGTGAGCCAATGCTAATATTTTATGTAAATATACAAATAATTTGTATTTTAAATTTAACTTTGAATATTATTAGTTATTATACTAATCAATATTAATTTGATTGTATTAATTTTTTATTAAAAGTATTAGATTAATATTATTTATTAATTTTAAAAAACAAAATTTACTGTATATATACAGATGTAATTGTTTTACCTCAACTTATCTGGTCTTAGACTATATAGTTAAAAAAAAAAAAAATCTTTGTACTGTATAATTATTTTTATCCAAATTTAATTTGATAATATATTTAAATAATTTAGAAATGAGTAGGTTTTATATGAAATCACTTCATAATAAGCTTAACATGAAATAGTTTTAGAGTATCATTAATATTATCAGGAGTATCATTAAATCTGTCAGGGGTATCATTAGTCCGAGTTCAAGAAAATCTAAAATAATTTTCTTGAACTCAAACTAATGATACCCCTGATGAAATTAATAATACTCCCGATAAGATTAATGATATTTTGAATTGTTTCATGATAAACTTATCATGAACTATTTTCATATAATACTTTGCCTTTAGGAATGCGTGCGTTTAGTAGTGCAAATACATTTAACTAATTTAGATATTAAATATCGGCATATACTATGCATATTGATACTTCTAAATTAAGTATGAACATATAATATCAATAACATTTTGACACGTCATTTAATTATGCACTGGGCAATTTAACTTCGCAATGAGATAAATTAATTAATTATATAAAATAAAAATATAAAATTACTAAACCATCCTTATAATTTTATTAAAAATAAAAAGGGAAAAGTGTTAATTTTGCCCCTCAACTTTTTCATGAGGATCAAATAGGACCCTTAACTTTTTTTTTTTTTTACATTTAAACTCTCTTTCTTTATAAATTGGATCAAATAAACCCCAAACTTTATAAAATGGATCAATTATGCCCTTTTGTGAAATAGTAAGCAAACACCTTTAAAATAGTCCTGACCCACAAATGAAATTACTTATTTTCATCTGCACAGATCCAAAAATTCCCTGAAGTTGCATAGCCACTGATGTCCTCCTCGCCAGCTAATACGTATTTGACATCAAAGGTTTGCTTAAATTGGCACAAGATCAACCTTCTATGGCGGTTCATGTTCTCCAGAGGGAGGCGCGTCAAAGACCCCCTAATTTTATTACTACTCGGTGCCGGAGAATCGCGACCTCAGCGAGGCCCAAATCCAATCAATCTCAATTTTCAAGTTCAAAAGGGGCGATGCAAGGGATTTGCGATATGAAATCATGCGATGTTTGAAAGAATTCCAACAAGAAGAAAAACACAGATTCATCCCCAATTGCGCCCACATTTTTCATATTGATTGCATCGGTATTTAGCTTTAGAATAACACCAAATGCTCACTCTGCAGAATGGGCATTTCTACGACCTGACCAGATATCCATCTCCCAACGGATCGGGTCCCGATCTATATCCCTTCACTGATGGGGATGAGGAATATGGTGATTGAAATAGGCTTGGAACAGGGGATTCCATCCCTACCAAGAATCCTTGAAAATTAGAACTCATCTCATACCAAAGAATTCGAGGATAAAGAGGAAGAAATTTAGTCATGTTGCAAGCATGTGAGATGAGTGCATCGATAATAGGACGAGAGATGAGCAATTTGTCTACATATGAGGAGATATTTTCCAAATGATTATGTCGTTGATGCTCATCTGTATTTAGCTGTTCAAGAAACTTAGCAAGAAGAACTGTAAATTTTAGGTGTTTAGATGGAAACAAGCAATTTCAATAGTGAGCCATAGTTATTTTAACGGTGTTCACTTATTATTATTTTTATTCTTTTTGACAAAAGGGTTTAATTTTTCCTCAATGAGGGGTTTATTTGATTCAATTCAAAAAAAAAGAGTTTGTATGTACAAAAAAATAGTTGAGGGTCCTATTTGATCCTAAAGAGAAAATTAAGGGGCTAAATTGACCATTTTTCTAAATAAATGTTAATTAATTAATATTATAAATTATATTAAAGTAAAGTCAATTAATATATTATAATTAAACATAGAAAATATAAATATACAATCATTTACTTAATTATGATACAAATTTAGCTTACCTAAAATATAATAAAAAATTTAAAAATTTTGTGATTACAAAAAAATACCATATAAATAAAAAAAAAAATTGAAATATAAGTTTTAGAGAAGTAGGGTGATTCCCAAATACTCCCTCCGATTCAAAATAAAAGTGTCGTTTAAGAGTTTAAATTTTGTTTCAAAATAAGTGTCGTTTTAACTATTTTTTCATATTTTTTCCTGATTTACCCCGAATTCGAATTCAAAATATAAGATATATTTTAGGGATTATATTAAAATATAACATATCTATTAGAAATTTATCAAAATATAATAGATCTTTTAGAGATTTATGAGGGGTATATATGTCAAAATTTATAATTCTTAATTTGTCCTAAAATCTCTAGAACGACACTTATTTTGAATCAGAGGGAGTACATAATAAGATCCTCAATTGGTTAGAGTCCACTACTATAATTTAAAGGTTATGGATTCGAGTCACAACTTTACCGGTAAAAAAAAATCGTAAATAAATTTGTCCAACATAAAATAACATAATAAGATTCTCAAGTGGTTAGAGTCTATTACCTATGATTTAAATGTCATGGGTTCGAGTCACAGTTTTACCCGATCAAAAGAAAAAAAAAAAATTCGTCAACAAATTTGTCTAACATAAAAGATAGTTTCCTTGTTTTGTAATTTTATAAAGATAATATCATAATTTTGTAAGTTCATAAAAACCAGGGATGCAAAAATCGGCCTAGGCGGACGCCGGCCGCCCCGATCAAGCGTAAGTCGGCCAAAAAAATGGTATAGTGTTCCAGGCGCTGCCTAGGTGGCTAGGCGCCGTTTAGGCGGCTAAATTCGGGCTAGGCGGCCGGGGTTTGAGAGAAGAAAAGAAACCCTAATTCTCAAATTCTCATCGATCGTGCGCGAATGGAAGAGAGAGTAGGTGGCAGAGGGAGAGGGGAGTGGCAGCAATCGTGCGACGCCTATGCCGACGGTGGCGGAAGGGGCGCAAGGGTGACAACCTCTGTGTCGACGGTGTCGCGATGCAGTCAACGGTAGTGGCGAGATGCGGTCGACGGTGTCGTCGTTGGGTGATAGTGGGCGCCGGCGATTTGGGAATTGGGATAGAGAGACCGAGACTTTTGGAAATTGATTATGAGTTTAAAAGAAACGTACCTTGATTTGGGAACTGAAATGAGAGAAGTATGAATTTTTTTAGGGATACGTGCGCTTGATTTAGGAATTGAAGGGAGAGAGAAACTGATGCTGATTTTCCTTGATTTGGGGATAATGGAGAGAGAAATCTGATGCTTTATTTTAGTAACTAATAATACTTAATTTTAGGAATTGAAATGTGAGGCAGTATAAAAAAAAAAAAAAAAAAACTAAGCGGCCAAGAAATGTCCGCCTAGTATTTTCAGACTTGTGTACCCTTGATAAAAAAAAGTATCTCAATTTTGCATACACATAAAAATAGTGTCCTAATTTTGTAAACACCCATAAAATAGTATTCTAAAAAATAATTTTACTTGGGCTTGGACAATTAACTATTTATTTATTACAGGTTTGAGCTAAGTTAAGCTTAATAAAACTTTTGGGTGAACTATGCTCTATTCTAGAGTGGGATCATACTCAATTGTGCATGCTCTAATGTAATTTTGGTCTGAACCAATAATGATTAATTATTCAGTATGGTCTATCGACCACATTTGCGAGGGATATTTTAATAAGAATCTAACAATCATATTATATTTATATATGAGCTTGTTTATAGTATAATTTTCTAAATGCCATCAACAATTAATCACATTATTCTCTCAATTATTATTCATTACGTCCCAAGTAAAAGTAGTTTAAACATTTTAATGTGCAAATGTATAACTACATAAAATAAAAATAAAAAAGAAAAATTATCAATATGTTGTCATGGAGAAACTGAAATTGATATGTAGAATTGTGGGCCTGTGGCCATATTTTCTTTTCTTTTTCTACTAATCAAGTATTATTCGAGAAAAATTTGAAGTCCATTGCGTTAGAATGTTTCCAATCTATTTTATGGGCTAAGATATTTAGTCTATTATGGCTAAAGGGTGAGTAGTAAAAAAAGAATTCTTTTGTATTAAATAAATTACATATTCTTATTTTATTTGTGGTTTGAATTTATCTATAAAGTACTATGTCCGTCCCAAAATACTCTACACAATTGACTTTTTTGGGATTTTAATGTGAGAATTGACTTTAAGTATTTACATGAATAAAATACTTTTTTATGTGTGTAACTATAGTGGAATAGAGTGTAATTTAGAGGTCTTTGCATGGAATAAATAGCGAACTGCGAAGTGTTTGGTAACAGAGGGAGTAATATATATTTAGATGTTAAGATAATTAAAGAGATCTTATGACAGAAATGTAGCACTAACTATTACTCCCTCCGTCCATGAGTAAACTTCCCACTTTCCTTTTCGGGCCGTCCACAAGTAAGTTTCTCATTCCATAAATGGAAAAAGCAACACTCTACTATTTATATACTTTAACCTTCAAACTCACACAATATTACAAAAAATGCCACTCATTCAATTTACTTTTCAACACTATTCATTACTTTATCCCAAAAGTCAACATGTGACCCACCATATATTAATAAACAAATACACTTTCTTAAACCATTCAACAAAAAGAAGTGGAAAACTTACTCATGGACGGAGGGAGTATTTTTTAATAATTAATTTATATATATATATATATATATATTAATTAATTAATTAATTAATTAATTAATTAATTAATGCACGTATATTTTGCATAGCTTATTTGATGGTAGTAACTAAAAATATCATATGAAGCTCGACATCAACATAAATTGTTTATATTAACTATAGTATTCCTTATCATTATCATTATTAGTACAATAGAATCAAATATGTATAGAGCTAGTTTGACATCATCTTTCACACCCCTAAAATAAAAATTTCCACTTTATTTCAAAATAACCTTAAAAAAAAGGGTTTCGCTAAAAAATATGCACTCCGTCATATGAAATTTATTAAGTGACGGAGAGAGTATAAATATAGTTATATTGAGACTTGAAAATTAAAATACAACATGGTGACTTAGCTAAGAAATCCTCAAAAAAAGGAATAAATATACACAATGAATATTTGTTATTCGGCAAAATGAATGCCCTGATTATCTTCATCGAAATTCATTTGAAATTAACATTGTAACCTTAACATGTTAATCAACCAAATTAAGACCAATTCTTTTAATTAAAATGATTATAATTCAGAAAACAAAATCCCGACCATTGGGGGATAATGAATTCACTCCCTACAACTCATGAATTTTTGAATTAGGGTTGCTTCATATTTATATTGCATGTTCTTAAACTTACAATTTGCATGTTTTGTTTTCAGCTCTAATTAAACATAGTAAAAGTATATCTGAAAAAATAACAAATTTTCAAATAAAATGAAATTATAGATTCTTACAATGTAGAAAAAATGAGTGGAATTTGGAGTCCATATTATAGAAAAATGATAGATGTGTCCCTAATCAAAGATTGTCCTAGTATATGTACTATTTTAAATGCTTCCTGTTGATAGCAAACACACAAAGATGATGAGTTGAGCCTTCATATTTACTTGTTTTAATATATTTGTTATTTGTTGAACTCACATATAAGCATGATCAACTGCATAAAGCTAGATGAAACATATCTATTTCTTGAAATTGAAACAACACTACCTCTGCCCATTAAACAAATAAACACACAAAGCTACATCACATGAAACCGAAACGAATCTATTTAGAGTGAATGAGATGACAAATGAAAAAGAAGTCCATAGGCATCTGATAACAGAATCACATATATATAAATTTACTCAACTAGTTTGTGAAATGATCATTTTGTTTTCAACTATAGAAATTCATATCTTGATGCAGCATTGCCCAACCAAAGCTATTGAGATTTAAACAGCGCTAGTTTTTATTTTACCAAATTTCAAAGAAATTAAACCTAATTCAATATTATTCGTCCATATGTGCAGGACATATAAATCAGTTCTTTATTAAAAAAGTGTATTTTTCTTAATTTGTGCGTACATCAAGGTATGCAAGTAATTCGGGGACCGAGGAATATAATTTGATTAAATTTCTTAAAGATCCAACATAATTTCTTCAACTGTTAGTTTTCAGCAATTAGCTAACATACACAATCAAGTGTAACTACCATATAACTCAATGATCATTTTGTTCTCACAATCCCAAAAGTGAAAGCTACAAAAATCAAAACAACGCTAGCTAGCTAATTCTGTCCATTAAATACATAAATGCATAAAGTTATATCACATGAGATCAAAACAACATAATATAAACATATAATTTAGTTTAATTTCCAACACAAAGTTAAAAATCCAAGCATGATCATAGACTACAACACATGATGTTGGGGCAACATAAAACATATATATAATTTGGTTTAGTTTCCAAAACAAAATTAAAAATTCAATCCAAGAAATGTTTACCACTTTAAATAGGTGTAGAAATGAGATTGTAATAACAACTTATCAACATTTTTTATCAATTCTTTTTTGTTGACCAATTATCAACACTTTTTTGTAATTCAACTTTAACTTATGAAGATTTTTTATCAAATCAATTAAGAAAAACTCCTTTGGTGTCTCATTATCTTACCAACATATCAACCATTTTTTAGAGAGCCACAATAGCTTTTTTCGAATAATGTAGTCCACTTCCAGTAAAAAAACAGGTCTCATTTCTCGAATTGAATTCAAGCCCAATTTTCATCTGAAAAAGGAATTAAAAAATTAAACAAATCATCACAGTAGCTAACATTAGTAATCACCAAGAGAAACTACTATGTATACTTTGTGATTCATTCACACTATCATATGATCATATTAGTTCTTCACAAGTGATGTTATAAGTGCTTATAATAATAATATTAATACTTACAAATAATAGTACTAAGTAATGTCATATGGACAACATAAACTTTACACTATCTTTAATAAACTAATAATACCACATACTACCTATAAAACACACTACAAAGGTATCGAATGAGTAATGTAAAATTAAAATTTCACACTATAAAAAGTTCTATAGAAGACCTAATTATTCAATTTCAGCAAAAGAATAAGGTAGACTAAGGTCATATTATGTACTTGTTAAATTCTTTCAAAATTATCTAAGAATTTTTTTTCATAACATAGAAATAAAATATCAAACTCTGAACTGCTAGCTAGTCTAGCTCCATCAATGAAATAGTCTTCTGCAAACACAATAACAAGTTAGTAAAACAGTAATCATATTTTATCTTTAAATTACATATTTAAACATATAAATTTCCTACTATGAACTACAATAACATCAACACATGAATAACCTATTCATTAAAGTTTCCCTTCTTCACCTTCAAATTGCATATATATTCTCGGTCTGGTTTTGCAAAACCCTTGTAACCCCCTCGGTTCCATAGGTATTTTGCACAATAAAGTAGTCTAGCCCCTCTTTTTGACCATGTCCTATTATGATTAGTGCATGCTTACAAAATCTATTGTCTACTCTTTTTTTATTTTCCATGAAATCATTTTCTACTTGAGTGATGACGTATATTCCATCCTATAAAGGATTAAGTCAAGATTAAAATTATAAAAGATTAATAAATAAATTGAAAAATATTATACCACTACTTACCCCCTTCCAATCACGAAAAGTTTTAGTAATGGTAATAGCACATACAACAACTTTGTGACGGTTGAGAGTATTGACAATCTCTTTAATTGATAAACGCATAAATGAGTGGACAATAACCATAGAATCCTACAAATAAAACAAAACAAAAATCAATATCAAAACATATATAAATGTATTTTCATTTGGAATTAGTAAATATCTTACCCCAATAATTTTTTCTCGACAACAACATTTTTCACACTTTCCTTTCCATGGATAATCTTATTGGAGGGCTAGTCCTTAATTGACTACATATTGAAATATGTTCTTTAAGTTGTTTGTGTAACTAGAATCCAACGCTTTATCAAGAATATTACATTTTGGAGGAAACTTGAAATACAAACAATCCAAGAGTTCCTATTCGGAACCTCTATAGCCCGTTCCTTGCCTCACAAATGTATCAACATACATACATTTAACAACAACAAAAGCATAACATACATCTGTAAAAACAATTGTACAGAAATTGAAAATTGCATTTTTACATTAGTTACTTGATGAAAAAAATATAACCAGAAAGATAAATGAAAATATTATGTGTGATGCCTTGGTTTTGAACTGGCACAAGACAATTTGGATGAACAAACCCACTGTATGGAAGAGTGAGATGAATATCACATTCGTAATATTGATTATCTTTCTTCTTCTCACACATCTTATATACGGAATAGTAAGAAAAGACGGCGATAACCTCGACTTGGTCATTGTCATAAATGAAAAAAATAATATTATACTCCTGATGACTACTGACATTCACCAAATAAATTCACATGAAATTAAAAAATATATATATACAGCTTGACAAATTATGGATGTTATTTGATATTTTATTCAATCTTGAAGTAGGAGGGAAAATTTCTAGTCAAGGCACAAAACAAATTAGATGGTGTGTTACAAATGAGGTAAGGAGAATCAAACTTAGGATATATCCAAATTGATCTGAAAACCTAAAAAAACCTTCAATTTCACTAATTTACCAAAGCAAAATCAATAAAAATATCCAAATTGAAGAAGTAAACATTCAGTAGGGATTCCTATATAAAAAGAACACATGAGAATTGACAAAAATGTAGAGATAATTATACACAAATAACCAAGATTAACACATCGATCAAAAGCCAGAAGCTGCAATTCGAAGTTAGTTTCCTTCACTTTAAATATAAACCACAATCTTAAGTTAATATATAATTCTATTTGAAGACACATAACAAAGTTCAACACCTTAAGTAAAATCCAGAAGCAAATCTACATTTCAAATCATACACAAATAACCTAGATTAGCACATCGATCAAGAACCAGAAGCTGTAATTTAAAGTTAAATTCCTTCAATTTAAACATAAACCACAATATTAAGTTCATATATAATTCTATTTGAAGACACATAACCAAGCTCAACACCTTAATTAAAAACCAGAAGCAGGTCTGCAATTCAAATTAAACACAAATAACCTAGATTAATGACTTGATGCGAAGATACTAACTTCTACTAGTCGCTTACCCGCAAGCGGGCGGGTTCACTGTAGTATGAGTAAGTATAATGGCCAAGTATATCGAACCCAAGGGATGAAGTGTATGCGAACAGATCCCTGAAGATCTACGCGTCGTAGTTAATATGAGTGTAATGTTTTTAGATTTTTTGAAAAGATTAATTAAAACTTAAATAAACTAAGTAAGCGAAAAGACTAAAGAAGACGAATTAACTAAGATTTGTGTTCAAATAAAAGATGGTGATGCTCAGGATAGGAATCCCTACGTATACTAACGGAGCAGGTACATAATCAAAATAACCGTGACGCGCAAGAATTAACCTAAGTAAAAAAAATGCAAGATGAAAGCTCAAGATTTTAAACCCTAATATTTTATCCTAACACTCGACTTCACTAATCTACTAACAAGTTAATAGATTGTGCTTTATTAATGAGACCCTAATTTAACTAAGGTGATGCGGTCGTCCTCCTTTGCTAAACTGGTAGATGAATTAACCCTTTCTAAACCCTCTCGTTAAGTCTACTCGTTGTTAAAGAGTAATACAGTCGTCCTCTCTCTAACACTTTTCGAACGAAATTCAAAGGCAAAGTCTAGATTGATTTTAAGTATTCATTAATCAAGAGAATTAAAACCTAACGTCACACGTTACCCTAATTACGTACCCACAACCTACTTCTACGAGTTCATCCTATCCCAAGCATACAAGGGTTTAGCTAGACATGGCTATAACGATAACGAAAACAATAACAGAAACAACGAACATAAACATGATGAATTGAAGAAAGAAAATATGAAATATGAACTAGGGTTTAAAGAAATAAATACTAAGAAATGAATTTGAATTGATAAAAACGAAGTTTAAAGCGTTTAAAGTAATCAAGCTAATTAAAAGGAACTAAGAAACGAAAAGAAACTAAGAATTCTTATGAAAAACCTCAACAAAATGTAAAGTAAAGCTTGCTCGTCTCTTCTCCTCTTTCTCTCCCTAAAAACTCAGTCTAAAAACATAGTATGGTATCAAGTGGTTGTAAAAAACGTGTTCGAAAGGGGTATATATAAGCAACGGGTCGAATTGGGAGTTAATGGGCCAAAAACGCGTCAGGTCGTGCACTTACTCGTGCACTAGGTGCACGAGCAAAACCAACTCGAGCACCCCATTCTTCCCGAGAGCAAAAAGTGCTCGACCATACGTGGTCATGCACTAGTGCACGACTGGATTCCACTCGAGCACACTGCTCGACCGACTCGAGCACTAAGTGCTCGACTTGCATCTCTCGTGCACTATACTCGACCTGCTCGAGCACTAGTGCTCGAGCTCTTCTAGCTTGTGCACTCTAATGATACTTTTGCTCCCTCGAACTAGTAATTTTCGTATTTCTTCGATATCTTCTCATCCGGGCGTCCGTTTGAGTCGATTCAAAGTCCTACGAACTCCTCTTTTCGCCCTCTATCCATCTATGAGCATTAAAGAGACAAATTCATTAGTTTATGAAAATAATACTCAAATGACTCTTAATACTCACAAAATCAACCAAAACTAGGGCATATCAAGTGACGAATCATGACAATTTCACGCCTAATCAACCCCCCAAACTTACCATGTTGCTTGTCCTCAAGCAACGAAATAATGAGTCAAGTGAAATTGTTAGGAATGAGTCAAAGAATCCAATCATGCAAGTATATGAATTCGAGCTTCAAAGATCAATCACAAGTATACTCACTCACCTTCCTTCATCATACTCATGCAACAACAGCAAGAATCACCAAAATCAAACATGGATGTGCACTCTACGATGTGTTTCTCTCCCTCACAAGTGTATATCAATGATAAGGGACTCACTCAAACAATCAATCACACATGTTGGCAGCCATAGGCTTGTAAGCACTCTCAACTCCGACCACATTCTAGATATCAATGCCGAATCAAAAAGGATTTTTCCCAAGGTTGTAATGTAGGCTCTTTGGACAGGTGAGATAACAATCTGGGTAAGTGACTTAAGTGAATGGAGAATACAAACTCAAACTTTAGTATTTCGAGATTAGGAACAGAATACTTCAAACATTTTCAATCAACACCCTTTTAATTCCATACTCTCAACACTTCAATTTTTTTTCTAACTCTTTTCACTTTTTTCAATCACTTCACTTTTTTTTTCTTTTTCGCACAAACACTTGAGCTCATTTTTTTCTTTTGCTCATTCTCAATTTTTCTTCTTTTTCCCACATCTCATAACTTCATGACACCTTCTTCTCATATTCACTCAACAAACAACATTTTCCTTTTTCAACTCAATTCAATCCCTTCACATTCACATTTTTCCTATTCTCCACTCAAATTGGAACAAAAAGGCTTAGGAACTTGGAATAGTGTTTAAAATATGCTAGCAAATAAAATAGGTTTTAGGCTCAAAGGGGCTAACAAGGAATAAATATCAATAGGCTTTAGTTCACGATGGAGGAATGTTAGTAAAATAATTTCAATGCGTTATAATAATAAATAATTAATACAAAAGTAAAAAATGCATGGGAGTTCAGGGCGCCGTGTTTTTGGTGACGTGGCGTCCCATGCATTGCATGATGATGAAGTTTCGATACGCCGTGTTTGCTCGTTAATTATCTCCAACCTGTCACCTACTTTCCAGTATTTAAATTAATTGACTATTAATTAAACCACTTTTGAGTGACAAACAAACAAGATATAACTACTTACATTATTAAATTAGGGAGTAGTTAGCTCTTTGATTTTTCTAAATTATAAAAGTGTCCAAACAGATACTACTCATCCTCTGATCTTCGCCATGTTTCTTTCTTGGAGCAGTTGGCCATTCTCTTAATGTGGGCCAAACTTCAATTATATTTGTCCTTTATTTTTGTTTTCTCATTTTCTTATAAACAAATTTACAAATATCCATAACTTCTCATGTTTTGATAAATGTATCTTAATATTGTACTTTCTACAAATAAAGCATAAAATTTCGAAAAAATCGCACCATATGTCCACTTATTTTGTCAGCATATATATCCCAAAAATTGATGCATGTAATAATAAACGTTTTGAGATATAGTAGTATTGTTTTTTTCGAAACTTTTTTTTCTCAAAAAATTGAAATGTTAAGATGTATACGTTCAAATATATTTGTATGTTTGATATTTTCTTATATTAAATTATTAATGTTATTTGGAGTTTAGCAGTAGGGTATAAAATTACGATCAACTCACATCTTTGTATAAAAGGGATATTAAATTTTACTCAAGCTTGATTCACCACTACCTATAATAATCTAGAGTGGTTCTAATTTAACTATAACTAGTATTTCTCCCGAGCGATGCACGGATTGAATATTACAAATTTTAAATATGATATTGTATAATGAATAAATTATAGAAAAAGTTAAAATTAAACTTATTTTATCCATAAATCAATTAATATGGAAAAAATATATTGTATATATATGAGTATTACAATTATATAATTAATCATACAATTTTTAATTATATACTAAATTCACATCAAATATTAAAATTCATAAGATTATTTTAATATTTAACAACTAAATACAAATTATTTAAATCCGATCAATCATATAGTTAAACCAATAAAAGAATACTTTAAAATAATAAAATAAATATTGTAAATATAATTTTTTATATGTACAATATATATGTTAAATTAAAAATGTTCAAAATACAATTAATTTGATATGTAGTATATTGAAAATAGATTCAAAAGTAAAAACCTAATTTTTTTTAGAAATTATTGATGCAAAGTAAAAGGAAAAGAAATTGGTAAACTTAATCCACTCTCTTTAATGGAGAGTGAGACTCACTATTGCACCATAAAGCAAGTGGACTTCACTTGCTCCAATAATGATAACATTTTCTCTCTCTTAGATTTAAACATATATCTAAATATTTTAAACTACTAAACAAATAAAATACTACAATAGCATTAAATTGAGTGTATCTTTAATGTGAGATCGAGAGCTAGCCCTTGAATAACTCAAGTTCAAGGGTGAACTTGACTCCATTACATTTAAAATTGTTTATATTCACGGTTTATCCGTATATATGTGTTTGAGGAAATGTGATTTTTATAGCATATGATAAATTTCTTAAACCCTTTTTATAGTAAAAATTAATTCGGTAATTGGTTTTAGATTAGAAGATTCAATGTGAAACCTATAATAGAAAAAATTTTAACACTAAATTTCATACACTTGGATTCAAATATATTAATTAGTAGGTGTTCATAGTATAAAACCGATATCATTATATGCATTCGTAATATACTACTATATGCATTTACTAATACTATTATATACATTTATTGATACCATAAAATTTTATACTGTAATTTCAGTTTATAAGTCTAGTTATATCAGTGAAGGCATGCAATGATATCAGTGAGTACATGTAATGTTATAAATTTCATAATATAAAACTTGTTCATATGAAATTTTGTATTGGTTTACATTTTCTAGTTATATCAAATTTTATGTTTTTAATCTAATTTAGTTTACATGTTTCAATTATATTTATATGCGCATTTCATTTATATTAACTTGCATGTTTCATTTCATTGTAAGACAAATGCACAAAAAAAATGTCAAATTTATTGTGTTGAGATTAAAATTGAGTGGCAAATTCAACTCAAATAAATCCAAAATCATTAATTTCAAATTTTTGCATTCAAAAACAAGCTGCCAAACTGAAATCATAATTAAAGAAGTTAAGATTTAATGAGAGATTTCATCAAATTCCCATTGACCTGCCAAAATTCACCACCCTACTTCATTCAAAGGCCCTAGGCCCCATTGTCAACCTCAAAAACTTTCAACACAACTCTCTCTCTCTCTCTCTCTCATCACAGTTCACACCATTCACATTTCTTCCAATAATCATTCCCTTTTCATGCTACAAACCGTGTTGGCACAATAAAAAGCACTTGAAACTCAACAAACACAAAAAGAAATGCTGAAAGTGTTGAACAAGAAGCTCCGGCGGCTCTGCTCCAGTTTGGGATGGCCGCGCCGCCGCCGCTCCCGCCCGAAGATCGTCGTCAAAAAGCTCGGAAAATCCAGCTCAAAAACTCGAATTACCGACCCCAGGGATTCAATCTCCTCCGCCGTGATTCATCCAAGCTGTGAATTATCCGGCATTAAATCATCGATACGGTTCGCCACATTTAATGCTGCCCTGTTCTCCATGGCACCGGCGGTCCCCACCTCAACGGAAAATCTCGAATACGACGACCTAGAATACTCCCCCAAAATTGCCGATTACAGAGCAAAATCGATGAGCGATCGGCCTAAAAGCATACTGAAACAATCGCCCTTACATATACACGCCATTGATGCGCAGCAAAAATTCGCGAAATCGAGATTGAGGGTTTCGATAAATCTCCCCGATAACGAGATATCGCTGAAGAAAAGCGGGCATCTGAGCTTTAAGGAGAGCAAGATGTTGAAGGGGAAAGCGCAAGTGAAGGCGAATGTGAGTAGTCGGAGAACGGTGGTGGAAGTGCTGAGGGAGATGAATGCGGATGTGTTGGCTCTGCAGGATGTCAAAGCACAGGAGGAGAAGAATATGAAGCCTTTGTCGGATTTAGCAGAGGCGCTGGGGATGAAGTACGTTTTTGCTGAGAGCTGGGCGCCTGAATATGGAAATGCCATTTTGTCAAAGTGGCCTATTAAGAGGTGGAAAGCTCAAAAGATCTTTGATGATACCGATTTCAGGTTTTTTTTTTCTTCTGAAATTTCTCTGGTTTTTTCCCTACTTTTTGATGAAATATGCGGTGAAATTTGTTCATCGTTGCATTTATTCAATAACACCATACAATAGTATTTATAAACTAATATCGCATTGTAAAATATTATGGTAATAATTTTATAAAAGTAAAGTATTATTAAATTGATGTAATGGTATCAATTTCGCGAAAAATCTTTGTACTTAAAAAGGAAGAAATTTGATAATTCTATTTTCAATATGTGAAAGTTAGCTGGTTTCCAGATAACAAAGAATCTACAGCATGTTTGCATAAAAGATGATAGACCAATTTGCAATTTACAGCAGAAAAGAAAGTAGAGCTTAAAAGTACAAGTCAGGATATGATGTGGTATTTGAGCCCTTTAATAAAGAAAACACACAATCGTTGAAGTTATGACATTATAGGATGCTTAATTATGATACAGGAATGTATTGAAAGCCACCATTGATGTCCCTGGAGCAGGGGAAATCAATGTCTTCTGCACTCTTGTGGATCATCTAGACGAGAAGTGGCGAATGAAGCAGATCAACGCCATCATTCAGTCGACCAGCGTGCCCCACATTTTAGCAGGAGGCCTAAATTCTCTGGACGAAACGGATTACTCCCAAGAGAGATGGACAGAGATTGTAAAGGTGAATACATTTTGAACAAGTTCTTGATAATCCTTACTATCTAGTACTAACTAATACAGCATTAATTCGACAGTACTATGAAGAAATTGGAAAACCGACGCCTAAGGCTGAGGTAATGAAGTATCTAAAGAGCCAAGAGTATACAGATGCTAAGGATTATGCAGGGGAATGTGAGAGTGTTGTGATGATAGCCAAAGGGCAAAGTAAGAGCTAGCTAGCTGCATTATATTTATAACCTTAAAGAAAGATGAGTTTTTTCCGAATGTGCTTACATTCTTGAAACAATGCAGGTGTGCAGGGGACGTGCAAATATGGGACGAGGGTAGACTACATATTATCATCAGCAAACGCGCCTTATAAGTTCGTCCCAGGATCATACTCGGTGGTTTCTTCAAAAGGGACTTCTGATCATCACATTGTGAAAGTTGATTTGATCAAAGTAGGAGGATCCCAGCAATGTGGGAGTAGGAAATCGAGGCAGAACACAAGGCGGACGATTAAGATCACGCAGGATTCGTCTCCATCCAAGGGTATTTGGAAGCTACATTCTTGACAAACTCATAAATTGATACTTTATTTTTCTTGGAAATTTGATTAGCAGATTTGATCATTGAAGTGATGGGAAGATTTTATGGCTGCTGCTTTTGGTCTCCATTAATATTATCGTTCTTGTTTACACTAATGTAGAGGGAAAAGAGTCAATACTGATATGATCATGATTGTATAGTTTCATACGCCATCTTTGTTGTGTATATCATTTATATTAATGTTCTGGTAAGTTTATAAGTTTGAGGTTTGAGAGTTTGTAAGACGTTTTAAAGAATTTTTCTAATTGTGTATTGATTTTTACTCATAAATGCTGATTTTTTGTAGTATTAAATTATGTACACCGTTGAGATATGGGGAAAAAGACTTGTTACATAGAATTGGACAATGGACCAAAGTTGAAAAGCAGTCTTTTTATAGAGTAATTCTCAGGGTATCAATACCATTGTACTTTTTTTTGGTAAAGAGATTATTCTTTTCATTTGTTTTAGATTTTTTTTTCCTTATTTGGTTATAACATTAGACTTGATTAGTGTTTGAAAGACAACTTCCATAAAAATAAAAATAAAGCAACGGTTCACCTTATATACAATTTAACAAACAAAATACTAGTTGCTAAACAAAATTACCCTGTTCTGGTCCCATATTAATCAGATAATTTGTACTTCCTCCGTCCCTAAACACTTTTCACAGTTGACTTTTTCTCGTGTTTTAGCGAGCAAGTTGTTTATTTGTATTTAAAATGATAAAGTGATTTTTAAGGTGGGGTATGATAAATCTAATTCTTCTCTATTATAAAATAACTTCAAAATTATTTTATCATTTTAAATACTAATAAAAAAAACTCGCTCGCAAAAAACACGAGAAAAAATCAACTGTGAAGAGTGTTTGGGGACGGAGGTAGTACTTGATATGTTATTCAGTCTCATACTTATTTAAATTATTATTCAGTCCATTCTTTTTTTTTTTTACTCGGTATCCGACTCATTAGCCGACTAATTTGGGGGACTCATAACCCACCGTTCACTAGCGAGACCTATAGAGTATCACACTCTTAAACATCATGCCCTCACCACTAAACCAGCCCTTGGAGATTATTATTCAGTCCACTCTAATTAGATTAAACTAAATAATAATTAAGTCCGAATATAAATAACGTAAACTTAATAATAATTAAAACCTAACGTTAAATTTTTTAAGCCTAATTATTTATTCGATTTAAATTCAAGTATTTTATATTTCAACGTTATGTGATAATTATATTTTTTACTTCTTGATCTGACTAGTCATTTGAGCTAGGTCTTGGGAGATGAAGTCTGGTTAGGTAGGTTGACTTGTATTAAAAATAGATAACACTACAAAAAAATTAGAATAATTAATTAATATTTTTCATTGTAATAAAGTCATACTCCAATTCATTTTTTATTATCCATTTTACAATGAAAGGAAGATTTTTTTTTTTTTACCTTTACCAAAATAGCAAAAAGTAAACACTACCCTTATTTACACTTATGTCATTACTTTATCAACTTTATACCCACAAATATCTTCCATAAAGTTGAAAGAGACTCTTTTGTTCCTTTTAAAAATCTACTTTATACCCACAAATACTAATAAACGATTTTTTTATTAAAACTCGTGTTATTTCTTTATAGGCAATCAAAATTGAGTCGGAGGAAATACTTTCTAGTATAAATAGTATTAACATAAGAACATTTGTACACAAGAGCCCTACACTTATTAAAAAAATTCCTTCAAGAAAAAAAAGAAATACTTTATTAAATTTTATCCAAAAAATAATTCCAAACACTATCGACTTTTACAAAATAACTTTTTTAGTCGCAATGAAGAAGTTTGACCGAGAAGAAGAAACTCCCAAAGTCAAAACAACACTGCGCCAATTTTCCGACATTGACCAAGCGGCGCGAGAATCGCAAACGTTTTCCGACGATCTCCGGCCGATATGACGTCCGACGAAGACGCCATAAATAAGCTCCAAGACATTTTCAAGGACGCAGAGCGGCACCAGCGTGAAACACTGAGCGCCATCCTCGACCGTAACGGCGGCGTAAGTTATCTCCAGCCTTACCTCCGCGGCTACGATGCGCCGGTGGACGCCGCCACCTTTCGCCGCTCCGTTCCGCTGTCCTTCTACGATGACTACGCGGATCACATCGGGAAACTTGCCGACGGCGTTTTGATCGACGATCAGGATCATCCCCTTCTCTCCGTCGACCCACTCCTCTGTTTCTTCTACAGGTACATAGTTGTCATTTTTGAATTAGCGACTTAGATGGAAACACGTTTCTTCCTTACGCTTTTTATAAATATATGGTCTGTTTGTATTTTCTTCAGCTGAAAAATGTTGCGGTTTTTCATTTTCCCTCTCTGTTCTTCGTGATTATCTTCTTCATACTGTTAGATTTGATTAGTTTACTCCGATTATTCAAAAAATGAATCCGCCATGGAATACTGCTTGTCTGGCTCGTACTTCTCGTTCAATTGATTCGACGCGCGTTTTTCAAATTTCTGGAAATAATGGTGATGGATCTCGAACCTTCTGATCATCCTGGTATGATTTTAGTTACCACTCCGCTCACAGGTGACAATTTCTAATCTGGCTTTAGGTGCTAAGGGAAAACTAGGTTTTGTTGATTAAACGTGGAAGAGAGATGATTGTATGGCGTTTTCATGGATTTTACATTCACTATCTAAGGACATTGCATATTCTCTCGTATTTGCTTACTCTTCGGAAGAACTGTGGGATAAAATCTGTCAAAGGTATGAGGAGCCTAGGGGTCTTCATCTTTATAAGATACATAAAGAAATCGCAAATACTAGGTAAGATCTGATCCAGTGGCGATATATTTCGGTAAACTGAAGAAATTATGGGGTGAAAAGGCCAGTACCAGCGTATACTTGTAGTTGTGGAGCATGGAAGGCGTACTCAGAACATGTGGAAAATGATAAATTGTTTCTGGGGTTCAATGAATTCTATGATCATGTTAGGAATGAAGTATTATTCCTGGATCCTCTTCCTAATGTGAAGAAGGCCTGGTTGAAAGTTTCAGGGATCTGCATGTAGCTTTTCCTGGAAATACACATAATGTGGCTATGTCAGCCAGGAGTGGAGGATATTTGAGAGGTTATCCGGGGAGAAAAGCTAATACTACGGAAAATTGGAGTGAAAACAATGGCAAAGGAGGAATTTATAGGAGAACTAATGAAGAGAAGGCAAAATTATATGTGATCACTGTAAAGGACCGGGGCATGAAGTAGCACAATGCTTCAAGTTGCATGGAATTCCTGACTGGTACAAGAAGATGAGTAAGCAATAGAACATGTGGGAATGAAAATATGACTTTGTTCTTCTTAAACACGTGTTGACTGGTTGTCAGTTTCGTTTGTAGGTGTCCAAGTTGAGCATGGTTAATGTTCATGGTACCCCATCTTGAGGGGTGTAAATATATTCGTTAGACAGTTGCATAGTTGACATTTCCATTTTAGCAAATTAGATATGAATGTGACTATCATTCTGTTTGTATTTCTTCAACTATATTTGCATAAAAAATGAAAAACAGAATTCCCTCTCTCTCGGTTCTACATTATTGTTCTCTATTGTTCTACATTAGGTTATCTTTTAGATTTGATTATCTTCATAGCTTACATGGAAAAGGAGTATAAATCTCATAGTTAATATGGAAAAGTTGCATTTCGATTTGTTAAAGATGAATTTCCTTTTAATGGGTAAAACAAATATAGATCACGAAAAAAAAAAAAAAAATTAACGCATACAAAATACAATGGACATTTCTGGGTGATTCTAGTAATTCATTATAAAATGTACAAGTTCGAGGTCATGCTGCCTAGTTTTCTCAAGCATAATGAAGAACGGATTGATCAATGCTAAGCTAGTCTAAAACAAAAGATATCAATACGAAGAAGTGAGTATGCCCTCAAAAAACATGGATCTCTTGAGGATGATACTGACTGATGAAGAAATGGTACCTATCTGAAATTCTACCTTAGGAATATTTGAATTTAACCGGCTTGAGGCCTAGATAGAAATATGTGAATCCTCTTTCTATTTCGGCATTCTGGGAATTTTTATTAGTAGAATGATCTTCTAATAATATCACACATCAAATGTGACTTTAAATTATTATTCAGTTAAAAAAATATGTATATCTTATTCCAAACTGAATGCCTGATCACATATCTTGTTTTGTTCATAATAGTTCAGGAACAAGTTCCATGAAGCCAAAATTAATTCCTGTTTTTGATTCAAAGCCTGGAAGAGCAGCATCGTCTTTTGCTCATCTGAGCAGTGGTGCAATTCGTAGAAGGAACTTCCCACCAGGATCTTCAGAAAATAAAGTTTTGGGATTCATTTACGCTGGTAATGTAACAGAAACAAGAGGAGGATTCAAGGCAATGGCTGCCACTGCCTTCCCTTTGTATAGTAAAAACCAGAATGCATCTCGTTTTCTGTCCATTTATGCCAGTCCTAAAGAGATTATCATGGGAACAGATGTTAACCAGCAAATGTATTGTCACCTTCTTTGTGGGCTTCGACATTATGATTCAATAGATGGGATTTTAGCACCGTATGCTGCTGGCTTGATAAAAGCCTTAACTCTTCTTGAATCACACTGGGAGAACCTCTGTGAGGATCTCGCTACTGGGATCCCAAGTTTAACAGTAAGCGATTCTGCAATAAGGCAATCTGTTATCACGACTCTTGGAGGCCCCCAACCAGGTTTATCATATAGAGTTCGACGAATTTGTGAAGAGAGATCATGGGAAGGAACAGTGAGTAAACTATGGCCAAATGCTCGTTACGTTAGATGTGTCACCACAGGAAGCATGACACAATACTATCCTAAACTCAAATTCTATTCGGGAGAAATATCGATAATAGGTGGAGACTATTTTGCATCAGAGTGCTGTGTGGCTATCAACTTGGATGTAGTACAACCACCGAGTCTTACATGCTATGTAATGTTACCAAATGCAGCTTATTTTGAGTTTCTTCCGTTTGATATTGAGGCATCATGTGTTAGAGATGAACAAGCTGTTGACATATCTGGTGTAAAGTTGGGAAAGATGTATGAGTTGGTTGTGACTACATTCAGAGGAATGTATCGTCTACGTTTAGGTGATATTGTGAAAGTCGTTGGATATCATTACACATCCCCACAAGTTAAGTTTGTAATGAGGGCTCCAAAAAGTTCTGGCCAAATAGTTACCGAAAAGGATCTGCTGTCTGCTATGGCGAGTTTTCAGCTCATGCTGAGAGATGAGTTTGAAGCTGACATTATGGAGTTTTCAAGCTTTCTGGACATGGAATCGGAAGTGAAGCAGTTAAAGATTTTCGTAGAAGTGAAAAATATGTGTGGTCTCTTGCAGAATCATAAGTTTAAGGAATCAGTTGATGTTCGAAGAAAATGTTGCTCTGTTCTTGATGATGGTTTGGGAAGCATGTATCAAGTTACAAGGGAAAGAGGTGATATCAGCCCTCTATCTGTATCTATTGTAAGGCCTGGCAGTTTTGATCTGTTGCTTGAAGAAGCCATAAGAAATGGAGCACCAGCAAGCCAATATAAACCTCCCAAGATCGTTATAAATTGTAAAATTGTCGATTATTTGGAAACATCTGTTGTTGTGACATTGTAGTTGCATTCATCTCATGTTTAGTGACTATTGATAGTTCTTGTAAAAGCTTTCTGAAAAGTAAACCTGGTTTCATATACTATTTGATGAATGTCAAAAATGCACTAGCATTATCTTTTGCTTTAAATTTTCTTTCATAGTTCCCTTCTCTAGATATAATTGGGAGATTGCAGTACATAGTGTAGATTATATTATGATGAATTCTTATCCAATGAAAAAGATCGGTTTACTTGTTTGTAATAGCAAAGAATTTGATCATTTATTTTCCATGACCAAACCACCAAAACATGTGTTGATCAAGAATGCAGATTGTTCTTCAAGGTACAATGATAGAATTAATGTTTGCACGTCACTGTCGCCTTGATAGGCTGATTCGAACGGAAAACATGTCGAGATTGCTACGCAGGATTCATTGTGGTCTGTATTTGTTCCAGAGTTCTACCTTTGGTTTCAGGTACTACCCTAATCACAAACACAATGGCAAGTGCGTTGACAGTAGCATAAAGAATGAATGTTCCTGCACCCCATTACACTATGATTAGTAAAAATCCTGAAAACAAAGTCTCAGAAAGATGAATCCTGTTTCCTCACCGTAGGTGCTCCAGCTCATGAGAAAATTAAAAGTGTATGAACAAGCCCATGCACCGAACCAGTTCACCAAAGTGGCAAGACTTCCTGCAACTCCTTTGATGTTTATTGGGAATATCTGCAGTTACGGTAATTCAGAATATCTATGGGAGTATATGTAATGTATTGCTAGCTGTCTTTGTCTTACCTCAGACATTACCACCCATGGGACTGCTCCCATTCCAGCTGAGAAAGCCCCTATGTAAACCTAGTATGGAGAAGGTAGATTCTTGATTATGTGTTATTGTCGTAGATGAATAAGTAAGAAGTTACCAGTATGCCCGTCACAGCAAGCCCTGGAGCTGCACCCGGTGCAATTCCATGCTCCTGCTCCACAGTATTTTTCTTCCTCAGTCAGAATAAATTATTTAACCGAAATATCGTAAAATCGATAAATCTTTACCTTCACAAAGAATGAGGCTCCTGTGAGCAGACAACCTAGTACCAATCCTGCTCCAGAAATCTGTGTTTACATAAGCCATACTTTCTTAAATTCCAGATGATGCAACGGAGATTAGTCGTATGAGTAGCTTTACTGTATTTACCACTAAAAGAGGTTTTCGTCCTGCTCTATCAATAAAAGCAGCACCTAGTGCAGTGATTATGACCTGACAAAGATTGTTCATACATTTTATTAGATGTTTCTTGGCTGATTTTGTTTTCTCCTAAGAAAGCTACCTGAAGAATCGCATAGGTTATAGTTCCAATATCGGCTGGAAATCCTGTGATACAATTACACATTGCGACAAAAATCAATCTCATCTTCTCTTTAAGGAGGTATACTACATCAAGTTTGCAGTTGCTCTGGATTACCTGCGGACTCAAAGATACTGCTGGTGTAAAAACAGATCCCGTTGATTCCTCCGAATTGTTGGCAAACCATTAGTCCTACTCCTATCTGTACGACGAATTTGTTCAAATATGCTAGTTATGCTACATTTGTTGTGGGGGAGGATAAAGAAGTAGAGAAATAAGAATCATACGGTGACTGAGCGTAGATATTGGCTTTGAAACAAATCGAGCAGCTTGGCTTTCGGAAGCCCCTCCAGAGTTTCTATATAGTCCTGTCAAGAAATAAATATAATCTTCATATTTCATGTGAAAATAAATCAATCAACTATTCAGGAGTTTGTGCATACTTGAATTTCAGCTGCCTCTGCTGATATATCAGAATTGTTTCCCCGAAGCTTTCGTAGGGAAGCCTCAAACTCTTTCTGTTTTCCTTGTTTTGCCTGCAAATAGATTTCGCTCTTGTGAGATATTATTCGTCTTTCTGTCATAATATCCAAGCGATGGGTGGTCCTTACCAGCCATCTCGGAGACTCTGGAATGATAACGAGGCCTAAAAGAAGAACAGCACAAGGGACTATGCCTGCAGAATTCAAATGTGAGTTTTAATTGACTAAATATATATTTATATTTACTTGGATTTACCTAGTATTGCTAAAGCCCTCCATGTTAGAACTGTGCCTATGATGAAGGATACAGATACTGCAGAACAAATCATAAGCTGCATAGTTGTAAGGACCAAATAAGCTCAAACTACCCATGTAACACTTGGTTTCTGGACAAAAAATGGAAAATGTTTACCTGGTTTAAGGTCGTCAAAGCTCCTCGTAAATCCTTTGGCGCGATTTCTGCTATGAATACCGGAACCTACCAACCAAAACGCCAACATTAATTCTAACGTAGCAAGCAAAGGCTAACACATTTGGTAAAAGAGCAGGACAAAAATGTTACCACATAAGAAAACACTCCCATCCCATAACCAGTTGCTAATCTTCCAATGTCCAAAAGCAACACACCCTATAAAATCATCAATCAACAACTGGTATCCTTATATTTACTGCAATAAGCTTGATATATACCTCAGCAAAGTAAATTGCAAGCCATCCCGCTGTACAAAACCCGCTCGACACAATCATTGCCTGCTTGCATTTAACATTCAATCGCTCTTAACTGTTGTAGTCTGCTAAGTTGAATAGATTTTCTAAAAACTTACCCCTTTTCGGCCTATAAAATCTGCGATTTTACCGCTTGTGATTGCCCCGATCATAGCTCCAAAAGTTAATATGGAGCCAAATAATGAGTACTACAAAGGTAGAGGCGAGAGATGAGAAATGTTGATCTAAGTTGTGATCTAAGTTGTGATTTGTTACTAACCTCTGATAGAGTTAGGTGTACATCTTGTCTGATGGCAGCTTGTGTAGGCGATGAATACCCTGCCTGAAAACACACATGTAAGTATTGATGACATGATCCTAAATTCGAGAACAATATCATCATCACTTACGCAAGATCCAAATGCGTACGAACCACAAACAGCAACGCATGTACTAAAGTAGACCATGAATCTGCTGCTTTTTTCAGAGCCATTTCCTGCAGCTTCAAGAAGTGGAGCTCGCCCATTTTCGATATCCTGATTATTACCCATGCCTTACTCAGGAGGAAAGAATTGCAATTACAGATTATGGTTGCCCCATATATACGTGTAGAAATGAAAGTAGATACTATTAATAAATGCTTGAATATTTGTGGACACATCTATTGTACTACTTCTTCCCCTCCTAAGAATGGTAAACTGTAATAGGTAAATTTGATTTAATACTATTAATAAATACTTGAATATTTGTGGACAGAACTATTCTAGTACTTCTTCCTATCCTAAGAATGGTAAACTGTGATACGTAAATTTTCACGTGCACTTGAATTTTAAGTTCAACTTTGACTTAGTTTTGATTTTTTCAAAACACACATAAGTACACCGAATTGGTGGGATATTACCGATTACTTCTTGTGGTATCACTGATTATTTCTTGGAGTATTATTGATTTCTACTTAAGTATATTTTTAAAAAAAATTAAGTGCATACTATGCATTCAAGTGCACGCTAGAACTAATAGTAAATTTTATTTAATAGTAGATTCTTAAAATACATTTATAAATTATGTGCAGGGGCCCTGTTAAAAATGTACCTATCGTTTTCATCAAGTAGTCAAACATCTCATCCACGAATACAGGCAAGTAGACCAAATTGAATTCGGTCATTGCTACTAATAACCTATAAAAAGTCGTGGAGATTATCTACCTAATATCATCTTTCATTTTGCTTGTCTTAAGTTTTTCAAACTTCATTCGCAGTATTTTAAAATAAATCTACAAATTACTAAAATATTACAGAAGATAAAGAAAAATTATAGTAAGTAAAAATATGGTTTAATACGAGGAATGAGAATATGAATGGTAATGATAGTTGTGAGAAATGGAATAAAATATACTCATATAATTGTATTGTTTGGTTGATAATAGGAATGACTATCATTACTATAAATTGTGTTTGTTTTGCCAAATTATTTATTAAGAATGGAATCAATTTAACTTTTTTTTTAATTTTTTTTTTCTAGAAAACATCACTTAATGATTTTTATATTTGAACAATAAATAATATTTTATTTTTAATTTTATTTCAAGTTAATAAATTAAAAAATAATTGATGCAATTTTTGGGGTCGAATGATAGTCATTCCACCCAAAATACTAAGGAATTGATGATTCCTTACGTTTAGGATATAAGTCCACAAAGTAAGAAATCAATGTAATTAACCAAACTGTCATTTTTCATTCCATACCAATTCCTCACACCCAAAGCCCCCTACCAAGCACCCCCTAAAGCTTCGGGGGCACTCCCAACCCCTGGCTTATGTTGATAGGCGAACAATTATTAATAAATGACGAACAAGGATTAAAGCTACATCAAGGATTATGAAGAGTCAACCTCAAATCAAGGGTGATCAACAAAGAAAATCAAGTTGGGGTGCATCTACCAATCTGAGAGGTGTATAAAGTGACGAACAACTCCCCCGACGAACAACTAATGGGCGAACATGTATTAAGACCCGAGACCAAGAATGAGCCAACTGTGAAGTCATCAATGACGAACAACTTGGTCAAACTATGATACAACAAACAGCCAAGGAAGTGTGTACAAGTGAACAAAGGACAAAGATCCCAAAGCCAAGCTGAACAAAGTCATAAGGCGAACAACTTCCAAAGTACAACCTCAAGAGGCGAACAACTTTCAGTTGGAGAATCAACAAGATCAATCAAGCCGACCTAGGCGAACAACAATGAGTCCGAGATAAGACCAAAGAAGACTTTGTAGCTAAGATTCAGCTTAGATAAGATCAAAGGCACACATGACAAGCATGCAGGCTAGGGAGACCAAGAGTCTTGGACACCTCATGCTTGCTAGTCTCTATAAATAGTTGTTCTCCAGCCGTGAAATACAAGTTCAAAAAGTTAAAATGCATAAACAATTCCAAAACACACACAAATACACCTAAAACCCCCACACATACGAAATCAGTTCAATTTCGACTACCGAATTTACTAATTCGATGAATTCACACCTCGATTTACCAATTACGGTGGTAATCAATCACATGTATTGATTGGTGACGTAACACAGATTTAAACAGTCATTAATCCATCCGATTAAATACGTTCATCAACAATTTGGCGCTAGAAGGAGGGTTCGAACCTTCGATTCAGTGTGATTGCTCAAGAACTTCGAGTCTGAAACTTGAAGATTCAAAGAAATCCTCAAGAAATTCTTGAAGATACAAGCAAAAGTGTTCTTGGTGTTCTTGGTGTTCTTCAATAACAATTTGAAGATTCAGAGATTAAGAAACTAATCCAACATTAGGATGCCTCAATCCAAGCAAACACAAGGATCACGCTTGTCAAGGAGAGCATCTCCTACTTTAGCCTCGACAGTAGACCATCAAGACCGTGATCCTAAGCACGCGAACAGATCACAGCATACAGCCATAACACATAACCTCCCGCCTGAAATGGAGGCTCTGGCGAACAACCCTAACGAGTTGGCTAATACCATAGCAGCTCTCCAAGCCCTCCAGAAACAACAGGAACAAGCTAGACCTTCCCAAGCAAGGCCTAGGGATAAGTCTCTGGAAGTTGTGAGGGCTAAAACTGTTAGGGGCGAACAACATGAGGTGAACAGCGCTCAAGTTAGGCGGGACAAGGGCAAGGCCAAAATGGCTGACCTAAGAGAAGAGCAGGCTGAGTCTGCCCGTGGGCGAACAACTTTGTCAAGCCATGGGACTACTCGTTCCAGTGCCCAGGACAGACTTGGTCAACCACAACATGTCATGGAAGCTGCTCGCCAGAGAGCAGGTGATGGGCGAACAACTCTTGAACAGCCTCGCCCATCAGTACATGAAAGATTATCTCAGTCCGCCTTCAGACGCCTAGGGCCGAATGCGGCGAACAACCCTAGGAAGCAACTCCAGGAGGAGCCCACTCCGAGTGAGGGACTGCGACGAATAGAAAGGCATGCGTCTTTGTTCGCCGAACAGCCTCCAAGTCAGGGGGCACCTTTGGATGAGTTGGCCAGTTTAAGAAAGGCAGTGGAAAGCATGCAGGGGCAATTGGACCAACAGAGAGGTATGGGGACGACCAGCATGCCATTATCCCCATTAGCCCCTCACATTTTAAAAGCCCCAATTCAAAAGAAGATTCAGTTTCCGGAAAGCATCCAGTATGAAGGCCTGGCAGACCCCCGAGTCCACCTTACCAAATATACGGACTACATGGTTTCCGTGGGGGCCAGCGACGCCACCCAGTGCCGGAACTTTCCATTGACGTTGGGCGACCGGGTTCACAAATGGTTTTCAGCAATGCCACCGGCATCAATCAACTCGTTTGCCCAAGTGAGTCGGGAGTTTCTTTCACACTTTTCAACAGCTGGCTCGTATCTTTCCCAGAAACATCGACTGTCAGATTTAAGACAAAATGACGACGAATCTGACAGAGCATTCATGGAAAGATTCGATAAAGTTTTGTTGGAAGGAGAACCGGTCAGCGAGAACACTAAAATTGTCGCTGTTATGGCAGGACTGAAAAAAGGGTCAGAACTATGGAAAGAGGTACGTCTGAAGTGCCCAAAGAATTACGCCGAGTTCAGAAATCAGGCCGGCGTGTTCGTTTCCATGCATGAGGCCCTAGAAGCAAACTTGGGGGAGAACAAAGTAGACCCCAAGGAGAACAACAAAAAGCCTGGTGGAACAGGATACAGAGTCCCGAAGAACATGAAAGCATTCAACGAAGGGACAGAATTGAAAGAAAAGCTCAACCAGGTGCTAACAGTGTCAGTTGACACTGTTTATGATAATGTAAAAGGCAAGGAGTTGTTCTCCCCTCCGCGAAGAATCCGTCAGGACACTGGCAAACTCAACCCCAACAAGTACTGTGCCTACCATCAAAGCGTGGGGCACTTTACAAGTGAGTGTAGAGATTTGCTCAAGCAACTCTGGCGATTTTATGAGGAGGGAAAGCTCTCCGAATTTGTTAATAGACAGCCCGGCAAAAGAGGCCGGGAGAGCAGCCCGGGGGAAGAAAGCGACGAACAGCCTCAACGGAATAATCGCCCCGGACGACCAGTTCCCGCTGCAGCTGCACACCCATTGGAGGATATTTTCATGATGGAGCCTTCCGGCTCTGCCGGAGGTTGTTCTGATGGACGTCCACCAATGTCGAACAGAAAGAAGAAGGCAGAGTTACGAGCTATGGGCCAAGTTCAGGAAATGGGGATCAAACCAACCATCATGCAAACGGCAAAGTTGACCTTTACCGAAGAAGATTTGGAAGGAATCTCGACCCCACATAACGATGCGCTCGTAGTCTGTGTCAAAATTATGGGAACAAGAGTCCACAGACTTTTGGTGGACACCGGAGCCTATACCAACATCATATTCAAGAAGACGCTCGACCAACTGGAAGATTGTTCGGGCTACATTCAAAGTACAACTCATAGAATTGTAGGCTTCGGAAATGCTGTAACCACTCCAGTAGGGGAAATTAGACTATCTGTACAACTTGTAACGGCCAATGAACCCGAAAAGAATATTACACGAATGGTTGATTTTTTGGTCGTAGACCAGGAATCAACTTACAACGGGTTTCTTGGTCGCCCCTTTTTAAATGAATTCAAAGCTGCATGTTCCACTTACCACTATTGTATAAAATTTCCAACAGCAAGTGGGACAGGCACAGTGAGAGGAGACCAAAAAAGAGCTCGGGAGTGTCTCCTACAATTAAAAGCAAAGTTTACTCAAGTGTCCATGATGGAGGCTACCACAAGCTATCCTGACGATGAGACGTCAGTACTGGAGAACATGATGGACATGGACGACCACATGGACACTGACAAACAACACTTGGACGAGCAAGTGTTGGACGAGCAACTCACCACCACCATTGAGGAACTTCCAGCTGACGAACAAAGAAGTGGTGGTGACGAGCAACCTTCATCAAGCAACTTGGAGGGCCGGGTACTGGCTAACAACAACGGATCAGAGCCGACGAATGATCTAGATCCCCGCCTGGGGGCAGAGCCCATGGACATCGAAAATGATACAAATCTTGAGGGGCCAATACTTGACCCCCGTTGGAAAGGACAAAAATGACGAGCAACTCCAGTCGAAGAACTAGAGGCGTTCATAGTTAACCCTGACAACGAGGATCTTGAGCTTTACATAGGATCTGAGCTCCCTGAGCCATACAGATCCCGGATGAAAGAATTCCTCCTCAAGAATCTAGATGTTTTTGCATGGTCTCATGCAGACATGGTGGGGATAGATCCAAAGCATGCTTGCCACAGGCTCAACATTAATCAAGCCAAGAGGCCAGTCCATCAAAAACGAAGGAAGTACAGCCCGGACAAATATCAAGCGTTGAATGAAGAAGTTAAAAAGCTGTTAGACAACGATCTGATCCGTCAAGCACTTTGTCCACAATGGGTAGCAAACCCTGTGCTGGTGAGGAAACCAAACGGAACCTGGAGGCTATGCATAGACTTTACAGATCTGAATGCAGCATGCCCGAAGGACAACTTTCCTCTCCCGCACATCGATCAATTGGTGGACAGCACTGCGGGTCACGAAATGCTAACATTCATGGATGCTTTTGCAGGGTATCATCAAATCCCAATGCATCCTGACGATCAAGAAAGCACAGCTTTTTACACTAACAAAAACTTGCTGTGCTGGAAGAGAATGCCCTTCGGCCTCATCAATGCCGGGGCAACTTATCAAAGGCTGGTGAACAAGATGTTTGACCAACAAATCGGAGACACGGTGGAAGTCTATGTAGACGACATCGTGGTCAAAAGCCCCAAGAGAGGAGATCATCTCCAGCATTTGACCCAAGTGTTCGAGATTCTTCGGCATTATAACATGAAGCTAAATCCGAAGAAGAGCAGCTTTGGTGTCCATTCGGGGAAATTCTTGGGACATCTTGTTAGCCAGCGGGGAATTGAGGCCAACCCAGTAAAAGTTATAGCCATTATGGATATGCAACCTCCACGATCAGTAAAAGAGGTGCAAAGGCTCACAGGATGCCTAGCAGCTTTGAATCGGTTCATATCCAGATCGGGGGACAAATGCCGTCCATTCTTTGAGGCCATCAAAAAAGGAAGCTTCTCATGGACTAACAACTGTCAAAGGGTCTTTGATCAACTCAAAGACTACCTAGGAGATGTTAAAATCCTATCAAAACCAGTCCCAGGAGAGAAGTTATTCCTATACTTAGCCGCATCAGAAGTTGCCATCAGCTCTGTTCTGGTGCGCGAAGACAGCAAATTCCACCAACCTATATACTACGTCAGCCAAGCCTTGCATGAAGCAGAGATCAAATACTCCCCAACTGAGAAGCTGGCGTATGCCCTGGTCATGAGTGTGCAAAAGTTAAGACCATACTTTTTCGATCATCAAGTCGAAGTACTAACAACTTTCCCGCTCAGACAAATCCTCCATCGCCTCGACACAGCTGGTCGTCTATTAAAATGGTCACTAGAGATTAGCCAATTCGGGGTGACCTATGCTCCTCGAACAGCGATCAAAGGGCAAGCGTTAGCCGACTTTATAGTCGAACTAACCTTCCCACCAGATCCGACGAGACGACTTGATCACCCCTGGCATCTTTATGTTGACGGATCTTCGACTAACATAGCTTCGGGAGCGGGAGTGGTTCTAATTAGTCCAGACAGACAAGTATTCACTTCGGCAATCAGATTTGGCTTTATGGCAACCAACAAAGAAGCCGAGTATGAAGCTCTCATTGCTGGTCTTCACCTATCCCTTGTCGTAGGTGTTAGACGGTTACAAATCTTCGGAGACTCACAACTGATTGTGAACCAAGTCCGAGGTGAATACGAGGCGAAAGATGATCATATGATTGGCTATCAACAGATTGTTGCTCACCTTATGTCCATGTTAGATCAAGTCTTCATCGAACAAATCCCACGGACAAGCAACACTCAGGCAGATGCTCTGGCCCGACTAGCAACAAGTGAAGGGCCAGCAGAGTTGGCAGACATTATAATTACAAAGATGAATGATCCATCAACAGTAAGTTATAATGTCAACCAATTTGATGATCAAACTGCCGATGAGGACGACTGGAGAACAAATATAGTCAAATACTTGAGAAATGGGGAAAAACCAAACAACCCTTTTGAAGCTGCCAAGCTAGTGAAGCAAGCCGCCAGATATACTCTGGTGGGAGAACAGCTTTACAAAAGGGGAATATCAGTCCCACTTCTCAAGTGTTTGCCTAGGGGGCAAGGACGAGCAGTCCTCGAAGAAATTCACGCCGGAGTATGTGGAAATCACACTGGGGGGCAAGCCTTGGCGTACAAAACCATCAGGCAAGGATATTATTGGCCGACATTACGTCAGGATGCAATCAAGAAAGCAAAAACTTGCCATCAGTGTCAGATTTTTGCCCCGAACATTCATACCCCGGCCCAAGAGCTTGTGTCAGTTTACAGCCCATGGCCTTTTGCAAGATGGGGGATGGACATCATTGGTCCTTTCCCGGCTGGAGTCGGAAATGTTCGATTTGCCGTTGTGGCAGTCGATTATTACACTAAATGGGCAGAAGCAGAGGCCATGGTGAACATCACGCAACAAAAGATGATCAACTTTATTTGGAAGAACATTGTCTGTCGTTTTGGAGTTCCACAGGCAATTGTGACAGACAATGGTCCACAGTTTGATGGACAAGAGTTGAGAGAATTCTGTGCGAAGTGGGGGATCAAAAAGCATTACTCCACACCTTATCATCCCCAGTCAAACGGACAAGTTGAAGCTGTGAACAAGATAATCAAGCATACATTAAAAGTAAGACTGGCGGAGAGCAAAAGTGGTTGGCCTATCGAACTCCCGGAAGTCTTGTGGGCATACAGAGTTTCTCTCAGGTCTAGCACCGGAGAAACACCCTTTGCTATGACTTTCGGAACAGAAGCAGTAATACCTATTGAGTTAAGGACCAGCACGATTAGGACGACCAACTTTGATGAACAAGCAAACAATTTTGCTCTAAGTGCTGAAATGGATTTGCTCGAAGAAAAAAGACTCAATGCTGAGTTAAAAAATGCAACATACAAGCAAAGAGCGGAACGTTATTATAATTCCCGTGTAAAAGTCCGGGAATTCAGAGTTGGAGATTTGGTTCTAAGAAAACTGCTCGCCCAACTTTCAGGAGTACTGGGACCAACTTGGGAGGGCCCATATCGTATAATGGAAAAATTCGTAAATGGCGTATACGATCTCGAAGATATGGAAGGCAAGCCGGCCTCATACTCTTGGAATGACGTACATCTCAAGAAGTACTATCAATGAATGGGCGAACAATTATCTTGGGGGCAAGTATGGCGAATGAAGTGAATCAAGCAAATGGAATGGATCAAAAACTTGCATAATTTTTTGAAAATTTGGCTAAGTATAGATTAAAAAGTTGCTCGGCACATTGTATAGTCTGGTGCTGCGTCTTTTATTTTTGAATAGCGTTGCTCGGCAAAAATTTATAAGCGAGCAAGTTTTTAGTTTGTGTTCAAAGTTGTTCGTCATATTGTATATGTTAGTGATGAACAGTCTTATAACACTTGTAATTTGTTCAAAATGTAAATACAATAGTTGTTCGTCAACAAAAGAAAAGTCCAAAGCTCGAGGTACCAGTCCATTCAAGGACCAAAGCCATTCAAAGGTTGTTCGTCTTTTAAGATGAGCAGAACCTAAGGCTAAACCCTATTCCATCAAAGGCAAAGTTCAAAAAGCGAACAAAGCCCAATACAATATGTTATAATTGCAAAAGCATTTCATGAAAATGTAAAGGTAATTAACATATAAGAAGATGAGCGAACAAACGAAAGACATTCATTGAATTAAAGGCTTTAAGCCCAAAAGATAGTACAAGCTGAAAGTAGCCATTACAAGTACTACAAAAAAGGAACGAACAACTATTACAAAAGAAGACGAAAAAGCTAAGTCCTAAGAACTATTGTTGCTCGGCGGGGGGAGGATCTTGAGCCTGCTCGGCGGGGGGAGGATCTTGAGCCTGCTCGGCGGGAGGTTCAACGATCATATCTCGGGCTAGATCTTCGGCAGCCTTATCCTCCGCCTCTTTAGCATTTTGCTCGTCAGCTACGGCCACCTCTTCCTCTTGTTCGCCTTCATCAACTGGAGGAGGAGGATGAGTGATGGCAATACTGGGGTCAAGTTTGTCAAGTTTAACCCCTAGCACAGCCAAATCCACTAACTGAATTTCAATATTGTTCGGCGGTGGATAGTTCTCCATGAATTCATTCAAGTCCTTGCTCATTTCCTCCACCAGATCCTTGAAGTCATAAGCATCGGCCGTGCGGGTGCTGTCCGCATAGGCGCAGATATATCCAAGGTTGGAAAGGGGAGCAGTTCGAGCCTGAACTTCCTCTTCAAGT
The DNA here is from genome assembly GCA_947034835.1 of Ballota nigra. Taxonomy (NCBI): domain Eukaryota; kingdom Viridiplantae; phylum Streptophyta; class Magnoliopsida; order Lamiales; family Lamiaceae; genus Ballota; species Ballota nigra. The sequence continues at coordinate 50,258,107 of OX344727.1, forward strand.
TGCTCGCGCGTAAAGAGGTTGGCTTCCGTCTCCCGAAGACGAGCAATTTCTGCTTTCAGTTCGGCGTTTTCTTGTTCAGCTGCGGACAGCTTCTTCTCCCCCTCGCCGAGCAAGGCCTCCTTATCCTTGAGCAGGGCTTCATTGTCCTTCAGCTCTTAGGACAGGCTTTGAATTTCTTCAAGACGCGTGTGCTCAGCATCAATGTAAACATTGATCTGGTTGTTGAGGAGAGCAATTTTAGCCTCGTATTGGCCGACCAGGCTATCTTTCTCTTCCGTAAGCTGCCGAGCAGTACTCGCATAATGACGAGCAGACTCTTCTTGCTCGGCAACTTGGGCAATTGCCCTTTGGGCTGTGACGAGGCCGTTGGCGACGAGCATCATTGAGAGGTGGAGATTGTCCACTAGCCCCTGTTGAAGGATGGTTTTGTCCAAGGGACGCGTCCAGGCTCGGGCGACCAACTCCGTCGCCTTGCGAACATGTTCGCCAGGAATCTCCCTTATGTTAACGGGAGTCTTCGAGCAAGCGTACTGATGTACAACACTTGCTCGACCGGGATAATCATCAGCACGATTTCTGCGAACAAGAAAGAAAAGGATATTTAGAAGAATAATAAAAGATGACGATGGAACTTGCTCGGCAGAAGCTAATATGGACTTACTCCTTGAATTTTCGGTCATCCCAACCCAGATGGGTGAGATCCTCGGGGCCGCGACCGGAAGTAGAATCCTTGCTCGCTTTGCCTGATTTTTCCACAGGCTCAATGGAGCGACGAACAGCATCCCCCTCTGGACGAGGATGACTGTGGCCTACTTTCTCCTTCCCCTTACCAGCAATGGGGACTTCGTGGGCCAACGGAGTCCCATCCGCCTTCTTTAAGCGTTTCCCCGCACGAGGGGGAGAAATTGGTGAAGATGGCTGGGCAGGAGCAGGAGGAGCGACAGGCCGCGGAACTTTGGCCCCCTCCGTCTTGTTCGTCATCCCCAGAATCTTCGTGGGCGGGTCACCTCTCCTCTTCCGTCCCTTTGGAGGCGCCATCTCAAGGACCCTTTGCTCAAGGAGGGTGTAGCAAGGGGGAACGGCAACTGTTACTTGCTCGACTAAAAAAAAAGTTAGAATTAGACGAGCAAGTTAAACAAGTCAACGACGAACAAGACTTGAACCAGAAGTTAGAAATTTTCATACCTGGGGGCACCTCAGCTTGAGCCTCCAGGTGGTGAGGGTATGTCAAAAGGCGAGCAGCTCTTTGACACCTTGCTCGGCAAAGATAGTCAATAGTCCTATCTGCCCTATTGCGGAGGCCAACCAAGCACGAAGTAAATAGAAACTCGGAGCTCAACTCCTCCTCTTCCGAATCCCACTTGGGTAGACGAGGGCCTGCAAACAGACAAGAAAAGTTAAATTAGAACAACTTATCCCAAAGGCGAGCAAGAATTGAACTTACGTTTCAGTTTTCCATAGGCTGCTGGAGAATTTATTCGTCCAGGACCGCCGTGTGGACCAGAAGATGCTCGCCAATCACCCCCAATGAAGAAGAAGTGATGCTTCCAATCACGGATCTTGTTCGGCAAGTCTTCCACCATCTTCAGCCCGGTTCTGGCCTTGAGATAATGATAGCCTTCTTCTCCCAGGGGGCATTTTGTAATTGTCATCAGGTAGTTGATCTCTTCCGCAGTAAGCCGATCAACATACCCCTCCAAGGCGAACAAGCATATGGTGCCTAGGAGGTTCATCCACCCAATTGGAGTAATTTGGGTGATGGCCAAGTTGGTCGCCTCCAGGAATCGACCAACAATGGGTGGAAGAGGCAGCCTTAATCCGGCGATCAAGGTATGGATGTTGATCGCCGTACATCCTGGAGGGGGGCTATCTGCTCTCTCTTTCCTCCGGGGAGCCCACATGTGAATATCATATGGGATCTTGTAGTCCTTCCTGATAGAGTCCAGTTCATCTTCGCGAACAACACTTTTAATCTTGCTCGCCTGGTATCCGGTTTTCACCTTGTCCATTATTTGTCTCTGTGGGCGAGGAAAGCTGTTCGCGTATTCCTCAGCATATGCTCGCCATTCGAATGGCCGAGCAACTCCCGTTGGAATCTCATTTTCCAACATCTTTGGGGATGGGAAGTTAATACCCTCCAAGAACTCGCGGGTGAGTTCGTTAAGATCTGGATCTTCAGATTCAGCAAAAGACGAAGAGCTTACGTCCAAATTGTTGTTCGCCACAACTGTTAGTTCTCTCCCAGATGGGCCCACACCGGTGTCCTCCACAGAGCGAACAACTGAATCCACGTGAGCGTTCGATGCTGAAGAAACTCCAACGGGTTGTGGATCGTAAGCAACAGTTGGGAAAAGGGGATCTAAGGTCTCCTCAGTTTTATTGCTCGAATGCGAAGACATAGGAGGGAGAGGAAAAATCGGGGTGGTGGCGGATAGTGTTGCAGACGGCGGCGCTTTCCCGGAGAAGACGGTGGCGCTCGGATCCACACGGCGGCGATAGAATTTTCGAGAGAAAAAGTAGAGAAAAATATGGAAAAAAGAGAGTAACTACCTGGGAATTGAAATTTGAAGTCAAATGCTGAAGGACGGACGCCGGAAAGCTTGAAATCGCCGGAATGAGGTGGAAATCGCCGGAGCACTGTAGCAAGAGGGGGAAAAGTGGGAAAAATTTGAGTTTTCCCACTATTTATACCCCAAGCAAAAACGGGGTCCCAGACGTAATTTCCCAAAAGCTCAGGGACTAAATTGAAAGAAGACGGGGTTAATTCCGAGCTAAACCACAAGTTGAAGGGCCTATAAGCAATTATAGGGGCGCGTGGCCTCGGGGTTGCTCGCGCGTGAACGGCGCGCAATCATTGCGCTGGCGTCATCTTCGTGATCTCCCCAGATCATGGGAAGACGAAACGGTTATCCCAATGTTGCTCGTCACAAAGATGTTGTTCGTCCAAATCTTGGCCAAGACAATATCCTAACTACAGTTGCTCGCCACAAAGTTGCTCGTCTGATGCAACATATAGCTAAGATAGGGGGCAATTGTTGATAGGCGAACAATTATTAATAAATGACGAACAAGGATTAAAGCTACATCAAGGATTATGAAGAGTCAACCTCAAATCAAGGGTGATCAACAAAGAAAATCAAGTTGGGGTGCATCTACCAATCTGAAAGGTGTATAAAGTGACGAACAACTCCCCCGACGAACAACTAATGGGCGAACAGGTATTAAGACCCGAGACCAAGAATGAGCCAACTGTGAAGTCATCATTGACGAACAACTTGGTCAAACTATGATACAACAAACAGCCAAGGAAATGTGTACAAGTGAACAAAGGACAAAGATCTCAATGCCAAGCTGAACAAAGTCATAAGGCGAACAACTTCCAAAGTACAACCTCAAGAGGCGAACAACTTTCAGTTGGAGAATCAACAAGATCAATCAAGCCGACCTAGGCGAACAACAATGAGTCCGAGATAAGACCAAAGAAGACTTTGTAGCTAAGATTCAGCTTAGATAAGATCAAAGGGACACATGTCAAGCATGCAGGCTAGGGAGACCAAGAGTCTTGGACACCTCATGCTTGCTAGTCTCTATAAATAGTTGTTCTCCAGCCGTGAAATACAAGTTCAAAAATTTAAAATGCATAAACAATTCCAAAACACACACAAATACACCTAAAACGCCCACACATACGAAGTCAGTTCAATTTCGACTACCGAATTTACTAATTCGATAAATTCACACCTCGATTTACCAATTACGGTGGTAACCAATCACACGTATTGATTGGTGACGTAACACATATTTAAACAGCCATTAATCCATCCGATTAAATACGTTCATCAACAGCTTACATACATATACATATATGCATATTTTGTATCTACATGTGCAAATTGACAAAATCTAATATGTAAAATTGCACCAAGTCTGACCCGTGCAATTTGCTCAAACCCTACTTGTTTGTTTTTTATATAAATTAAATAAAAATTCGCGGATCAAAGACAGGTCAAACGGGTCGCCCATTTTTATACTACTGAATATTGTGTTACTGAATGAACAAACGAGTGTTACTGCATGAGCAAAAGTGTATTACTAGCTCATCGTAGCACTGATTAGTTATTGTAGTAACACGCATTTATTCATGTAGTAACACATGAATTACTTAATCATATAGTCTTTTTATCGTTCAGATTCTTTCAATTTCATATGGTAACACATGAATAAGAATTATGATGTTATGATTATCTAATAATTTTTTTAAATTTTTTTTGGTATTTATCAAGTTTTTCTTTTTCATGATTTAAACCTCTATTTTTTCGCGATTCCACACTGTTTCTAATATAGTAACACATATGTACTCTTACAGTAACGCACACTTGCCCTTAAAGTAACACAGACCTGATAACGAAATTTTATGTTTGCTTTTGCGCGATTTATTTGGAAATATCCATTTGATCCGCAAATTTTATTATGTTGACCCGAATCTCAATGTTGATCCACAAATTTTAGAAATTTTCCTTTATTAGCGCGAAATGGCACGGTACAATATTGCACGTAAGACCTACTCGTGCAAATTAAATTCATTAGTGTAGTATTTACAATATCAAAATCACTCAATCGGGTGACATATATTTGGATCAAGGCTAAAATTTACGTGAATCGTAAATTCTTTTGTCTGAGCGTTATGGTTATGATTATGTATATAAAGTGCTATTATTTAGACATTAGATTTTTTTTTTTAATTAGTGATACTTTGTATACAAAGTAGTAGTACTAAAATAAAAAAGAGTTCACGGGTTAAAAAAAAAAAAAAAAAAAACTATTTGTACGTAAGAGGCAAACATTCGTCCGAGGAAAGAAAGCTCAACAATAACATATTAGTATTACCATTCGTTGACTTATTTCTTCTTGCATTGAATTTTGCGATATAATGACGTGAACATTTAATTTATATAGAGTTGTGAGGGATTAAAACTAGGAGTTCTACTTCTTTAAAACACAATTTATTGATATTTTTTTAATGATAATCATCCACCATTAGTGTGGTGTTAAAAAATAACCACCCTATATTCTACGTACTGTACTTGATTTTGACATAATTGACATGCTCCCTTTCAGCAGCAATCTTGAAGTATTTGAATTGAATTCAAATACTCAAATGCTTTTAAACCATTTGTTGTATGTGACTGGAAAATCCGAATCTCGAAAAATATTTTTTCTAATCAATTGAAACTCGAATAATTCATTAATGTTGATACGTAAATTTTAATAAAATACTATGAACAAATCTTGGGCCCTTTTAAAAGTTTCTCAAGCCAGAGTCAACAATTTCTCCATTCTAAATGGAAGACTATAGGCTCGAAAAGATACAACTCCTCAATGTTTTGAAGAAAAAATAACCATCTATTCTAAAATAAATAAAAATCACCCCATGATCATAAATATTTGATGGTCCCTCAATTCTTAAACCTAAATCTAATTACTAGCTTTAGTGATGCCTAAATCCAGTTGTCCCTCACACTAAATGAATGGCTCAAACTCACTATCCAATCAATTTTGAGCTTTCTTTAATCACCACTTGGGCTTAACATGTGATGCTAAACTTATACCAAACAAGAAAGATCAGAAGAAAATGATTTACCAACATTTGAAAAATCAAATGAGTTTTGTCTTTCCTAGAAAGGCATCTTAAATAATAATTCAAACTCATGATTTTTTTTTTTTATAATTATATGCTTTAGATCGAAAGGGTCAGAAGTAAAGCTAAACAAATTAAAGTTAGATATTTATTCACAACTTCACCTACCAAAATTGAACATCCCACATGCAGAAATGTAAAAGAATTTTGGTAAATGTTATTGAATAGTAAAATTGGAAATAAAGTAAAAGGACATTAATTAAGGCATCTCCTATCTTACTTTATCACTGCCTCTTCCCTAGGGTTGTAGACGAATCGAATCGAGTCGAATGTCAGTATGTTTGAATTCGTATTTGTGAAATTATTTCGAATATCGAATTCGAATCGAATATTTTTTGAACAATAAATATGATTTATATTTGATTTGATACTCATATCGAATTATTAGAAAATATACGAATACTTGAGTCGAATATTCGAATCGATCGATTTTTTCTCAAGCATATTCCTAGCAAATAATATTTAAGAGAAGGTATTATGTGAACAATATTCACAATGAAACTTGTTTGAAGGGTATTGGTAAATTAAACTAAAAGTATCAGTGAATTGCACTAAAATTATCAGCTCCAAAGGGTATTTAGTTGCTTTTATTATAGGTATTAATCGAAGTGGTATTAGTTATTCTCACTAAAGGTACTAGTTGTTTCAACACAAGGTATTTGTATTTTTATCGATAAAGCTGTGACTCGAATTCATAACCTTTGTATCATAGGTAGTGAGATTTTAACCACTTGAGTTACACCACTTCGTCAAATATTAGTAGTTTTTTGTTCACAGTAATAGTTATCGTGAGTACTATTCACATAATATTTTGTCAATATTCAAATATTCATTTAAAATTTGTCATTGTTTGAATAAACAAGCTACAACTAAAAATCTGCATAACATAATCAAGTAAGTAAACGAAAAAAAAATTATTATCAAATTCATGAAAAAACACTTTAATAATCAAATTAAGAGTGTTGACCTACACTTCTTTTTTAATTTGTTAAGTTTTTAATAATTAAATTACATTAAAAAAAAATTAATTAAATTTTTTTATTAAGAATTGCCAAAAATCTCACTGATTAGATGAAGTTATAAAGGTTAATATCCTTAAAATAATTATAATGGACTTAAATTTATAAATAATTATATTTGTTATTACTATTATTATATAATTATGTAATTATATATTTAATCGAATATTTACAAATATCGAATCAAATATCTTAGTATTTGTATTTGATACCTAATCGAATCAAAAAATTATTTGTACTCAAATTCGAATTATAAAATTTCGAATACGAATATCGAATTTCGAATACAAATACCAAATCGAATCAAAATTATTTGATTCGTTTACAACCCTACTCTCCCCCTTACATAATTTTTCGTTAAATTTGGACATAAATTTTAAATGTGGAATGTTTAGAGTATTTGAATGGATAAATTAATTTTTAATTATGATATTTCAGTCATTTTTACTTTATGATTAAAGCAAATATTTTTTATAGGTAAAAGTAAGGGCACATAATGTAATTTTTGAGATTTTTTTTAGGATATAGTTTAAAAGAGTTGAATTTTATTTTATTTTTTGGTA